>JACVVK020000248.1:572500-660000 GCA_018292915.2 Batillaria attramentaria
ATGATCAGCGGCCTAAGAAGAGGAACAGAAGAGCTTGGCCATAGACACCATGCAGCCAGCTGGCCCAACTCGGCAGGCATCGACTGTAGGGCTGGTCAGTCTCGTCTGTTTGTTCTGTCTACACACGCCCCACTGGGGGAGGGTCGGCCCGCGGAGCCTAATTCATCCACCAACCTCTGGCCCTCGTTGTGTGTCAATACCTTGTAATCCCATTCTCCCACAACACCGATAGGCGAGGCTCTGGTGAGAGTCTGAAGTGAGGAGGGGAGATGGGAGGAGGAGGGGGGGGGGGTGAGAGAAAGTTAGTTAGTTAGTTAGGGCTTAACGCCGCGCAAGCAGCAAGGACTAATTACGGTCATCTTTTGTCAGATCTAGGCTCACGAATCATGCTGAGCTGTGTTGGTGATGTCCAAAATCGCACCACTACTACACCTGGGCCCGTATGTAGAACTCGAGGTTAATTTAACCCACGACCAATCAGAATCTGTTGTGGAAACCACAGTCACAGTTGTGGCTATTTGAAATCCAGGTTGCTGTGATGACGCCACAGCGGCGGAAACCCCCAAAATCTCAACTGTGTCACAACTGTGGACAGCACTGTGGCGCTTCACAGTGCCCAGTTAGAGCCGGCTGTACAAACTGCATGAAGGCAGCCTGCAATACAAATGGGTCGCCTGCAAAGAACGTATGTTGTGCTTGTGAGCTGTCAGCACGGTAGCTGGGCAGTGTATCGCGTGCAGTCCTAGTGTTAAAAAAGACTGTTTCGAGGGTATAAACACTCAGAAACGCAGCTGTTCCAAATCTGTGAAACCTTGTCCTGTTGGAATAAGCGTTTAAGCGCTATATATTTGATAATTGTTGAGGCCTTCTCCCAGAATTGTGTGCACATGTGTACAACTGATACAGCTGCAACGATCCGACCTCTTTTATGCTTTAGAAAAACAGCCTACAACTTCGGTTCCGCTGCATTTCGTCCAAGTCATTCCACTTCAGACAAAGATGGCACTTTGAGCCCAAACTGGAATGTAACGAAAGAAACCCGTGCCCGGCAGTGATTGTGAATCTCACTGTACAAGTGTATCTACAGACAAACCGCAAGCTTCTTCCAGCTGCTGAAAGAAGCACTTCCTCCCCCTGACGCGTGGATCTATCAGTTGTCAAAAGGAGATCCGCATTACGACCCGCAGCTTCTCTGGCTGTCTACAAATCAGCTGAAGGTTTTCATATACGACAGGCTTGCACAAGCGTGTGTCGTCAGCGATGTCTAACAGGAGTGGCCCGTGCGTCTCTCTACAAACGTTTCCTGGGCGAACAGTTTTAGCCGATCAGAAAACTAGTCAAACTTTGCTGCGATTCAGAAAGCCCGCAAGCTCTCCACCCCTCCCCCCCCCCCCCCAACTTCACTGTGTTGAAAATCCTTCTTATCGAACATGCTTTACGTCTGGTTTCAGACCAGAGACCGCCGCACAGGCTTAGGGACACACACAGATCGCCGGGCCAAGTTCAGCGTTTGTTTTAAGTACCCTGTTTTGGGAGTGTGCTAGTGTGTAGTGAGTTTTGTTGTCACGAAAAAGCTTGATTTTCGTGAATTTTGTATTTGGTAGGGCAAGGTGCATGCCAGGGGGTAGCAAGAGGAGGCAAGCTGCTAGTGAAGCTGGGACTTTTTGCGCACAAGAGAAGCAAAGGCGGCGTGTCACTGGATTTGGGTGAAGTATCTTTCTGGCCTGAACAGAAAGTAGACTAGCATTACTCCAGTGAGGCCTGAGCGGAAAAGAGACATTCACATCTATTTTAACTCCTGTCAGGTTCCTGCCCTTCTATGGTCCGTGCATGGTAATTTTTATTTCCAGTTTATTTTTTTTAATGATCTAAGCTCCCAACAAAAAGCTTTCCGAAGTGTGAAATTTTTTTTTACAGAGTCGACCGTGCAAGCACAGTCAACTCTATCACAGTTGCAGAGTTTTCAGCGTCCCTGAAACCCCAGTAAAAGCCAAGGGCAGCCTGATTCACAGCTCAGTTTGCGTTTTGACACTGAGCGAGAAAGATCGTGCAGCACTCAACATCCCGGCGCTGTACATTGTAGCGATGTTGTAATATACGGGCATGTTGAGGCCTCGTGCAGTTGTAGTCTTTGACCACACAAGTGACGGAAGCGACACCGCTTGTGTGCCCTAGCTACAGTTACCACAGAGACGTCCTCCCGGAACTGCCCATTTTTTTCCCACAGGTCGCCTGAGGGCAGATCGAGCCTTGGTTATTGGATTAGCTATAACCATTTGGTCACCCTAATAGACTGCGTCCTCTGCGGCGTGCTGGGGCGGCTCTGTTGATGGTGTCGCCGGCAGAACAGTGGGTGACTAATATTAAGTCTCTGATCCCTGGGGAGCAAAAGTGAGTAGAAGAAATGTGTGTGTGTGTGTGTGTGTGTGTGTGTGTGTGTGTGTGTGTGTGTGTGTAAGAGAGAGAGAGAGAGAGAGAGAGAGAATGACAATGACAATGATCCTTTATTTTTCAACGATAAAGCTATTGGAACAATTACCATTTCCAAACTTGCCGTTGCTAGAGAGAGAGAGAGAGAGAGAGAGAGAGAGAGAGAGAGAGAGAGGACAAATGACAAAAATTTATTTTTCAAATGTAGACGATACTGGCCATTGGCCAGTTTACAACCTTGCCGTTGCTAAACTACAGACACTTTGTAAGCACCGCCCCCCCCCCCCCACACATCTCATTATAATCATGATCAAAACTTAATGATACATTTTTTGAAGATGGGTAAGGTGACTGGATGCTGGAAATTACTGAGGGGGAGGGGGGGGGGACGAGGAGGGGGGGGGGGAGAGGTTCTGAGTGGTTGAGGAAGTGCAGGAGGATTTCAAAGAAGGAAAAGGGAAGAAGCTACACTGGCTTAATTTAACCGAGTCAGGGTTGGAACACTGAAACTTCTGATCAAGATTCCGAGGCTCAGGCATCTCAGCAAGAACAAACCCAACAGAAAAAGCAAGAAGACTGGTTTCATATTCGACAAACAAATTGTCAGAAAGCTGCATTTTCCTTTGACTACGGCTAAGTAGGCTAGAACTCACAACTGTGAGCATCCCGTGCAAAAACATAAGATCGTTTAGCCGTGAAGGTCAAGGACGAAACTTGGTGGGAAACTGTCTGTTGCCCGCAAGGTGAAAAACAAAACAAAACAAAACAAAACAAAACAAAACAAAACAAACAAAAAACCACCAAACAGAACACACCAATAATTATAACAAACCTAACCTTTTTTTTTATTTTTATTTTTTTATTAAAGTACGCTTCGATGCACTGTGCACACCGGCAAACAGAAATGCCGCCAGTCACAATTACGGACCAAAACTAATTCACGACACTTATCGATCTGCTGGTATAGCCCCATAAACAATCGGAATTAGTACGCAGCATCAGCATCAGCATTAGGTCATTTTGGGAGGCTGGGCCACCTCCATCCGGTAGGGACGATAATCCTGCTGCCCAGCCGACCAGCAGGCAGTCCATGAGGAAGCTCTACCTTCAGCTGGGAAAAAGGGCATAAGCGACATGGATCTAACAGGCGCTCAGTTCCTTGATCCAGAATACGGCAGAGCTGACTGGAATCGTCGACACCGCTCACTTCAACAGGATCGATTCCACTAGCCCCCCCCCCCCCCTCACCCCAACCCCCCCCCCCTTCCGTCATCTTTTTTTTTCCCTCAGCCGTCACCCCGTTCTGCTCTGGGTCCCCTTTCCCATTGCCTGTCATTATCGGCCGCTCACAATGCTATCTTGTATGGTGCTTCTGGAAGGTAATGCATCGGGATCTCTCCACCTGAAACCGCGCCAGCGCCAGCAGAAGAGGGTGAGTGAGTTGGTTCAACGCCGCGCAAGCAACAAAGACTATGTCGCGGCTCAGTGTGCCTGTAATACTTGAAAAAAAAAAAAAAAAACCACAAACAAACAAACAAACAACAACAACGACAACAACAACAACAACAACAACAGCACCAAGAGACAATAATAATGGTGCTTGTCACTTGTGGCATGCTTGCTTGCACACGACACACCGCATCGCCAAAGCTGTACGACAGCAGCCATTAGCGATAATGGGGCTGGAACGATCTGCACAATCAAGGACTCTCTGGACGATAAAAAGCCGGATCTGTAGCACAATGATACGTGAGGACGAGACAGACAAACAAGCCAAACGCATGCCGCCACGTACTCCCAAAGCCTGAAAAAGCTTAATTGCTGTACTCTAAGACAGACGACGTTTGTGTTTTTCGTAATTTCGGAAATCGAAAACTCTTTGCCCAAGATTACAGCCCTAGTGAGCGATTCACCACATGCAACGGCTTCACATTATTTACGTGACAGCGATAGAAGATTCGACTACCAGAGCCGCATCTCCGAGTTTGACTGTCGACGGAGACACTAAAATGGGGCTTAAAAGTCTGGAGAGGCCATTTAAGAGCTGATCGAATCATTTTCTTGACTGCTCGGGCGGAGTGCAGTAGTTTCGTCTCATCGACTGCCCGCCGAGTTTGACAGGGTTCTTGAAAAACACGTTTTACAGCGTGGCATTACGGAGATCTGAATAAAATAAATGGAGAGGTTTGGAAGCAGTCGACGAAGACGCCCTTGAAATGTCTTCGATTAAAATGTAACACAGATGACGACGACGAGGACGACGACGACGACGACGATGATGATGATGATGATGACCGAACAACAACTGAGGATACATGCCCTTTGGCATTGGGGAAAGCAGTCATATATAATATGCACTTTGAACTATTCAAGCAAGATTGTTTCAATTCATTTGCAGATACTGCAGCGATATTAATGGCAGCGATTAGCTCAAGCGATTGGCTCAAGCGATTGGCTAATATGCTCCAATGGCTGTGAAAGGTTTACAGTCAGCCTCGTTCGCAGCGCGATGGTATCGTTTTTGCATCGGCGCATGTTATCACTGGTGATCGACGGAGAAGGTTGTAAGCAGGCACATGGGCGTGCGTTCCAGTTTCTCTTACCCCGTCTGCAATCTCCAGGTAGCTGCTTACGTGATGCATTCTAAAAAAATCTACCCAAATGAGCGTTTCACCTGCATCAAACGTTTCAACATCAAACGGTAGGCACTCGGTCATCTGGTCATATGATGAGGGAGACACTGCGTTCCACTGCACCACGGAACTGTTTCGAGCAGTTCCGTTGCGCCAAAGAACTCTTTCCTTTGACTGTAAACTGGATCTGTTTGTGTGAAGGGTCCATCATAATCAAGGATACATCAGCTCAGAGGCTTCCCAGTCTGACTGGACTGAATCGTGTTCAGCTGGACTGTTTGCCTGTTTACCTTAGGATAGCTGTCCCTTTCGCCCCATAACCTGCCCGTCTCCAATAACTCGTGTGGCGGGGACGTTAAACCCTAGCTTACATACCTACCTATTTACATCTGGTAACAGCAGCTCACGTGTTTGATGAGCGCCATCACTGACTATTCTGATTCAAAGTACGTACCCATAGTTCCCTTGCGCATGTGCGGAGCGAAACCAAAGATTTAACAAAAACGATTTTTTAAAAGCTTAAATGTCTGCAATCTCAGCAAAAAGCTGCAAACATTGCGTTTTTTAAAGCTGCGACTCCTTCGACTGGGCATAATCCAGGCAACTCTGTCACAGTTGCAGAGTTTTCAGCGCTTCGGGGACCCTTATAATACCAGAGCACTAGTTTGCCGTGGCATTATTTGGCTTTTGGTCAGTGAACGAGACACATCGCTACAGTGTCTAGCGGATATTGAGTGCTGCACGATCTTTCTTGCTCAGTGTCAAAACGCAAACTGAGCTGTGAAATCAGGCTTTTATTGGGGTTTCAGGGACGCTGAAAACTCTACAGCTGTGACAGAGTTGACTGTGCTTGCACGGTCGACTCTGTAATTTTTTTTTTTCACGCTTCGGAAAGCTTTTTGTTGGGAGCATAGATCTTTTAAGTTGTCCACTAAGTTGTCCACTAATAGAGCCACAGTGGTGCCGCAGCGGTATTTTAAGGTCAACACGGGCGATTCAGCTGCATTCACTGTTCGTGAAAAGAATTTACCAGAATTCACTACACAGCAGCCTTCCTGTGTTGAAATGTCCCTGTTACTGGTGCTGGTAGCGGGTTTTACAGAGAATATCCTAGCAGAAACTGCCCTTCACTCCTGAGCGGAAACTTTTGGCTTTTTTCAGTGTTCCTTTGAACGAACGAACGAACGAACGAGCGAACTTTATTATCCAACGGAAGTGATTTAACCAAACAATGATTAATTTTCAATCAGCCGTTTCTACAATAATTTAAAAAACATAAAGACTACAAAAACAAAGATAAAAGGAATATAAGAAAGAAGAAGAAGAAGAAGAAAACTAGCAAGTATAAAGAAACAATACTGAAAAAAACAAAACACCACTCTCTCTCTCTCTCTCTCTCTCTCTCTCTCTCTCTCACACACACACACACACACACACACACACACACACACACACACACACACACACTGAGCCAAAAGAAACCACAGACTCAAAAATAATCACACCAACTACAACCCCAACATTGCTACTGTAATTCTCCACTGACAGCCTGGTTTCTTTTTGATGAAGATGAAAGGCAGGTTACGTGAACCGGCCCGAAACACCGCCTGAATAATTGATAAGAAATTACACAGGGGAGGTAGAACTTTTCGACAGTTTGCCACGTGAGTTCGATTGTCTGCCCTTTGTACCAGAAAGTGCAAAAAGATCCCACCTCCCAGCAGCCAGGACTGAGGAAAGGCTTTGAGTGTGGTCCAGTAAGATAGTCAACAGTTCCTTAGTACCTATTGGAGTAGGTAGTTTTATATTGTCAGGACTTTTAAGACTGATTTTGCTGCCAGGATGATGTGTAGTGTATGGCAGAGTGACTGCAACTAGTGAAAAGACTCGATGAAAAAACAAAACAAAACAAAAAAACAACGAAAAAACAAAACAAAAACAAAACACAACAACACAACAACAACAACAACAACAACAACAACAACAACCAAACTCTGTCAAGATCAAACTTGATCGAACTTTTTAACTTGAGCGCTGAAGGACACGTACGACCGCCCCTTCCCTCCCCTTCCCTCCCGGCCCCTCCCACTCTCTTCCAGGTCTCCTTCCTTTCTGCACACCTTCCGTGTCCGTCCTACAACATTAGAATAGTTCCAAGCATAGATTTATTCGTTATTTACTTTTTAAAAAATCTGACGACTGAAGCGAAACCAACTCGTCTCCCCCCTCCCACCCACACACACCACCCCCAAACAACAACAACAACAACAACAGCAACAAAATAGAACCCCCCCCCAACACCCCCCCCCCCCAAAAAAAAACGGGGGGGGGGAGGAGAAAAAAATCGCGAAGTTCGCTTTGAATCTCTCTCTCTCTCTCTCTCCGGTTTATTCCTAGAAAATTTTGGAACCATCCAAGCAGCTTTCGACTCACTTTGTTCATGGCCTCAAGCAGCTATTATACAGTTAAGAACCTGGCATTATATATTTTTCTAGCGTTAAGAAAAAGACAACAGTTGCTCAGCTGAGCTGATATACTTTATTTTGCACTTTGGTTATTTCCTGTACAAGTATTGATATGTATAAGAATGTCTGGATGTCACTCTCAACTTTGAATGGGCCTAAGGCCTATCAATAAACAATTCTGAATTCTCTCTCTCTCTCTCTCTCTCTCTGAAGATACGCTTTTGTCCAGATCAAAATCACCTTGCGTAAGGAATTTTCCCGTTCCCTAATAATGCGACAACTACCCATGACCACTCAGCAATCCAGAATTCCATCAAAGTGTCTCAGAGGGCAAACGCCTACGTCAGGCTGACGTCATGAAGCGGCAATTGCATTTTGGAGGTACAACAGAAACTGACACCGCGCGAGTCTTGCTGGCCAGCAAACCCCGCCGCAGAACGGTGTAATGCAAAGTAAACTCACTGTGTATGTGTTTTATTAAGCAGTACGCGACTGTTTCCACTGCGTGTTGTTAAGACGACAAAACACTGTCGGAGAAAGAACTCTTGTCTCGTGTTGGTTTCTATTCAATTCAATTCAATAAATCTTTATTGTCCCCTTAGGGGAAATTAGGGTGTGGTGATCCTTAAAAGACAGACAGTACATTAAAATCACTCAAACAAAATCATCAATAATCAAATCATACAAGAGTATAAAATTAGATGTAACACATTAAATCCTATAAATGTACACCTTAATTAAATATTCCTTAAATATCACATCAGTGCCATCACATCTAAGCTTTATAAACCCACCCACGCACGCATCCCCCACCCCCTCCACACACACACACACACACACACACACACACACACACACACACACACACACACACACACACACACACGCGCACGCACGCACGCACGCACGCACGCACTGACGCACTCCGTATTTTAAGTCGTAGACGTTACTGACAGTGGTAGGAATCAGTACCTACAATCAGATTCCTAGATTCACAAAAGCTGTTTGAAGAATCGTGGGGTGGCGGGGGCTTTGACTGTGAGTCGGTTGGGGTGGCAAATTGGGTTGGAATCAAAAGTGTGACAACTATACGATCCTGGCGTGACACTGCAACCGTTAGAAATCCCGAACGAAGTCGCTGTACGTTTTCCGTGTCGCCCTCAGGTCTGCAAAGACTGAAGTTATAGGTATTGGAAATCTGAGACAACGAAAGGGGACTGTACTGTTTACTGATGGCGGCTGGTACAAGATCGTAAATCAACACTCGAAGCACTCATCTACCCGAGCGTAGACAACTTTTCAACAGTAAGATATATTCCTTTTTAGGTTCTTCTTCGTTTCAGGGGGAACCGGGATAGCCGAATGGTAGAGCGTTGGACTCTCAATGCTCGGGTCGTGAGTTCGAATCCCGGCTGGGGCCAAATATTTGTGCTGACCTTTTTCTCGTTGCCCCGTCTTTGATATCACCCTTACATGGTGGAAAAGGACGTTAAATTCCTAAACACCCACCCCACCCACCCTCTTCTTTTCAGTTTTGCTTTGTTGCCCCCTGCTGCGAGAACTTTGAGGCGCCACCGACAGAAGATTTCCACCGGCCGTGTTTTCACAATACGAATTAGGATACTACTACCACCACTACTAGTACTACTCCTCTACTGCTACTACTGGTGTATTGTGGTGAGTTCACTTACCACAAGCCAGCCAGCCCACAAGCAAGCCTAGAGCCAGCCCTTGGGTTAGGCGCGTTAAAAATCTCCACTATTATTATTATTATTATTTTCAGGAATATCCTCCGCCTACTTGCACTCTGCTGTAAACACTGGGACACAGGCTTCAGCCGACAGATGTTTGAACAACAACAACAACAACAACAACAACAACGACCACCACCACCAACAACAACAAAAACTAAAGCAGAACAAAATCCACTGAGACCAGTATATCATTTGTGCAGATTTCTCAAATGTCTTTTTTTTTTTAAACCCCCACACCGACTTTGCAACATGTGCAGAAAGTGTTTACTCCCAGAGGTGATCGTTTACCAGCGAGGATACGAGTGGCTGCGGCGAGGTATGGCAGAATCGGGGGGAAAGGGGGGGAGGGGGGGGGGGGGGTAAGGCAGGACAGGAGATGGAGCGCGCTCACTAATGATAGGCTACGTGACAGAAGTGAAGGGTCTACGGCCAGCGTTGCTGTGCTGTGATTGCGTGTCTTGTGTGTCATCAGGCGGTATTTGTGGGCCGTTGGATAGGCCACGAGAGGCGCATCACAAACAGTCCCCCCCTTAGCCCCCCATCTTCCTGCTCCCCTCACTACCCGACCCCCTTTTTCCTCTCTCTCTCTCTCCCCCCCCCCCTTTAATTCCCCTTTCCTTTTCTATCCTCGAGTTTTCTCTGCCCCATTCCGTGTATGTCTTCCCATTTCGACCTCAGGATTCAAGCTTTTTTGTCAACCAACCCCTAAGCTACCTTCTGTAGCCCCCCCCCCCCCCCTAAAATCACCCCCCCCCACTAAAATCACCCCCAACTCCCCCCCCCCTCCTCCCGCCCATACACCCTCCTCTCCATGTCTCCACTCTTGCACGATTTTGTTTTTACAACCCTTTTGTCAGTTATTCCATTCCCTCTTATTGTCCCCAGCTCTGTACCATCCCAGTCTCAGACACCCCCCCCCCCCTCCGCCCCCCACCCTTCGGTACTCCCCACTTCTGTTTTTCCCCCCTTGGCTTTGCCATCTGCTTCTCCACATTTAAAGAACGCCAGCTCGCTGGAGAGCTTCCGTCTTGCCAATTGGACACTGACCTTAACGGCGGAGGTCGATATTTTTTGTCCTTGAGGGCGTATCAGGCCGGCATGTGCTGACGTCTTCAGAACAGTCTGATACTGGCTATTAGGCCGCTAGTGCTATGGTGACGTCGGATCGGATAATTCGATACTGGCTATTTGAACGAACGGGATGCGTAATACACATCAGTTCCACTGATCTGCGATATATATATATATATATGAGCAAAACTGAAAAAAAATAGCATCATACGTCAGTGCGGCTGTCATATGTTTCAGTGTTTTACTTACTACTATCTCTATCTCGGTAGTTAAACTGTTCGTATCTGGTTAAAGTTTTTACTGTGCAAAGTGCAGGAAGACACCGTAGGGCAGTTCTGGGACCGAGTAAAAAGTATCAAATTTAGAAGAACAAACTCAATGTCCAAATGGACTGCCAATTCAGATAAGATAAGGTAAGAGTACTTGAGATTGATTCCCTCGTGGGGAAATTTCAAATACATAAAAATTCTGCACACACACACACACACGCACACACACACACACACACACACACACACACACACACACACACACGCACGCACGCACGCACGCACGCACGCACGCACGCACACTTACTTCTCGCCCGCTCTCAGTTTCACTCCTCATTCAGACGCACTGCAAAACAGGCCTACATGCAAGGACGAACCACAGGCTGTAATGTTCATTCAGCGGCCATCCAGCCACAAACAACATTGAATCAAAAGTGGCACAGTTATGTTCAGCTGGTATTGTTCGCCCGCTAGGGGTGCAAATGTATACCAGTTATATACCAGAAAATGTACTATCTTTGTAAAAATAAATAAAAAAATAAAAAAATAGGATAGATATTGGGTGGCGCTGTACCGCGGCGACGCGCTTCCCCCGGGGGATGCAGCCCGAATTTTCCGAAAAGGGGAAGGGATAATGAAGTAGTTTAAAAATAAATATATAAATAAATAAATAAAACTCTCCACTCAGTGCGGCGATTCTACCCTGCCCTTCCGTCCGGTCAGCTCTCGCGATATTGCCGTGCTATTTTCATCGAAAGGCTCGTTACCAGAAAGCGAAACGGTTCCAAATTACGACAGATACTACGTACACGCACATACATCATCACCACCTGATGGCTACATTCGTTTAATGCTTTCGTTTAATTCATGAAAAACGAAGTTAGCTGTCGCGTGACTTCAACTCGTGAGACCCAAATCTAGGGTACATTTGCACCCCGTCCCGCACAGCTGGTGTACATTTGCTCCCCCCTGCAAACGACTGGTATACATTTGCACCCCCTAACAGGCGAACTATACCAACTGAGCCACAGTTATCCCCTTTCTGGACGTTCCGTGTTGTAGCGTACAAAGTTGTAACGAGTTTTGTGCTGCCGTGTAACTACACACGCTTGAGATAAGATACTGCACGAGGGTGGGTGGGAGTTTAACGTCCTTTTCCACCGCCTATAGGCGACATCAAAGACAGGACAACGAGAAAAAGGCCAGCACAGATATTTGGCCCCAGCCGAGATTGGAACTCAAGACCCGGGCATTAAAAGTCCAACGCTCGACCATTTGGATATCCCGCCTCCACCACACTGCACGAGCACGTACATGCATCTACTAAATGAGAAATTCATAAGGCATCTATAAATTCAAAAGTTAACTTATCAAGCCACTAATAACGTAAACGTGTCTATGAAAACACGGTTTTCAGGACAGATAATGGATCGGGAACCAGAAACTAGCGACGAGTGCGTTGCACTCTTTTCCAAATCTGTAATTCAAATGGCAAGAAAATTATCGGGCTTGCACCTCGGCTGACCTGACAAGCGCCACGGAATTATCGTTAATAACACAGCAAGATATTTCTCAAAATAAGACACTGGCGTTTTGCTTTCGATTTTCTGTGCTGCAGCTGCTGACGCGAAACCTCCTCTGTTAAAAGGAGCATGGGCCTAGTGAAGAGCTCAGTGCTTGTTAGGTATCGGATACAGTCATTTTTTTCACTTGAACTATAGTATCACACCACTAAGACACCTGCACATATAAAATTCTGGCACTGAGCCAACAGAGGCACACTCACTGACGCGGCTAGTACACTGAGCGAGATTATTGTACACGCGTATCAGCAGTCGTAGAATTTGAATGTTCGGCAGCTCGCAGAAAGTGTGAAAGGGGGAGGGGAGGGGTGTTAACGTCCTTTTCCACCACATGCGGGTGATATCAAAGACGGGGCAACGATGAAAAAGCCAGCACAAATATTTGGCCCCAGCCGGGATACGAACTCACGACCCGAGCATTAGAAGTCCAACGCTCTACCATTCGGCCATCCCGGTTCCCCGCACAAAGTGTGAAAACATTGTACCGCATTAAGAGCTGTACTAATCGTCAAGATAGAGTATTTCGAACTTACAGGCGCACCCAGGAGCGAAACTTTTCCAAAACATAAGTTGGCTTAGAATACATGGAATTGACTCGTTCAAAGGCCAAGAAATGAACAGAGTACACAGCCAAAGCCTCAGCCTTCCACAAGCATAATATCTCCATTCTGTTGTTGTAAAGTTGTTGTGGGTGCGTTTTCTGAAGGGTTAATCGTGCAAGGTGGACTCCGTTATGTAGAGTGTAGTTCTTCACGGAAATCTTGTGAAGTTCATCGAAAGCAGGGGATCCGGGATAGCCGAATGATAGAGCGGCGTTGGACTCCCAATGCTCGGGTCGTGCGTTCGAATCCCGGCTGGGGCCACATATTTGTGCTAGCCTTTTTCTCGTGGCCCAGTTTTTTTAATATACATGTATCGCCCATACGTGATGGAAAAGGACGTAAAACTCCTCCCCCCCCCCCCACCCCCTCATCGGAGCATGAAGCCTGAATGGAATTCGGAAGCAAGCGAGTCAGGCAAAGTAGGTAGGGCGGCACAGCTACAGGTTGGGAAGTAGTATCAGGAAGGGTTGGCTGCTTGCTTCACTTGCTTCAGTTGCTTGTTTGTGAATTCTGATGCCATTTTCTAGGTCAGGGTGATCTTAAGGACAGCAGTTATGTTTGGCCTCAAGCCTAGAAACGTAGAAGGGGGAAGGAAGATGTCTACCGTGCTGCTGATGCAAGATTTGGCCAAAGAGGCCAGCTGATGCTTCGGCTGAAGCAAAACTACAGTGCGTGTTTTGGAGATATTATGGAAGGCAGACAATCTGAGTAAGTGAAGGCCTCGTGATGGTGCATTTACTGAAGGTCGCGAGAGACGCTTGCACGAAGGCGCGTCCGTCCCTTGTGATCCTATGCCGAAATGATAGAAACAGTCTATCTTTTACTGGGCTGGCAATACCTTCATCTAAGATGATGACAATGATGATGATGATGATGATGATGATGATGATGGTGGTGATGATGATTTGATGTAACGCGCGGCTCCATCCAGACTGAGTGCTGGCGGCGCTTAGGGAGAAGATAGGAAAAGAAAGCAAACAACAACAACAACAACAGCAACAAACAAACAAGAAAAACAAACAAACAAAAACAACAACTCCAAAAAATAACAACAACAAAAAGAAACAAAACAAACATAAAACAAAAACCAATAAACCAAACAGAAACAAACACACAAAAACCCCAAAACCAGCAAAACCAAACAGAAGCAACCAAAAACCCCAAAACCAACAAAACCAAACAGAATCAAAACGAAAACCCAAACAAAGGAAGCAAGCAGCCAGCCAACCAAACTATAACAAACAAACAAACAAACAAACAAACTGATGCTTTCTAAAGCTGTGCGAAGGAGAGAAGAGTCTTCAATCGCTCCCAGATTGCAGGAATTCTGACTGGCTCTTTAAATGTGTCCTGTCGGTACGTTTTATTTGGTCATCTCTCTCCCCTTCCTCCAACCACCCCCCCCTTCTTCACCCGACACCACCACCATCCCCAGTGACACCGAGACAGTGCGGGTATTCTCATGTCCATATTAATTATACAGACTTCCGTTACAGAGATTTTGGATTTTGCTTGAAACCACTGAGAGACACGTCAAAAGAAACGGTAAGTGAAAGTCATGTCAGAGTTTTGTGGCTTCCCCTGGCACAGAAAATGTCACAGACGCAACTTTACTGGGGTCGATCGTCGCATCCAATCCCAGCGTACATGCAGGGAAATGGCAAAAAAAAAAAAAAAAAAAAAAAGCTGATCTAAGAAATGGCTCATATTAATTACTCCCTGTCCTATGGGGCGTAGGCGACGTAAAAGAACCCGTTACAATCTACATCAAAGACAGAAACCGCAGCGCTATTGGTTTTAGAAACTAGGAGAGAAGGTCCTGGGCAGCGAGATTTCTTTATGCAACAGAGTTTTGTCACAGTTACAATGAATCCAACCGCGAGAAATGTCATTGCGGTCGAAGCAGACGTCACGGTTGCCCCACGCAGAACCTGGTTCAAACTGGAAGTGACTGCCGGGTTTTCCGACAGTGAATCCAGAGAAAGGTAATGAAATCAATTTAAGTAAGATCTGAAACGTTTTTAGAGTTTCAGAATGCTGTTTCCTTCTTTGTTTCGTTCTCTCTCCCCCACCCCCCACCCCCCCACCCCCTTTCCAAGTATAATCCTGCCAAAGAAATATGTTCAAACGGCTGAGTGGATCTGTTGCACGTGCTTCGAGTCTTTATGTTCTGCCCCAACCCTTTGCTAACTCCAGTGGTGTTTCTCCCAGTTCGTGTTTTGAATCCATGCAGGGTTAGGAAGCTAAGGCAGTTAATACAAATATTCATAATGATGAGAATGAGGGTTATGCTATAATGCTGGTATGGAGGTCTACGTGTAGAACAAGACTGGCTAGATTACAGGAGAAGCCCCAGAGTTTCCTCAGTGCCATCTGCTTCAGGAGTCATTACACTTCCCACACATTATAACTCATGGTGGCAGACCCCGCCTGTGCAATGAAACATCGCCCGCCGGGCATATCTGGCTCGCTATATCGCGTGAGGTGAACTGGGTACGTTTAATCCCAAGCAGCATTCATCTCGGTGTTCGGAGTTTGTTTTGACCAATGGGGCGTGAGTGGTGTCGTTTACAGCTGAATGAGCACTGAGGCGCGAGACGTTTATCTTATGGGAAGTGCAGGACGCAGGGAAGATGTTCGAATGTGGACATGCATCCATATAGAGCTTGGAACTGACAGTAGTGCAGGATGTAGGGAACTGTCTGAACGTGGACATCCGGCTCGAGACAGCAACTGATAGCCCAAGCCGTCTCTATGCAGAACTTGGCCAAGCAAAAATCATCGGAACTATTCAGGGTAAATTTGAAGTTTGTACCAGCAGTTCGCAAGATATCGCAGCGCAAAAACAGCATAACCTTTGATGTCGGCCAATGGCTACGGGAAGACGTGGCAAATTAATGTGATTCGATTTGATGTAGCTACAGTCTCAGACTTACACTGGGGGTAAACTAGGAGACAGGTTTGGAGGGGGAGATGAAGATGTCGATCACCCTATTCTATGGGAAGAGGGAGATCTTAAAACTGGTCAGTGGTGGGTGACGGGGATTGTACTTCTGATAGGGGGAAAACGGTAAAGTCCATAGCCCTCGCGGTGTCACCTAAGGCCTTAAAAGGGCGGTCGTGGGTTGGAAGATTCAAAGGCCCTATAAGGGTCAGGGCCGTTGAGACCTCACAAATGCTGAAAGAGCGACACGAAAGCCTCATAACGACAAAGGATACGACGAAAATGTCTTAACACGGACCGTTCGTTGATTGGTTGGTTGGTTTTGGGTGTAATGACATTTTCCACCAATGGAAGATGCTACATATACCAAAAAGACAACACAAAGAGGAAGAAGCCAGCACAAACCTTTGCCTCCCAGCCCGGATTCAAATTCAACGCTCCAACGCTCTACCAAAAAGAGAGATTTTTTGCCAAGAGAGATTTTATTGCCGGCTTTGAGCGCAAGGGGCTTTTATAGCCATAATACAATCCATGTAACATCACCACGGGCAGCCAAATATTTGTGCTGGCCTTTTTATCGTTGCCCCGTGTTTGATATCACCCGTATGTGGTGGAAAAGGACGTTAAACTACCAAACACCCACCCCCACCCCCGCCCCTCACCACGAGCTGCTATTTCAAGGTACGTACTCAGTGAGGTCAATACCCTCATTACACATATCATCATGAACATCGCCCTCATTTCCCACACACATTGCATACCTCATTACACAGATCATGAACATCACAGGGGTGCATAATATGCATCCTTGACACGACACGAATAGTAAAGTATGCCCATGTTGCGACGACTGCTAAACAATGAATTGTGTCGTCATGACTGAAACAATATTTACCTCAGCTACTAACCCGGCTCCACTAGTAAGGGCAGAGAAGATGGTGCATTGGCTGTGTTACAACAAACGTAATAACACAAATTGACTTTGGGTGCATGCAAGGGGGAAGCAAACTGCCCGTGAAGCTGGGACTTTTTGCTCCCATGGCAAGCAGAGGAGACGCGAGTGGATTTGAGTAAAGTGGCTTTCGGACCTAGACAGAAAGTAGACTCGCATTACTCCAATAAGGCCTGAGCGGCAAGGATACATTCGAATTTTTTAATACTCCTGTCAGGTGCCTGCCCTGGAATGGTCTGTGAATGGTAATTTTTGTGTCTAGATTGGAGCATTTGTAGGGACGACTATGATGCCTGAGACTGAATATATAGGCATTTTGAGGCCTCGTGCATGTGAAATAACAGAGAGAGAAGGTGCTAAGGCCTGGTATGGACAGATAGGACGGTACGTCGGCCACGCAGTTTCAGAAAGGGACAGAACCAAGACCTTACAATGGCAGGAGTAGCAGTGTGCTCCTCTTCACCTGTTCAGCTTGCATATAGATCTGTCCAGACACAGACCACGCCTTAATCCAGCTGTTGTCTCACTCGCTTTGTTTAACGGCGTCGCTTTAACGGGCTTCGTCAGAACTGCACGCGCATACCCGGAGGGGTGTGTGTCTCCTGGGACCCGTTTCTTCCCCATAGTTCCATGACGTCTTTTGAAAATTGCACGTACAGCGAGGGGCAAGCAACAGTCACAGCTCGGAGTTTCTGGAGGAGAAAGAGAACGCCGCTGGCCCCCTGGATTAACGTCAGAGACTTGTGTGTCTTAAAGCTGTGTGCATCATCCGAGAGAGAGAGAGAGGGAGAGACGGGTGGAGGGGAGGGGGGGGGAGAACATTGTAGCTTTGAGATCCAGAAAGGAGATGAAGTGAAGTAGGGTGAGGGGGAAAGTAGGGGGGGGGGGGAGGGGATTGATGTGAGGATGGTAGAAATGTTTCTAGATACGGTGTGTGTGTGTGTGTGTGTGTGTGCAGAATTTCTTTAAAAAAACTGGGCCGGGGTACTTCAAACGAGCAGTGTAAAGGAGGACAGAGATGCAGCCAACGAGCAGGAAATAGGTCATCTGTTTGAGAACACTTAGCCATTTGCGCACGGCTCGAAACGTTTGGGACTGAAGTCGATTTTTCCCCCGCAGCAACCGAATTTTATCTCCATGGAAATTTCATAGTGATTCCACGGACGATTCTGATGCCTGGAATAGCTCTCTGTCTCTGTCTCTCTGTTCCTCTGATATCATTGAACTAAAAACGAATTTTATTTAAGGGTCTAATGCTACCATTTTTATACCCACAAATTGTTCTGAACTGTTTTCGTGGTATCTATCATCACACCAATCAGACACCTGAATAGTGACAGCATCTGTAATGCTGGCACTGAGCCAGCAGAAGCGCAGTCGATGACGCGGCGACCAGACTGAGCGCTCTAGTAGTGTAATGGATTTGAATGTTCGACCGCCGGCCCGCGCAAAGTGTAAACAACATTGTATCGCGTTAAGAACTGTACTAATCATCAAGATAAAGTATTTTGAACGTACACGCGCACTCACGAGCGAAACTGTTCCAAAACATAAGCTGGCTTAGCAAAGACGGAATTAACCCAAGCACACACCACCTTACACACGAAGAAAAACGAGGCTGTATCACTACTCTCCATGATAATAACCACAGTCGTGACCAGAGAGAGAGAGAGAGAGAGATGTCGAGTCAACAACCCCCACTACTCCCATCCTCCCCTGGCCGTAGAGGTCCTCAGCGGGTCTTTGACCCTCCCTCTTTTCATTCCAACGCAAATTGACCAGACAAATTCTATCCGCAGCGATCCGAGCTTTGTCCATGCACGACGTTTCCAAGTAAATGCACTTCATCGGTCGCCATTCTGTCGCCGGGAAAAAAAGGCATTGGAACTGCAGGGTTTGAGTCGCCATTTTGGCCTCTTGGGTGCCTTACTGTCACGCAAGAGCGCATCCGAAGAAGATCTTTCGTAGTGGAAAAAAACAGAACTCTATTGTGTGTAGATAATCAAATAAATTCCTTGCTGCTCCTAGTCGCGAAGCTGTAACTATGTTGGTAATGCACAGTAAATTGGAAATAAGGGTCTAGGTGACATTTACAATGAGAACCGCTTAAGTCCTTTTCCGTGGAGCGGTAGTAAGAATTGTTTTGCGTTTTGCCTCAACACTACGTTCGATGACATAAAAATATACGCTTAGTGTCGACGACATTGCTTCTTTCGTGCTCTTCCTTCTGTCACAGAGAGAGCGAGAGAGAGAGAGAGAGAGGACACCGTACCCCCTTTCTTTTTTCAAGGACACATATTATTTGCCACGTCTTTGGTATCACCCCTATGCGGTGGATAAGAACGTTAAGTCCTCAACCACCCAACCAACCAACCAACCATCCAACCAACCTCTTCCTTTTTCCTTTTTCTGTGCCGCATTATGCGCAGACAACACACACACACACACACACACACACACACACACACACACACACACACACACACACACACACACAAAACGAAAGAGACAGCAGCGCAACACTCGAACTCTATGAAAAAACATTTGGAAACCGGCGGGCATACAGATATGCGGAAGAAGGCACGCCAGTGCATCACAGGACAGAGGAATGGATCGGACTTCGCGAGATTCCGCCGTGCAAAACTCGCTGTCCGTCTGTAGAAGATAGAGGCTTTCCTTTCTGTTACCAAGCTCCGGACTCGGGCAAGAGAAGCAGAAGAAGAAGAAGCTAGCTGTGCTAGGAAAATCGATATGTTCCATCTCTGGATATATACGGGCAAGCATTTTCCTCAAGTGATATCCACAGGCCTCTGAATCGCATGTCCAAAGAACCGCTGAATAGCCCGCTCTCAGAATTCGCTTCAGTCGGCATTCTGGCGAATGAGAGACTCTAAACCCCAGGTCCTGAGTTAGCGGTCGTAAAGCGGCGTAATATTTTGTTTCTCATCATTTTACCGAGGCCCCCGGCACTTCCCGGGAACTAATTTGTTAAAGGGAAGGGTGTCGGGTCCTAAGCTACGCAGCAGTAAAGCTTTGTACAAAGTACGTATGTGAGACAGTTAACTTTGCGAAAATAGCGCCCCAGTAGATCAAGGAGCCCGTGTTCGATCCCATTGTGAGCAGGGGTGGGAGTCAAATGTATTTATGTGCCGACTCGATCATCGTTGCGTGTTTCACCTTAACGTACGAAGCCTGAATACCCATCGAGAGCAGTGTGCACGTTAAAGACCCCAATTCCATCTTTCGAAGATGCTACACTAATTAAAAAAAAATGTATTATCATTAATATTATTACTAATGTTATCAATATTGAGCCTGCTAAATCCTGTGGAATGGAAAGAAAAATACATGTACAAGTTTGGACAACGAAAGAAGGCAATGGAGGTGGCGCGTCGTTGTCACGATACGCCTCCTTTAGCGAAGCCCGACGCAGTGGGAGGGTAAGGGTCGGGGGGAGAGGGGTGGGGACAACAACAACAACAACAACGTATTTTACCGTGGTTGTAGACTCTGTGACGACAACTGACGACCGCCACAGTAACAAATACAACTATTTACAACAACAACTTCAACAACAACAACAAGCAAGACATATAGGGACTTGTACCCCCCTACTCCCCCCTTCCCTTCCTCCTCCCCCCGCCCCCGAAATTCGTATAGTGTCTTCACCAGGAGACAGCGCGGCACCTAAAACGACAACAACAACAACAAAAACGACAGAAATAGGAGATGGACCCCCTATCCCCTCCTCCTCCTCTTCCTCCCACACTATCCCCAAAGATTCGTGTCTCCTAGCCTGTGTCTTCACCAGGAGACAGGACGGCTGGGCCGAGGATACATTAATGCGCCGTCTGCTCTGTGGACGTGATGGAGAAATTGGAGCGGACGTGGACAGCACTACGGCGTAGTCTCTAACCGACACGGCGCTCACAGAGACAGATCTGCTATACCTCTTCAAGCACAGAGAAGATTGGCCTGGAGTGTGTTTGTAATGCGGCTTTCCTGTTAGCAGGTAAATGCCAGGCAGTCAAAGCCTGTCGAAATGATCAAGACAGTTGGTGAAACAAACAAACAAAGCACACGATGCTCGCAAGCTTAGCTGGCTCGTTGTGTGTGTGTGTGTGTGTGTGTGTGTGTGTGTGTGTGTGTGTGTGTGTGTGTGTGTGTGTGTGTGTGTGTGTGGTGGTTGGGGGGATTGGGTTGGTGGAGAGGAGCGTAGACGGTCAGACACAGAAGCCGCATAGCACAATTACGATGATTAAGATACACATCCCAATGTGTGTGTGCATTTAAAGAATGCGGTTGGCCATTTTAACTTGCATTGCCACAAGAAACATACAAACAGAACTTATCTAGCGAACATGTTTGGTGCAATACTTCACTACATTTTTTTTTTCACTACATTGATTAATCCAAGTATAAGTCTTTGCTCTTCAGCGTTCAGCTGAGTTGGCTTTTGTAGGATTAATCCTACAAAAGCCAACTCAGCTGAACGCTGAAGAGCAAAGACTTATACTAACTTCCAGGCGATCATCATCTCAGTTCTTTCCTTTTGTGATGGACATCACTAACTCGTTGAAATTCAAACCACCCTGCGTCTGTCTCAACTGATCTCAAATCAGGACGAACGTTACCTTGTTTCTGCAAGGTTTCAGCCACTAATCTGGCAAATTTGTTTGCTTTGTCAAAACGTGGCGTGTCTCCCAATACCCTCACAACCACGAAAGATCCTCAAGCAAAAAAAAAAAAAAAAAAAGTCTTACTGGTTTGTTTCGTCAGAGCTTGGCGTGCCTACCCCCCCCCCCCCCCCCCCCCCCCACACACACACCACCACCATCCCCCGATCCCCTAAACCCCATACGCCTGATACACCTTTTTCTTTGACAATAAAAGTAAGTCGGGTTTTTTTTGAGTCCACAGCTTATCGGTGTGTCTGGTAAGACTTACCGAAGGACAACCAAAGTCATTTTTCAGTGACAGGACAAGATTCAAACTGTCTCTTGAAAGGTGGGTCACGGATTGGGGTTTGACAGCGACGGATGAGATGTCAAGCACTTTTAAAATTAGCCCACTAGACAGGCCATGTCAACAAATTTCTGTCTTTACTTTTTTTCATGATTTCAGCCCAGTGACATGAATTTTTGCTTTTTCCCGTCTGTCCATTTAAACATACTGTACAGAAGTTCAACAATGATGGTTGCTATAATTTGTGAATATATTGACAGGCCACACCAAAACATTCTGCCTTTATTTTTTTCTTGTTTCCAGTCACTGACGTATAAATATCTGCTTTATTTTTTTCTATATAATTATGTCCGGCCAGGGTCACACAGGTGTTCGACAATGGGGGTTTGCTGTAAATAGATCGACAGCAGCATGGTATCAAAATCGAATTTTGGCGAAAGTGGCAAGGAAGCCGTTTACAAAACCCGAAAGAATCAAACAAAAGAGTGGCAGATGATGCAAACAGAAGATATTGTGTTGTGTCCATGGTAACACAAGTCCCTTAGGCATTTAGCTAGAAGAAAAAGGAGTAAAAGAAGAAGAAAAGGAAGACGAAGACGAAGAAGAAGACGAAGAAGAAGAAGAAGGAAATATCCATTCCTAACCATTTGCCTGCCATTATGACGGGGATCTCCATCATGGTGAGCCACCCCAATCTGTCATGCAATTAATTACATTCTTGATAATACGTGCAAAAAAAAAAAAAAACAGCCTCAAAATGAAAAAAAAAAATGTTGGAAACAATAAGCTGGTCCACTTTTTATCCATTTTTCTTTCCAAAAAGTTTTTCTAGGTTATCCTTTGCAACACACATTCTAGAATTGCATTCTAATTATGACCCTGTTGCATCCTGGCAAATACATGCAAGCTTGCAGCTGAATGTGGTGCAGGCAACGGGCTAAACAGCCTCGTGGGATTAAGCTGAGTAAACAATCACACTCTATCAGTGTCCAGAAATAGCTTTGACGCATTTCCTATCCCCGATAATTGTGCTTTACCGTAGACAGTGCCATCACACCAGCGAACAATCTCTCCCTAGACTGACCAAGGACGATGCTAAGGTTTGACGTCCGAAAATAAACTCTTCGGACAAGCGAGCTGCGCGGGTCCTGATACTGAACACAGGCGCCCGCAACGTACCGTCGACCCGGTGTCTGCCATAGGGCGGTCGGTGGTCTAGTGGTTAAGACTTAGTCACCAATGCGAGAGCTCAATCTGGATTTCCACTCGGGACGAAGAATATTTCTTTCTCGTATGTGGCACCGTTCATTCGGGCCAACCGTCGGGGTTACAGTCCGGGTACTCCGGCTTCCTCCTCCTCTACTTTGGAAATGCTCAGCCCACAAAATTTAAAAAAAATAAATGCAATTCTAAAATCACGAAACTTAAGTTGCTGAGTTGGCCCTACGCACCACGTGATTGTAATGTGTTCATGTCCCGTGTGTGAGAGAATGCGTGTGATTCACGTGAACGTGCGTGTTGGGTTTATTTGGGATATTTCGCCTATATTAATGCGCTTCTTCTTTTTCTTATCATTATCCCACGCACGCTTTTCTACACTGTTAGGGAGAAAGTTAACTAAAGGACCAGCTTGGAAACAGCCTTTTCTCGTGACAGAGGCGGGTGGGTGGTTGTTTTGAGGTTAACGTCTGCTGTACACCAATTGTCAATCTTACAGATTAGTAGAGCCCCGAAGGCAACACACTGATGTTTGATGGTCGTGAAAACGAGGGAAAAAAACTCAGGTACAAGGTCGAGTGTAGCAGCCACACTGTCCCCGGTCACTGCGTTTTGGCTTCAGTCACTGGGCTGATGGCAAGCCCGTCTGTGCGTATATTAAAATTTTGTGTGTGTGTCTTCATGGTGTGCCGCTAGACACCGCCAATTAAAACAGCTTCAAACGATATTTGATCCTAAAAATCTTAAAACTGCATTCGCCAGAAATACGGAATTTCCTCCAAAGACCATCTTCCATGTGTTGTTTTCAAAGGTCCTTGGAGGAAATTCCGTATTTTTTGGCGAATGCATTTCAAATAAAATTATCGTTTTGGCTTCAGTCAGCTGATGGCAAGCCTGTCTGTGCGTGTAGTTGTGTGTGTGTCTTCATGGTGTGCTGCTAAACACCGCCAATTAAAACAGCTTCAAACGACATTTGGACCTATAAATCTTAAAACTGCATTCGCCAAAATTACGGAATTTCCTCCAAGGACCTTTGGAAAACAACACATGGAAGATGGTCCTTGATTTTCTTTTATTGCGAAGAGTGTATTAGGCTTCGTACCATAGATGCATACCCTATCTATTCCTCTTACACATAATCCAAGGACAATTTTCTATGTGTTGTTTTCAAAGGTCCTTGGAGGAAATTCCGTATTTTTGGCGAATGCAGTTCAAATATCGTTTTGGCTTCAGTCAGCTGATGGCAAGCCCGTCTGTGCGTGTAGTTGTGTGTTTGTCTTCATGGTGTGCTGCTAAACACCGCCAATTAAAACAGCTTCAAACGACATTTGGACCTATAAATCTTAAAACTGCATTCGCCAAAATTACGGAATTTCCTCCAAGGACCTTTGGAAAACAATACATGGAAGAAGGCCCTTGATTTTCTTTTTTGCGAAGAGTGTATTAGGCTTCGTACCATAGATGCATACCCTATATATTCCTCTTACACATAACGTTGCAGATGACACCCTAGAAATGCTTTAAAATTCACACACAAAAAAAAAACAATCACAAATATCAGGCAGCCATAGACTCATGTGTAGAGCAAATTTCAACAAATTCCAATATTCCGGGTTTTTTTTGGGCAATGTTGGCAGCGACCACATACCCCCTCATTCCACGGTCGTCTGCTGGCTCCTGTGCCAGCCGCGCATGAATACAAATAGTCTACAAGGTAGCCTCATTTTTTCCCTATTTTTACTATTACCTGGCATGAAACTTGTTGACAAAGCCAACAAAAAGCACCAGATTGCCATATTTTTACTCTGCACACAAATTTTAAAAAGGGCAAAGATTTTCTACTGTACTTAGCGTAGTCTTACTACATGACCCGGAAGCTAATACTGGTCTGTAACCTGTTACATGTATCAAGGTCATTGCAGGACAAACTCGAAGCCAAACAGTCGTGCGCCTGTGAGCGTGATACGGACTGGAGCCTCGCTGTACGTAATTATTTGTCGTGTTGAAGACGAGGCTGTGCCGGAGGCCTGGCGGTCATAATTCTTGCCGAGATGACCTGCTGGGTAAACCGGACATAGCAGAGGGGGCTCTTCAATCACGGCCTCCATCTTGGGATGAGGGTGCACGGAGTGACGCTATTTGCTCCAAAATAGCAAAGCGAGTGGACTTTGGCTGGAATGTATTTGCGCCAGGCAACAAACCACAGTGCGACTTAAAAAAAAAAATTAGGATTGAAATAAACATCGAAGAAAACCTAGTAAGCAGAGCAAAAGATATCACTCCTGTCAACCGGTTACTTCTCCTTGCCCTGCCAGTCGCATTTGGGCAGCCAGAGCAGTGAAACTGGTTACTTCCCCTTGCCCTACCAGTCGCATTTGGGCAGCTAGAGCAGTGAAACTGGTTACTTCCCCTTGCCCTACCAGTCGCATTTGGGCAGCTAGAGCAGTGAAACTGGTTACTTCCCCTTGCCCTGCCAGTCGCATTTGGGCAGCTAGAGCAGTGAAACTGGTTACTTCCCCTTGCCCTGCCAGTCGCATTTGGGCAGCTAGAGCAGTGAAACTGGTTACTTCCCCTTGCCCTGCCAGTCGCATTTGGGCAGCTAGAGCAGTGAAACTGGTTACTTCCCCTTGCTCTGCCAGTCGCATTTGGGCAGCCAGAGCAGTGAAACTGGTTACTTCCCCTTGCTCTGCCAGTCGCATTTGGGCAGCCAGAGCAGTGAAACTGGTTACTTCCCCTTGCCCTGCCAGTCGCATTTGGGCAGCCAGAGCAGTGAAACTGGTTACTTCCCCTTGCTCTGCCAGTCGCATTTGGGCAGCCAGAGCAGTGAAACTGGTTACTTCCCCTTGCTCTGCCAGTCGCATTTGGGCAGCCAGAGCAGTGAAACTGGTTACTTCCCCTTGCCCTGCCAGTCGCATTTGGGCAGCCAGAGCAGTGAAACTGGTTACTTCCCCTTGCTCTGCCAGTCGCATTTGGGCAGCCAGAGCAGTGAAACTGGTTACTTCCCCTTGCTCTGCCAGTCGCATTTGGGCAGCCAGAGCAGTGAAACTGGTTACTTCCCCTTGCCCTGCCAGTCGCATTTGGGCAGCTAGAGCAGTGAAACTGGTTACTTCCCCTTGCCCTACCAGTCGCATTTGGGCAGCTAGAGCAGTGAAACTGGTTACTTCCCCTTGCCCTACCAGTCGCATTTGGGCAGCCAGAGCAGTGAAACTGGTTACTTCCCCTTGCCCTACCAGTCGCATTTGGGCAGCCAGAGCAGTGAAACTGGTTACTTCCCCTTGCCCTACCAGTCGCATTTGGGCAGCCAGAGCAGTGAAACTGGTTACTTCCCCTTGCCCTACCAGTCGCATTTGGGCAGCCAGAGCAGTGAAACTGGTTACTTCCCCTTGCCCTACCAGTCGCATTTGGGCAGCCAGAGCAGTGAAACTGGTTACTTCCCCTTGCCCTACCAGTCGCATTTGGGCAGCCAGAGCAGTGAAACTGGTTACTTCCCCTTGCCCTACCAGTCGCATTTGGGCAGCCAGAGCAGTGAAACTGGTTACTTCCCCTTGCCCTACCAGTCGCATTTGGGCAGCTAGAGCAGTGAAACTGGTTACTTCCCCTTGCCCTACCAGTCGCATTTGGGCAGCCAGAGCAGTGAAACTGGTTACTTCCCCTTGCCCTACCAGTCGCATTTGGGCAGCCAGAGCAGTGAAACTGGTTACTTCCCCTTGCCCTACCAGTCGCATTTGGGCAGCCAGAGCAGTGAAACTGGTTACTTCCCCTTGCCCTACCAGTCGCATTTGGGCAGCCAGAGCAGTGAAACTGGTTACTTCCCCTTGCCCTACCAGTCGCATTTGGGCAGCCAGAGCAGTGAAACTGGTTACTTCCCCTTGCCCTACCAGTCGCATTTGGGCAGCCAGAGCAGTGAAACTGGTTACTTCCCCTTGCCCTACCAGTCGCATTTGGGCAGCCAGAGCAGTGAAACTGGTTACTTCCCCTTGCCCTACCAGTCGCATTTGGGCAGCTAGAGCAGTGAAACTGGTTACTTCCCCTTGCCCTACCAGTCGCATTTGGGCAGCTAGAGCAGTGAAACTGGTTACTTCCCCTTGCCCTACCAGTCGCATTTGGGCAGCTAGAGCAGTATCTGACTTCAGGAGAGGAGTAAAAATATGGAGAAAAATAAAGTTTATAAAGTGATATACCAACACAACAACAACAACAACACACACACACACACACACACACACACACACACACACACACACACACCAACAACAACAATAACAACAACAAAACACACACACACACACACACACACACACACACACACACACACACACACACACAGTCCTTTAAACAAGAGGGTGGAAATATTGCGTGCCACCCGATAGCCACACGGTGACAGCTGGGAAGGAGAGAATAAGAACAAGAACAGGACAGGGGGGGAAAATACTAATATGATTTAGACAACGTAAAAACAATTGTGAGAATCCTAACTCAATGTGTCTCCCGCACAAAATTTAAAAAAAAAAAGAAAAAAAAAATACCCGCGATTTTTTTTTCCGTTTGCATTCTGAGACGACAGGGTTCATTATTCGTTCATTTTTGCAAAACTCCCTTGTGCCCTAGATCGGATTATGCAGGCGATCCTAATTTCAGACAGTGGGGAACCGCAACGTGAGATTCTCTCTCTCTTTTTTTTTCTTTTTTTTTGCGTATCGCTTTATGCAGACACAGCACCCGTGTCAGGAAGATCGGCAAAACGCTGCTCCATCCACTCCTCTTTGGGTGCGTCGGACTTTTCACTCCTAGTCAGTCAACGAGTCTGGTCGTCGGGGTCTTCTCTCCGGATAATCCGGCTTCCCGCCTTCCCCCGGCTCATGTCTGGAGTTGCGGAGTCCACAACATTTGAAATGAGGCGCAACGGCTGTAAAGTCAGCAGTTTCAATAGCTCATTTGGCCCTTCTAGCGAGTAGCCGGGATAGCTGATTGGTAGAGTGTTGAGGGTGGGGGTTTTTGGTGGGTGTCTGGGAATGTAACGTCCTTTTCCACCACATAATGGTAGAGTGTTGAACTTTCAATCCTCGGGTCGTGAGTTCGAATCCCGGCTGGGGCGAAATATTTGTGCTGGCCTTTTTCTCGTTGCCCCGTCTTTGATAATACCCGCACGTGGTGGAAGAGGACGTTAAACTCCTAAGACACTTACACCCTTGGCCCTTCTCGCTTCGTGACTGTTAGTGTTGCGCAGTGTGGGTGCATGGGTGCTTGCGAGTTCAACGCCGAGGCAAGCACAAATATCTGGTCCCAGAGGGGATTCGAACCCACGACCCGAGCATTGAAAGTCTCACGCTCTACCATTCGGCTATCCCGGCTGCCCTGTATTGGTGTTGCAGTTGAGTCAAGTGCTCATTCTAGTATCCGTTAAGTAACCCCTTCTTCTGTCCGTCGTTTGACATCAGAGGACAGAGGGGGTTAAAACGAAACCACCCGGCATCCACATCCACTCTTCTGGTTTATAGGCAAACATCCGCAACGAATACGACGAAGCATGAAAGTACAGTATGACGAAATAGTCAACATTAAATGCTGGACAATATTATCCTTCACCAAACTGTCTTCACATCATAAATACATCCCCGGCAAGCCATGAGTCTCTGTTTGTTTTTTTCTTTCTGTCAAATCAGCAATTAAAAAAACTTGTGGAATTAGGTTATAGATTGTACTGACTCCAGTATTCCGGTTGTTTCATAGTAAATTGTTCCACGTACACGCTTTCTGCACTCCTGCACCGTGAACTGAACACACGCATAAACAACTGTATCTTCACAACATGCAAAGGTTATCCTGTCCTGTGTCCATGCCCCGGTTATAATAATAATAATAATGAGGATTTGTCTGGCGCCCAACCTCCTGCTGGAGCTCTGGGCGCCTCACAATAGCTAGTATAGTGGCAATACATACACATGAGATACACATGAAATACGGTTTTAAAATAGTCCGTCGACTCTGCATGGCGAACATGGGAAGGCAGGCTGTTCCGGGCCAAATGACTGAACCGTGGTAGAGCAATGCTCTATTGTAGTTGTTCACTTTGACACTTCTTTATCGACAGTGATGTCTAAACCCATGCTGACTATGAAGGCCAGTCCGCTGCGTACAAAGACATAGTTCACCTAGCGGCCGCTCCCCCACCTAACTCCCTGGAAGACAAAAATAAGGGAGTCCAAACCCTTGTCCGACATTGACTTGATAGCCTGCCGCTAGGGTAATGATACCTGTTTCCCTCCCTAACCTCCACACATCGGTCTTTGCCAGGCCACCATTTTTGCGGGTCCAGTACACCATTGATAAAACCTCTGCTCAGACCTGTCCCTCCTTTTTCTTCTCGCTTCCACCCTCCCTCGCCGCAGGCACACATTCTTCTCTCGCGTGAATTTCGTCCTGCTTAGTGTTAAGTACTGTGACGGGGATCAGCGGGGATGGTGCGCAGGAGTTCGAGGGTGATTCTCTGCCCCTTACCAAAAATGGACCAAGAAAACCCCCCACCTTCAAAGATCTTGAGATCTTGACCCATTCTGAGCCTTGTTGCTGGTGGAGTGGCAGGTTGTGTGTGTGTGTGTGTGTGTGTGTGTGTGTGAGAGAGAGAGAGAGAGAGAGAGAGTACGTGATGCATACTTTTCTTTTATTAGTTTGGTCTAGGCTGTATTTGTGAAGCGCCTTGGGCTCACCTTGTGGGGATACTGCTGTTATTTTATGTTGTTATTATTATTATTATTATTATTATTATTATTATTATTATGAGTCTTATCTTTGTATTATCCTTCTGTGCTGGCATGAGGGGAGCCGGGGTGGCCGAATGGTAGAGCCTTGGACTTCTAATGCTTGCGTCGTGAGTTCGTATCCCAGATAGGGCCAAATACATGTATTTGTGCTGGCCTTTTCATCGTTGCCCCGTCTTTGACATCACCCGTATGTGGTGGAAAAGGACCCACCCACCCTGTGTTGGCATGGTAATGGCCCCGTTTGAATTTAACCAATCGCTGTGCGAATAGAGGCCATGCAACAAACTGACGCTAACAGGCGAGTCTGCCGAGGTAAAAGTTTCAAATGAGAATCTACCAACAAGCGCGTACCTCCAGTTCTTCATCCACGTCCTTGGACATTAATTTTGCTTTACCTTTCAAGCCGGGGCGGCCACCATTTCACTGCCAATGATCAACTTTCATTTTCAACTTGAAAGGCCAAAGCCATACACATTGCGGGAATGTGTCTGTATGTTATACAAAATACCCACCAACTTACCCATCCTTCTGAGAGTTCGGATGGGGCGCATATGGGCTTTCCCAAGCGCGGAAACGCCGTCTTGAACTGAACTGAACCGAACTAAACTGAACTGCCACTGGATTTGCAGTCTTGGTGGACGGAGCTTGTGTGCAGTATGTAACTCTGCTGGCTGGCTGGCTGGGGGTCGATACAAAGGTAGCGGCAGTGATCTCATCAGCGAAGCTTTGCCTCGCTGCAAATTCAATTGGGGCGCTCGCTATCCGGGGCCAGATTCTGGACTTGTTGCGCTGGACATCAAATATCACAAAGTGTTGTAGTTCTCACTGGCTGGAAATCGAGAGGGCTGATCAAACTGATGTTGCCAGATGTTTGGGCGACGGGTGGAGTAGTGGTCGTGGGTTCGAACACCTCCCTGCTGGTGCACTGGATTAGTTCCCCCCCCTCCCCCCCCGCGTTATCCCCCTCCCCACCCCCCTCCCACCACTCCGTATGTGACGCCGTTCATTTGGGCTATTCGGTGGTGCTCCTGCGCAGGTACTTCGGCTTTTTTCCAGCCTCTAATCATTCATGGACCACAAAACTGATCAAAATCAAAACGTTATTCTAAACGCTTTGACATATGAATAACGGAGCTGTTTCCTCATCCAAACCGCTTATAATGTGGTCATGTTCTTCCATGTGTGGTCGGATGCGCTTGTGTATTTTATCTCCATGTGGGCCCCACAACACTTCAGCCAATGAAAACATCTTGAGAATGTATTTTTACTGCAAACTTTCACAGCTCCTTACGTAAAAATGTTGCCTACTGGTGGTCCAAAAATCAGCTACATTAAAATTTTCGTGTTGACTGGCAGCCGTCAGTCTTCTCACTGAACCGTTTTGAACTGAAGAGAAAACAAATATGTGCGTCTCAATCTAATGTGGAAGAATACAGTACTGCGGACCAATTTTGCAGTAAACTTCAACAGCTCCTTACGTAAAAATGTCGCTTACTGTTGGTCCAAAAATCAGCTACATTAAAATGTTTGTGTTGAGTGGCAGCCGTCAGTCTTCTCACTGGACCGTTTTGAAAGAGAAAACAAATATGTATACAGAATACAGAGACCAAACTGAAATAAAAATCCAACAGACAAAAAGTCATAACTGGAAGAACGCTGAAGCACCAAGGGAATGCATCACGTTTCCCAGTCGACCTAGAAGACGTATGGGCAGAGAATTTGAACTGGCACTATACAATCTATGATAGCCAGCCCCTCCCTGTGTCTAGCCAAAATAGAGAACTGTCTGTGAGGGTGACTGTTATAATTCAATTCAGCAGTAGGCAGCAGCCTACATTTAGACAGTCTTTGCGCACGTGCTTTGTATTTTTCATTTTGCCTTGGAGAGTCGCTAGTGACCTGTATCATGTAATGTGTTTAGCATGGGTATAAGTACTGTCTGTCAATGCCGTAAATTACTATCGTTGCAGACATGGGGCGCGCAAATCAAATACGTTTTGTTAGCCTTTATTTATATTACAGATTTGTTTTAGCCGTCAAGCCACACACACACACACACACACACACACACACACACACACACACACACACACACACACACACACACACACTCTTATTCACACCAGTCACTCACAATTCACACTTCAATATTGTACATTACAAACTATGCGAGATCAATTCAATAGATTGTCAATTAATAAAATAGCAATTAATAAAATACATGCCCCCCTAACCCCCACCCCAACACACACGCCTCCCCTCCCCCTTCCCAGGAAGCAAACCTCCCATGACTGTAATTATGCGGGCTTTGAAGAGAGTGGGGAAATGCAACTCACGAAGACCTAAGGCTGTTTGCCGAGTGGGGTGATGCTCCATTCAAGCATGGCGACCAATTTCTTAACTATGCGGCCTCTAATGTTAGAGAAATACAGCCCCATATGGACCTGCCTTGCTTTTTCAGTGTGAATAGTGCCGATTTGTTTCTATAAAGAGACCAGCCAGCCATCGCCTTCGCCGCAAAAGCAAGCCTTTGGATAATATTATCCTGGCCAGAGCAATAACGGTGGCCTGTTATGTTAGATCTTGACACAAGGGAGAGAACGATCTGGACCATTGGTGCGTCTGGTTCGTGATTTCCCTCAAACCCCGACGAACACACACACACACACACACACACACACACACACACACACACACACACACACACACACACACACACACACACACACACACCATTCAATCAGACACCTGTCCTTCTCTGTCCCCCTCGTCTGACCCACCTAAACACGACCTCAGGTTCTCTTGCTGGTATCTATTCTCATTGACTACTACTACCCTCCAGTTCCAGGGGTGTTCAGTAGACCACCGCACTGTCGATGTTACTTAAAACTGACTATCACTAACCGCTACGCTGGCCGAATTCAATTTCTTCGCGGGCACACTCTTCCTGGAACAAGACCAAGACTAAGGGAGGTCCCTGTGTGGAGTTGTGCTCCAAGCAAAATGGCCCCTTCGCAGCCAAGGGAGGCAACGGTAGAAATTGAGTTACCTCCCTTTAACACATTCTTCGACCGAGCGGAATTTAGGGGGCTGTGGTTGCCGGCACCGCTGTCGACTACTTCAACGGTCTTGTCCTGACGAGTGATTCTGGAGGGTAGGAGCATGTAAAATCGGGAGGCGCTGACCAGGAATTCAATGAACTGTCTTGTGATTGGTTACTTCCAAGTCCACGGTTCGTTTCAACGATCTGTGTAGACTGAGCCCGACCGTGAATTTTCACACTCTGAGAGCCGGCGAACTGAAGCACTAGCCTGCATGAAGATCAATAAGTGTGTGCATGTATGTTCATCAGTGTGCATATTAAAGTGCAAAGCACTGGATGCTTGTTTCTGCGTCCGTGCAAAAACTAGCTGGAGTGGGATTTCTGTTTTGGTGAGAAAATATCTCCAAGGTTCGCTGGCTACAGTATTAAGTAAATCAGGTCCAATTTTACCAGCCAGTCGGTAACAAACTCGTACTTACACATTTAAGGGGCTTATGCTACCATTTTTTTTGTGCTTACAAATCGTTTTGAGCTGTTTTCGATCAGTCATCACACCACCTAGACAGCTAGACAGTGACAGCGTCTGTAATACTGGCACTGAGCCAACTGAAACATACTCGATGACGCGGCGACCACACTGCGCGCTCCAGTATTGTAACAACAGTCGTAGACTTTGAATGTTGGACCGCTCGCGTAAAGTGTAAACAACATTGTCTCGCGTTAAGCGCTGTACTACTCATCAAAATAGAGTATTTCCAGCTCACGAGCGAAACTGTTTCTAAGCATAAGCTGGCTCAGCAAATATAGATTTAGACCTTGTACTCTCTGTGTCATGATTGTTTTATTGCGGTATTTTCAATATCATATCTCATAAATTTGACTGGACACCATGATATGAGTCATGAATCACGTTTTGCTAATTTTGAGATATCAGTATCAACGGAAAGGAGAAGAAATACTCAATGGTATAACTAGTTGTTTTTTCTTTAGGGTGATGGGGGTTGGGGGGTGGGGTGGGGGCAAAGTTACAAAGTTACAATAATTCCTTGAAGAGTCCAAATGTGGACTCTCAAAATAGAATCTCAAAATCGACCGATCCAGCCTCGCCTGCCCAGCTAAACTGAGGTCAGGTGCAAAAATCTAATGACTGATTTTGTGGCGTACAGTCACAAATATGTTAACACTGATTACAGAAAATCATGATACAATGACAACCATTTCTGCAATCAGTTTCCATACAAGGTGAGCCATCGCTGCCGAGCACCTAGTCACGATAGTCCTCAGTATGTCCTGGCTACTCACCCACCCTAGGTGCTGACCAGAGTTAACCCCCCCTGCCAATCCCCCCACCTATTACGTTTCCCTCGCTCAGCAGTGAGCCTGAACTAACGGATCGGAACTTCGGGTCGTCAGTGGCAGACAGAAAAGATGTTGCGGATATTAACTCAGCGAGGGAGCCTCCACGTGATCCGCTGCGCATGCGTGGTAAAGCTGATGTCAAGCTGTTACCAGTGGTAGTCACTCGAAGTGGCCAAAGGGGAAAAATCACAGAACAATTTACAGCTGGAACTGTTGATTTTTGGTGGGAGAAGGGTTGGGGGGGGGGGAGGGAGGGAGGGGGTATTTTCCATAGGTGTACGTCACTGATCGAAGCGTGCAAAAGGCAACTATCACAGGACAGTATAATAATAATAATAATAATAATAACTGCGTACTGTGTAGGCGCTTTACCTAATTTCTGTAACTGGCACAAAGCGCCGCGAGCTGAACCCAACACGCACACCCACGTGAACCACACGCATTCTCTCACACACTGGACATGAACATATGAGAAAAAGGCCAGTACAGATATTTGGCCCCAGCTGGGATTCGAACTCACGACCCGAGCATTGAGAGTCCAACGCTCTACCATTCGTCTATGCCGGTGACCTGGGAATTAAGATTAACATAATTATGCGTTTCTGGCTTGTTCGCGGTCCAAAGGTGGTGGACGGAGGGCTGAAAATCGATACGCGTTAAAGTGAAACCTCGTTATTGTTTAGGAAAGAAAGTCTCTCTCTCTCTCTCTCTCTCTCTCTCACACACACACACACACACACACACACACACACACACACACACACACACACACACACACACACACACACACACACACACACACACTTTCTCTCTCTCTCTCTCTCTCTTTCTCGTAGTTTAGCAACGGGACGTTCGAACATGATATTTCTGCCAAAATTTCTACCGTTGAAAAATAAAGATTATTGTCATTGTCATTGTCTCTCTCTCTCTCTCTCTCTCGCTTTTAATATCAAAAAGACAAAACAAAACAACAAACGAACAAACAGATTTCAGACGATGTGAGCCCTCGATATTCTAACTTTTAATAATGACATTTAAAAAACAACAACGACAACAAACACCCGAGCAAAAAACAAAAACAAGCAAGGAAAGAAAGAAAGAAAAAAACAAAAACAAAAACAAAACGAAAGACCAGCAGAAACCAAAAACAAAAATAATATTATAAAAAGACATTAGGTAGTAGTGGAAAACCCCACAGACACTTTCACCTGTACGACAGCAACTGTGTCTCTTAAAAAAAAAATCAAAACAACAGACGAAAAGAATAGGAGGAAGAAATATATGTATATTCACAGATAAGCTGGAAGCCAGGAGACACCAATACTTCTGCTTTGGCAAGATTGTCACGGGGGACCAGTTGTGGGGAATGACATTTTGGGGAATACTGCGTCGTCTGCGCATATTTTGGTCCACTGCCCAGAAGAGGAGACAAGAAGTGATAGGGTTGGTAATTCTCCCTCCCACCCACCCCCCCACCCCACCCCCTCCCACCCCGCCTATTTTCGCCAAACTCCTCCTCTGTCTGTCTGTCTCCCTTCTGCTTGCTATCAACAAAAGACGACAAACGTCTTTTTCACTGCTACAGCAGCACACACGCACATAATCCCAGGTCCCAGGACAGTTTGTTCCACTTTACAAACCAGTTTTTTTTTTAATTTTTTTTATTGGAACTTCAAGATATTGCACGGGGAGCCGGGATAGCCGAATGGTAGAGCGTTGGACTCCCAATGCTCGGGTCGTGAGTTCGAGTTCGAAGACAGGTATGTTACACTTGGGGATCAACGTCCGTTGTCACCAAGGAGGTGACTGCAAGGACCAGGAGTTTAGAGTTTGCGATGTGCGCGCGCCCTCTGAAACGTAAACTCGCCAGTTTAACGCTCTTATTCGGAACAGAAGTAAAGAAAATAAGAGAGAGAGAGAGAGAGAGAGAGAGATGATGATGATGATGATGATGATGATGAAACTTTTTTTCTCAACGGTAAAAGTTTTGACAGAAAAAAATTACGCCAGTTTGCAAACTTGCCGTTGCTAATACTACAAAATATTAGAGAAAAGCAAATAATAAGAATAAAAAGACAAGAGAGAGAGAGAGAGAGAGAGAGAGGGGGGGTAAAAACACGCATCTTTTAGCTAAAAAAAACAACAACAAAAAACAACAACAACAACAAAAACACACGAGTATCCTGCATTAGCACGGGACGTGGAAATGAAGCTTGTCACCCATCACACGCCGATAAAATTAACCTCTCCGATGTGTACTTCCCAACATACTACATCAACACGGAGTCCTTGATTTCAAACCATCCACCTTTTGCAATCGACTATGTTGCCTGGCATTACGATCTATCATACAGTTAAGGCCACTCAAGCTTGATAATGTGGCCTATGCAGACATCTAAATCTCTCTCTGGACGCGGTCACGTCTCGCGCCCCCCAGTCGGCAAACACACTCTGGTCCTTCCAGATTAGGAGAGTGGTGAGCAGCTGTCACCAGCGGCTGCCTCCTATTGTCACGTCCAGATGCTCCCCCCCAAAAAACCTAACCTCCTTTTCCTCCCCCCTCCCCCACCCACTGGCTCCTTCTTCCTTCAGCCGCGTCACCCGAATCTCTTTTTTTCTTTTTGTCCCCTTGGGCCTTCAAGGAAGGTCACAGTTCTAACGTACCGGGAAGTGCAGCAGAGTCACAATTAGGGGACAGACAAGTGTGTACGGCATAGTTGTAAGGACATAGTTGTGAGGGGACAAAATAAGTAACAATAATCGCATTAATATAGGCACTTTATCCCAAATATTTGGTTCAAACGTCGCGAGCTAAAACCAACACGCACACTCACGTGAATCACACGCATTCTTTCGCACAAGGACATGAACACATTACAATCACGTGGTGTGGAAAGCCGGCTCAGCAATTTAAGTTTCGGAATTGCAGAATTGCATTTATTTTTGAAGTTTGTGGGATGAACATTTCCGAAGCAGAGGAGAAGGAAGCCGGAGTACCCGGAGACAACCCCCGACGGTCGGCCCGAACGAACGGGTGTCACATACGAGCAAGAAAAAGTCTTCGCCCCTAGTGGGACTCGAACCTGACCTCTCGCTTTGGTGACAGAGTCTTAACCACTAGACCACCGACCGCCCCACCCGGCATGTATCTTTCCGTCAAAATTTGGTTGCAAGGTAACGGCCAGATCATACCTAACCGCATGAGACTACATAGCTGACTGGAGAACATGCAGACAGATGGGGTGTGTTGGTTGTCGTAAGGGGACAGTTGTACCGAATGCATTGCACTACCCCGCCAAACTCTAGGAAACCACTGAGGTGACTGGAGATGCTGGGCATCCAAATCGAGCCAAAATTGACATGCAGACTCAGCTAAGGTGTCCGTCTCGCCTTCGTGTACACACACGTGTATGGGACTGAGTATCGAGTCTGCAAGTGAAAGATCCCATTGGTGGGAATTGAATTGATACTGAAGAGCCCGAGCACGACTGTGCCTTGTCCGTTGTATCTTAAGACTAGTTAAAAAGAACAAGCCACTACACACCAGTAGGGGCCACTTCAAGCCACCATTACTCAAGGCGTGGGAATTCCCTGTTAGGACCTCGACCGCTGCAGGCTGCATAATTATCATATTATGTGTAAAAGTATGTAAAGTGGCTTGTAAAGAGTTGAAAATGTCAACTATAATTACGATATTCGCGAAGGGCTTTTACGAATACGGCAGTGGGACAAACTAGATACCAATGCCAACACAAACACCAATACAGAAATTTGCATCCGAACTCTCTCGTGTAGAACAACATTACTGAGTCGACAAAAAGAGCGTCAAGTGGGACCTTAAGAGGAAGAGGCCGAGCCAAGATCGATCTAGAGACGAGACGTCGGGTGGCCTGAACCATCAACTTGTTTCGAACGTCACCGAAAAAGGACTCGTTCCAATTTACATGGAATCGACAACTGGACGTTTTTGCCCCTGTTCTGTTCTCTCCCTGACACAAGCAAGAAACTTTACGTCAACCATTACTTGTTGCTCAAAGAAGGAAAATCGCATGCTTAAAGGACAGTTTACGTCAGACACAAGCCATCTGAGGAGAAAAATAACTAGCGTCCCGACGTGCTTGCAGGCAATCTTTTAGAGCACCAATACCAGGCGCTTCTTCTATTGAACCCCCCTCCCCTTCCCCTGCCCCTCCCCCCCCTCCTCCACCCCTCGGGTCTCTACCCACACCTCCCCCTCCCGCTATCTTCCAGCTGACGTCTCTAGTGTCACGAGTCCTCTCCCTTCCTTTCCCCCTGGAGACTCTTCTGACAGAGGAGGGCTGAAGTTTAGACTTCTAAAAAGGAAAATAAATGGCCGACTGGGCCCCGGGTCTGACGCAAATGTGTATTAAGTTTATAGATCTACGTCCCGAATGTACAGCATACTATACACACATGCACGCCTTCCCAGAGGATACGCCGGAGACAAAATATTGGTATGTACAAGTGTAGATACGGAATTTGTCTCATGTACCCCAGTCCTCGCCACACAGTCCGAGCCCCCCTCCCCCCTCTCTCTCTCTCTCTCTCTCTCTCTCTCTCACACACACACACACACACACACACACACACACACACACACACACACACACATATCGCAGACTCCAGACGGAAGGGTTGGTGATACTAGCGTCAAAGATACTACGTTACTTAGTCATGCATAATCTTTGCTAGCATATTCCTTTTTTTAGGAGGGGGGATGGGGGGTGGGGGGTGTTGGACTGGGGGATAGCTTGGGAAGTGTGTGTGCGTGTGTGTGTGTGTGTGTGTGTGTGTGTGTGTGTGTGTGTGTGTGCACAAAGGAAAGGGCGCTGAAAAGTATTTATCTGGTTTTTCAGAAGAACATACATCAGTTAAGTATGTTTGTGCACATCTTTAAAAGACACCGAATAGTAGATATAAATTACTTCGATAAGACGCTGACTATGAAACACCAGACACTCAGATTGACCCAAACACTATCACATCAGAATCTACAACTTGACATTATTCTAAACTCCCTTTTATCTTTCTCTTTAAGGCACCATTCCTCCGAATGTAGTTTAAGAGAAACTTCTAATTCAATTCCTGCCAAGTAAATTGGGGTTGTGCACCAGTAGCCTCATTAAAAAAAAATCATAATTAATTCATATCTGCATGGATTTACGTTTGGCTCGGTGGGAGTGTTGCACGTAGGTTATACTCGTGTTTACTGCACTAAAAGCCGCCAAGAACCCGTTAATCGTGCCTGTTTCTGCTGCCCCAACTCTTTGCCAGTTCCAGTGGTGTTCCTCCCAGGTAATGGGTTAAATCCACGGAGGGCATGATGCATGATGATGGAGATGAGGATGATGGTAAGATGATGCTATGGAGGTCCGTGTGGTTTGGGACTGCGGGACAGGGCCGCATTCCACGCTTCCTGTCATAAATTAACCAGGCCCGGGAACTACGGCACCTGCGGTGCCGGCCGTGTAGTCATCCACATCATAAGACGTGTCATACCAAGGGAAGCACCAACAAAAGTGGCACCCGTGAAGTGGGTGAATCTCGGCTGTGTGGCGACAGCCTCCCCAATGAGGACCCGTTAATCTTGCCTGATTTTTGCATACAGGGCCCAAACCGAAAAAGAGTCCAAAACGTGAGAAACTCGTACTCGATACGAAAAGTGCTAAGCCAGTGTGGTCTACACCCTTACACAAATATATGATTTGATTTGCAAATATAGTGTACATCATATTAGGTTTCAGATGATCAGTCTTTCTCTTCCGTTTTCTGATACGTCTCCAGGACAACCCACTGAGCCCACTCCATACTTTTTCCACGCGATCTGGTGTGGGGACTCCGTCGTGTATCAGCAATCTGCAGCTTCCGTCTGGACGCTGGCCAGAGGAGCCGTATGTCTGAGGGGGTCTTTATGGTGGAAGAATTAACCAATCTCAGACCAGGGTTCCGGGCGTTTAGATCAATCAGAGTCTGGCAGACTGGAAGTTTAGGTGTATAAATGAAACTGTGCCAGGATTGATGGGACGGGGGTCGCTGTTTGCCGTCAGAGATCGATCTTTGTGCTGGTTTTGGTTGGTTGCGTGCGTGTGTGTGTGTGTGTGTGTGTGTGTGTGTGTGTGTGCGCGCGCGCGCCAGACCTCTAGGAAGGCAAATGTAAGAGGTGCTGAGACTTAAGACTCGGTTCATAAAAAACAGAACGAACAGTGGTTTACGGGATAGATGAAACACCCGTTGATGTGTCACCAAAGATCCAGTGTTTTTACCGCGAAGTATTCTGTGTCGTGCATCTGTGGCCAGACAACCCCAAATCTAGCGCTTGAGCTAAATTCGCAAAGCACCTTCCCCTATCTATGTATACGTTTTTGTGCTCGCAGTAGACGCACTTTCAAAGGCAGCGAATCATCTGCCATGAGGGTGAGTAAACTCTGATTCCGTCCACTGACGACTCCAGCAAGAAGAGGTAGGGTGAATGGTCCTTTAAGAATATGGAACTGAGAGACATAGTTCAACTGCACAACAGCACCACTCCGGACAGCCCCGTTGCACTAAGGAACTATTTCCTCTGACTGTATAGCAGGATCTGTTTGTGTGTAACAGATCCATCACAGTTACGGATACAGTCAAATCAGTGACTCCCCAGTCTGACTGGACTGAATCGTGTACAGCTGGACAGTTCGCCTGCCTACTTAAGATAGCTGTTCCTTCGTCCTTCGCAATTACTCTTGTGGCTCTAGCTGACCTACCTACCTGTAGAACTGTCTTCCGGAGTCAGTTGAGGAGGCAGTCAACAAAAGTGAATTCCAGAAGCAGCTAAAGACCCTTCTCTTCGGCACATCACTACATTAAGCAGCAGCTGATATCAGCTTATATCAAATCATCATCATCATCCACATCCTCACCTCCTCCTCCTCATCATCACCATCATCATCGTCGTCGTCGTCGTCGTCATCATCATCTGCCCGGAAAACATTCTCCAGTTATCTGGAATTCAAACTTTTTAAGTAGCTACGACCAATAGTCTCGCTTTTCCCTCAATTATAGCCCATGCTTTTTTTTTTTTTTTTTTTTTTTGCTGCCCCAACTCTTTGCCAACTCCAGTGGAGTTCCTCCCAGGTCATGGGTGGAACCCACGGAGGACGCGGAAGCTGGGACAATTTTTTTATTATGCATGATGATGGAGATGAGGATGATAGTAAGATGATGCTATGGAGGTCCATGTGGTTTTGGGACTGCGGGACAGGGCCGCATTCCACGCTTCCTGTCATAAATATCCCGGCATTAACCAGGCCCGGGAACTACGGCACCTGCGGTGCCGGCCGTGTAATCATCCACATCATAAGACGTGTCATACTAAGGGAAGCACCCCCAAAGTCGCACCCGTGACCTGGGTGAAGCTCGGCTGTGTGGCAACAGCCTCCCCATTGGGCCCATAGCACACTCGCTCTGGTAGGAGCCGACCTAGGTAGGAAAAATCCCACTTGCCTCGGCTGGGATTCGAACCCGGGTCTCCCGGTCCATAGTCCGAAGTGCTAACCACTACACTACGGGGGCCGGTATAGCCCATGCTTTACACCCCCCCCCCCCCCCCCGAAACGTTTCAGTCAAACAACATTGTTGACAGTCAGCAAGCCGCAGTCTCAAGGAGAAAGACGCACCCTGTTTTCTCGTTCGACCAGACGTATATTCGGTCAGCGGGCACCAAAAGGGTCAAGCACCAGAAACGTTGTCTACTTTTTTCCCAAGATACAACACGATCTTTCAGAACATCGATGTGAACAGCCTGCCCAAGGCAAGATAAATGGCCAAGGGATTTTGGGAAGGGGGGGAGGGGGGAGAGGGAAAGGGGAGAAGAGGAGAAGAGGTTGAGGGAGGGGGTTGAGGGGGGGGGTGCGGAAGAGGGTCTAGACTGAGGGGTAGGAGGGGTAGGGATAGGGAGGGGATGGGGGCGTGGCTGCGGAGACTCTACCTTCCCGCTCCTAGAATAGTCGATATTACATCTCAGTGGAGGTAAACACTGGAGCCCTTTGGTTAAGTCGAGAGTAACCCACACTGACACCGGCTCCCTCCGTCTGGTCACCACGGATTCACGCGCACCCAGATACAGTAAAGAGATTTGACGGTACATTTAGGACAGACCCCAACTAAGGCCAATTTTGTCACCGTTAGACTAGCTACCGTGATCTGGGTAAAAGGCCTAAGCGCTCATTAAAACCCATGGCGCTTAGGCCCTTTTTTTTGTTAGATGCACGGTTAGACTCGTTTGCCGATAGTCCTGTAGGAAAGGGACGCACCCCGAGTTCTGGGTTGAAGCTCAGACAGGGGCGCTAATCCTGTAAAGACTGGTGTGGGTCGGAGTGGAGGAGGAAGGGGAGGGGGGGAGGGTAAGGGGTGGGGGTGTCTAATGGTGCGAAGGCACGCAATCAACATTGGAATTCAACATACGAATAGTCGGATCTTGCAATTCCCTTTTAGCTGCATCATCTCGGAAACGGAACCAGAGTTCGTGTGTGTGTGTGTGTGTGTGTGTGTGTGTGTGTGTGTGTGTGTTCTCCTTTTCTTGCACGTAGATGAGGATGTGGATAAGGATGAGGAAACTGTCACGGAGCTGCTGTGGAGGTCTGTGTTACGTATAAAAACACTCAGTTATGATAATCGTCATCTTTACTGCTCATCTAGCGAAGCAAAGGAGGGTAAGTGGTACTTTTGAAACCAAGTCTGTGCGGTGTCCACGTTAGCCATAATAAAGTTCCGGACGAGAGGCCCATGGCCGAAAATTTGAGCAGTAGACAAAAGCAGTTATTTATTTATTTTTATTTTATTTACTTAACTCTGAAGAGCCCCAGCCCAGCCACCCCCTGCCCACGATACGATAAGACTGGTTAAAAAGAACAAGCCACTGCACACCAGTAGGAGCCACTTCAAGCCACTATTACGCAAGGCGTGGGCCTTCCCGGCTAGGCCCGAGACCGCGGCAGATAGCACAATAGTGGCTTGAAATGGCTTCCAGTGATCAGAAGATTTCAAGTGAAATAGCGATTTTTGTATGGGCTGTTAAGAGTTATTCATTTATTCGACTTCTTCTTCTTCTTCTTCTTACAATTATTATCATTATTGTGGTAATAGTAGTAGTAACAGTAGCTGTTGTTCATGATTTTTTGTATGTAACCAACACACAGCTAGCAAAAGCGATGTTTCACATTATTTGATCAACGTGCAACGAAACAGACACCCTGCAAAATCGTGTTACCCGATGTATCGAGAACGCAGGCAACTGATCAAAATTCAGAATTTGGCAAACCGATTCCCAAAGGGAAAACAGAGTCCAATTGATTTCCTTTTTTTGTCCGTTTGATTTATTGTTCTGGCGGTCCCCTGGCCGTCCTGCCCACAAGTTCGTCGGAATACGCAACGTGTGGTGGTGGTGGTGGTGGTGGTGGTGGAGGTGCTGTTTTTCTTGTTTTTGTCAAGTGTGGTCAGACTCGGCTGAGTGTTATCGCAAAAGTCAAGTCAAGTTTATTTCCCACCCTCTGGGGGCATAGGAAAAAGCAAAACAAAAACAGAAAAACTGTAAACCAAAACAAAATCGGAACCTATGTACAAATGCTCGCACAGACGCAATGACTGCGACTACACTCGTGTAAGCACACAGCTCTATCTAGTACATGCATGCAAACATACATTCCAACACCGAAATCCACACACACACACACACACACACACACACACACACACACACACACACACACACACAAAATCATGTACACGCGCGCATTCAAACAAGCGTACAAATACGTACATTCATACGCGTGCGTACGCTCAACGTATCTACAAACGTACGTAAATATATACTGATGTATATACAACGTATAAAGAAAGAGTAAAAAAAATGATATAAAATATTGTCCGCTCTGCACATCTTCTTCCAAGTTGTAAATTCTTGCAGTGCCAACCGACAGATTTCTCAAACAAAAACAAACAAACAAACAAACAAGGATCAGCTTGCACCTAGCGATCAAATTGTCTATTCTTGGACACATCTATTTTCATTTCTGAACACGGAAAAAGGGCTGCATTTGTGGCGTGCACGATAAAACAGGGAACATGAACTCGAAAATACTGGGAGCGTGCAAACCTCCTATTAAATTCTTCAGCTCAAAATGAAAAAGAAGTGAAATGGATTATGAAACGGCTACATTTGTGACGTGCACGGAAATAGCGTCACGTGATGCGCCTGAAATAGCGTGTACTGAATAGCCTGGGGGAAAAAAAAAACCCTCCATTCTGTAAATTATCGGCCTTTCTGTCTCTTTTTGTGTTGGACACTCCCTGGGTGATTTTGCTGTCTGTCGGTTGTAACTGGCGGTATTCTGCCGACTCGGTTCATTCAAGATTCAAGATTCAAGAATATTTTATTCATCCCTCATTGGGATACCAAATGTCTGACTATAACGTAACAATGACAGTGGAATACATCACAATTCTGCACACACACACACACACACACACACACACACACACACACACACACACACACACACACACACACACACACACACACAGGAGCAAATACATGTGTCTGAAGACAATTTTCTGTTTTTAGAACAGACAGAAAAGTATTTTTGAATTTAAAATTGAATTTGAAGAACAGTGCAGAAAAAATTGTGTGATCAGACTCCATGTATTTGTACATAGCATCCTTGCATCCCCGCGCACCACTGCATCCCCGATTCAATTTAGTCTTCAGTTGTCATCACAGAACATCAACACACGATCCCTACGCCCCCTCCCCCATCCCTTACCTTCTCCCCTTGTTTTCCTAGCAACACCACCGCAAAAGCAAGAACGATGGCACCAAGGCGAAGACAAGAAGGATGCACGTGCACCAACGGAATGTCTTCAGCACCGTGATGACCATGGTATCGATTTCATACTTTCCCTCCCTTTCTTCCTCCGTCTCTCCTCAGGACAAAGCCTAAATGTCTCGGCTTATTCCCTGCCGATGATTCGCGCGCATATAACTCCTTGATCCATCTTGGAGAGAGAGAGAGAGAGAGGATTACTGGCATGAGCCAGATATGACGCACGATGTGAGGCAGTGTTTCCTTTTGTTTCTTGTTCTGGTCCCTCGAAAGCTCATCTTCCTACTTGTCTGGGACCACAAATCGTTTAGTGAGCTAACTGTTTTGGTGGCGTTCAGCATCGTACTATTTAGACCCCATGAAGGGATAACTGACGTCGATCGTGTCACGTGACTTGAAGGTGTACGATGAAACGCTGATTTACGATGAGAAAGCATCGGTATCGCTCTGTTTCGACGAATTTCTCCAGAATCTCTTGGTGGGCAGCAAAACCGCGCTAGGGGTTGAACAGCAGGGGGGGGGGGGGAAGGGGTAAACCACGTGACTTGAAGGTCAGGACACCAGGACAGCATCGGAAGGCTGATTCGCCGTATGTGGCGTCGTTGCACTGCATGTCTGGCAGCAAACTGAGGACACGATACTAGGAGACCTTAAACATGTTGTGAAAATAGACTGATCAGCCCTCCTAGTTTCCAAGTAAGACTGCAGTCACGTGAGTGAACCGGAAATGTTGATCACTGAGTCGTTGAAATGTTCGTGTTTACCTTTTCAATGAAACAAATAAAATTGACCAGGGAGGTAATCGTTTGACACTACTCCTCCCCCCCCCCCCCTCCATTGTTCCATTTCTGTGAAGGTTTTAATGTCGGTATCCCCTACTTATTGTGAGCAGTGTACATCGTTTTGTCTAATCACCCCAGTAAGCGAAACTCGGATTGCTGCGCTCGGGGATAAACAAATTACTAGATAATGATAATAATAATGATAAGTGGTATTTCTAGGGCGCATTTCTTTAAACACACTCAATGCGCCTATCACTCACCGACACTCACGCACATTTCACAACGATGGACAGACACACACTGGTGAAACTGACTAGTTGCACAGGAAATTACTGGAGTTAGTTATTTGTGGCTTGACGCCGCTCAAGCGACAAAGGCTAATACGCGGCTGGGGAAATTACTGGAAGGCTTCGCAAAAAAAGTAACGTTTTAAGATTGCTCTTGAAAACAGACAGTGTGAGCGCATTTCTCAGATTTGCAGGCAGAGAATTCCAGAAGGTTAGAGCGACAAAACTGAAAGAGCGCTCGCCAAAATATTCCAAGTTGCGCAAGTAAATTTTGAGAAACCTCTCGGACGACGAGAGAGCTAAGCTCTATGTAAGCAGTCGCTCATGGCGGTAGACCCTCCCTCTCAGTATCTTGTAGTTGAACTTGCGTGCGAGTTTGAGGACTCAAAATACCTACCTCTTTTCATATTTTAACCACACATAATGGTAGAGCAAATCCACAACTGTAGAGGTACTAAATCTGCTTGAACAGAGAGAACATGTTGACCTATGCCCTTCACACACTTCTCGCCCGCTCCTTCACTCCACACCCAAACACACACACACACACACACACACACAACCTTCCACTCCACCAGATACAGGGCTCAGAGTGGGTCAAGATCTTTGAAGGTGGGGGGTTTTCTTGGTCCATTTTTTGGTGAGGGGCAGAGAATCACTCTCGAACGCCTGTCATGTTGAAACCTTTAACTGAGCCAAATTAGTACGAAAACTGTTCAGATCAGTTCTGCTTGACATACGAATACGCCTGGATGCAGGACAGTGCCCACAGGCGAAAGACAAGACAACCAGTCGCTTAAACAATCAACCAACGACACAAAACGGCTACTAAACACAATAATTAATCCCATTCTTGTGCATGCAGATGGCGATATGGTCGAGATCTGCAGGCTTCCCTGAGCGACAGTTCCTCCCGCCACCCACATGATATGTAGATAACAAAGAGATTATTTATGTCCATTCCATTACCGCCTGTTAGCATCTTGGACCTCAGCTTTTCATTTCCTCTCCCTGGTGGAGCCTCCTCGTGCATTATTCATGAGCTGGTGATGAGCGCTATCCGCACGCTACCTTCAAACGTGGACTAAAAGCAGCACCGCCCGCTCTGACGTCATGGACGCATGAGTCCACTTCAAGAATGGAATGGAAAATTTACCTTTTTTTTTTTTTTTTTTTTTGCTGCCCCAACTCTTTTTGCCAGTTCCAGTGGTGTTCCTACCAGGTGATGGGTGGAATCCACGGAGGGCTCGAAAGCTGGGGCAATTTTTATTATGCATGATGACGTTTTAAAATTGACCAGGGAGGTAATCGTTTGACACTACTCCTCCCCCCCCCCCCCTCCCCCGTCTTCCGCATCCCAATCCCTAACCCTCTCCAGTGTCGGTCATAGGAGATCCAAGTCGTTGTATGCATAGAAGTGAGGTGCATCATGTCGAACGGTACCACACAGTCATGCTCCTTTTACATGCCATTTAGGCATGTAACCGTTCATAAATGTACCCGTTTAGGAATGTACCCGTATACGGAGGCGAGTGTCTGTCCCTTTGGGAATTTTCGAATGTAACTGTTTAGAAATGTCACTTTTTGATACGTTTAGCGTTTAGGTACGCAAATGTCTTTCTTTTTTTACTTTCGGATGTTCGTCAAGGTAAGGCTGCGCACACATTACAAACTAATTGCTGTGAAATGACCGACCATCCTCTTGCGGATTAACCAGATGCTGTAGATTTTCCAAAATACTTCTTTCTGTCTTTGAAAAATGGCCCCCGTCAAAGCTAATGGTGTGATAAGCTGGCAGAACAGCACTACAGATTTCTCAATAGTAATAGCTTCCGGGGTATGTAGTGACCATTCCGCTAATTATAGTACAGTATTTTTGTCCCTTTTTAAAATGTGTGCAGAGTAAAAAATGGCAATCCGGGGCTGTTTGACGGCTTTGTAAGTTTCATGCCTAGTAACAGTAAAAACACGGAAAAACGAACCTGGCATGTGCACTATTTGTATTCATGCGCGGTTGGCACCAAAGCTCGTAGACGACAGAGGAATGAGGGCGTCGGTGATCGCTGCTAGCATTGCAAAAAAGTGGAATACTGGAATTTGTTTAAATCTGCCCCACACAAGAGTCTTTGGCTGCTGGATTTTTGTGATTTTTTTTTTTTTTTTTTTTGGGGGGGGTGGGGGTGGGGAGGGGGGGATGAATTTTTAAGCATGTCTAGGGTGCCATGCGCTGCGCTATGCTTAACAGGAATATACAGCGCTTCTGTTCTTTGAAATTCGCATTGGGATCTGCACTGTGCAAATTCGGATCTGCATTGTGTAGCCTGTATTAAGCATTTCTAGGGTGCCATGCGCTGCGCTATATGTAATAGGAATACCACAGACCTAAAAAAGATAAACCCCCCCGCACGCCATGTTGCGAGTACCTGGAAGTGCCAGACGCTATCAGCTGTTTACATAGCGCGCATAGCATTGGTCCGCTTTATCTTACGTCACATTTCTGATGACGTCTTTCTAAAGAACTTTGTATTTCGAACGAGGCGTCCTGTACACAGAGCATCTGAGTTCTGGTATTCACAAGATGGCCGCGATAGCGACACCCGCAAGCAGCGGTGGCAGCGTGCGGCGGTGGGTCTTTTTTTTTTTTTTTTTTTAGGTCTGTGAGGAATACATAGCGTTTTCTTTGAAATCCGTATCTGCTTTGTGTAGCCTGTACTTGGGACAAAGACTTGCCTTCCATTCCGTTCCTTTCCTCTTTCCTGCCCGAAGGCAGACAAAGCATCCGTAGCTTACGTAGATTAAAAAAAAACAAAAAAAAAACCTACAAAAATATTGACTGTTTGTTGCTTTGCTCTCGTTTCTTTGCGTTGATAATTTGAGCTCAAGTGGAAATAAATGAAAGAGAATGTTGCTACAATCTGCAGTGTTTGTGCACGACGGTCTGCGTGAAATATTAATCGCGGAAGCAATTTGGGAAGCAAGTAAAGAGTCAAAATTGTAACGATAGGACACAAACGGTAGAGCTGAAATAGCGAAACAAAACACACTAGGTTCTCTCCGGAATGTCCGTTTCCATGGCAGTAAATTGTTATGTGCATAATTATAACGGTCAGATTTTTGTTGGACAGGCACACGCATAAATGATGAATTAGGTGACTGAACAAACTCAGCATGAACTCATTATTTCAGAGAGAGAGAGAGAGAGGCTGACTATATCAGTTTGCAGGCAGCACTGCAGCACTGAAAAACAACAGCAACAACAACCAAAAAAATCTAAACAAACAACAACAACAACAACCCCCCCCCCCCCCCCCCGCCAAACAAACAAACAAACACACACACACACACACACACACATATACACACGCGCGCGCGCACGCACACACCAACCAACCAACCAACCAACTAACCAATCAACCAACCAAACAAACAAACAAACAAACCTATCTGCACAGAAGAGAGAGAGAGAGAGAGAGAGAGAGAGAAAGAGAGACTCACTGTCCCGCTCTATCACACCACAGGACAGCCCAGAAAGCTGCTCGGAAAACAGACGATAATGTAAAATGCATGATGACGTGGTGGCGAAATACACTGGTTTCGTGCTGCAGCTTCAAACCACGAGAACGATCCGAGCTGAGTTGTGCCGCAGACAAACACCAGTAATTACCAGTCCGCCCAATGGATGATCTGTTAGCAGTGTCATGTTGGACAAACTTAACTGGCTTGAAGCACACGGCATTCTCTGGTGGAAACACACAGAGCAGGTTTGGTCTTTGTGGCTGACTGCACTGAGCTACTAGGGAAACCAAAAACGCTTGATTTCATCTAGACGTACTCAGGAAAGTAGCTTAATACCAGTGATTATCAGTCTGTCCAATGGGTGATCAGTTAGCTGTGTCTGATTTACAAACTGGCTTGGTGCACAGGACATAATCTGGCGGGAGCATTGGAGCTTTGGTTTGCATTGTTGACTTCACTGAAGTACATCAGAAACCTAAATAGCTTCATACGTGGTGGAAAAGGACGTTAAACTAACACCTACCCACCCACCCACCCACCTAAACAGCTTTGCATTTTAGACAAACTTTTTTGTTTGTTTGTTTGTTTGTTTGTTTTTTTTTTCGTTTTCGGGTCCTTAAACAACCAGTAAACTTCAGTGAAAGTTTCAAGGCTGAATGTACCTTACAAACATGTTAAAAACGAGCGTATAATAGAACCACGCCTTATTAACATGATTCCCATGTCACACTTTACCAACCAGTTTCTCAACATGGCCGCTTTTCAAGAGCAAGTTTTCAACATACATATCTCAGGCCTACATCACGCTACAGAAATAATGTTTACACCCAAAAGAAGCTGTTGTAAAAAAAAAATACAGGATAGGTATTGGGTGGCGCTGCACCGCGGCGACGCGCTTCCCCCGTGGGAAGCAGCCCGAATTTCCCGAAAGAGATAATAAAGTGAAAAAAAAAAGAAAAAAAAAGAAGCTTACTTTCTGCAATTTTTAGTGAAACCAGTAACTCCACACACCCCCCAAATAACCCTTCAGTAGGAGCTAATCACAGTTTCCTAGTTGGTGAAATAATTCACAATGTCTCCGGGGCGCAACTACAGACACTGCTGAATAAATCCTAACGTCCCCAGAGCTGTTCGTTTGTCAGCAGTTTCAGTAAACGTGCATTGCCTCCATGACAATGCGACATATAATTTTTTTTTCTGGACTCGAGGTTTTCAGTTCATTTTTGCCCAGCATAAAAAAGAAGCCTCTTTGGCCATTCTTGGCAAACTTCGGAGATGGAAGAATAGAGAATGCCCGATTACCACAGAAGCAAGCACACCGAAAATGTCAATTTGCTATGAGTGCAGGAGTGCTAACAGTATAATTTAAAGACATGGATTCCTCCCAACTCGGTCGTTAAATGTGCGCGGTGTCTCAGCTTGTCTGAGCTCGAGTTGGGAAAAAAAAAAGTTGCTTCTATCAAGCAGACAATTTCTTCACGTTTCTATAGGCTGAAGAGTACTGCGGAAGAACTCACTGGAAACAGGCTTCACATGGGGTTAAACAAAATGGCAGCCAGAAAAAAAAGTGCCACTTCGTTTCCGTAACCCTTTCTTTGAGAGCAACGGAAATGTGCCATTCTTTTTGTGTATTTCACGGGGTGTAGTGTTTGGACAGGCATACCTAACCACTGTCAGGGATCCATAACACGTACCCTCCCCTGCACCCTTCGACCGAAAAATCTTGAAAACGTTGTGAAATATTATTAAAAGCGACCCATTGCCCAGTAGTTCTCACAGCTGAAAAGAAACTTGACGCTGGCAAGTGCTGTGTTGATATGACTGAATAGTGCAAAGAAAGCGGAAGTTCGTTGACGTCATTTGTGGAAAAAGACCATTACGTCAATCTCTTTCATCTTGAAATCATCCCTTTTTAAAATAAAATGACGCCATGGACGTACTGTGTTTATTTCCAATACAAGGCAGAGTCAAGGGGCGGGGCCTTGGCTTGCCGAATGGAGTCGTCTGTTGAACCGGCGAGCAGTGACGCAACCTGAATTGAAGGAGTCTCGTCATGACACTGTCGTGCCGGAAGTGTCTCTCAAAGGCTTCCCGTGCCGCTCAGTCTTATTGCACAGCAGGAATATCCCATTGAATTAAAACCAAGACTTTAGCCACCTACAGCAGAAAGGCCTCCCCGTGGTTACACAGTGAAATGGGCGCCAGTTTACCTTTCACATTGCGTGTCTACGTGACTACAGCAGCACTGGCTGGTGCTCCTACCGTGGGAGTGTTTGCTGTGTGATTCAGGTTCCACCAGTGACGGTAAAACGTTCGATTCACCCTTGAAATCCAATTAAAGAAAGGATTCCGGTTACCAATCCACTGAGACAGGAGAGCCTGGAAATACTGCTTCTCAAGGTCCCAGCCATAATCCCTCTGCGCCCCCATCCCCCCTCCCCCCATCCCACGTCTTCTCTCTCTCTCTCTCTCTCCAAAGGCACCGTGAGCATGCTTACTGTATGGAAGTTTTCTTGTAGCGCTATACAAATGGCCAGTCATCATCATCATCATCTCTCTCTCTCTCTCTCTCTCTCTCACACACACACACACACACACACACACACACACACACACACACACACACACACACACACACACACACACATTCATTTAGACAGTTTGTAGGTCTGTTTGTTTGTTTTTTGGTTTTGGGTTATTTTTTTTTCAGTACCCTTTAATGTAGAATAGCAGGACAGTCTGTAGGCAGCAATGCCTAAATGCTCTATCCTGAATAATAAACGTTTCATCATCATCATCATCATCATCATCTCTCTCTCTCTCTCTCTCTCTCTCTCTCTCCCTCCCCCCCCCCCCCCTTGATCTTCCATGGGTCATGCAATTCAAGCTGTCGAAATTTTGTGTCCATAATTCATCGCTGTCTGTCTCGTACAAGAATTAACTAGTCGGCGTGAATCGAATTTGATAGACATCTTTGAGCGATGACACGTACACGATCTATCAATTTCCCTCACGAATCATTCTCGTTGGGAATCTCTCTCTCTCTCTCTCTCTGAGAATTGCACGTCACGGTACATTCTACGTCCTGAAAGTTCCAGAGGTTCCTTTCACATTCAAGTTGCATTGTCAGCATTTTATAAATCCCTTTCTTCGTAAAACGGTATCACAATTTTTAACGTGAAAACAGTACTTAAATGAAGCGTGATTGCACCTGCAGTCGGATCAGATGAGAGACAAGAACACACAAGAACAAATCATATTTTTGTCGATTGAGTCACTTGTGCATTATGTGTTACCTTGCATTGGTTCTATTGTCGTCTTTAAAGTAAAGTTTCGTTCTAGGTAGGACATTTCTCCTTGTTCTCGCTTACGCGGCTTTAAGCTTTAAAAACTCACTCACTCTCCTTGGTCTTCTAAATGGGTGTCCTCTACAGACTGATGATACTGAACAAACAAACAAACAAACAAACAAACTACAAACGATCGGTCGAACGAAATCTTTAACAACGCCATCTCTTCTGGGTATCTTAAGTGGGTGTCCACCATAGACTGCTGAACAAACAAACAAACAAACAAACAAACAAACAAACAAACAAACCGTCCTACCTGGATGTAGCCATCACCCTTATCCATCATATAGCCCATCATGGGAATCCCCAGCGTCTGTGACAACAGGTTCACCGTCTGGATCGTCGACACGTTCCCGAACACGATTAGCACGTGCAACGAACTCCGCCGCCCTTCCATCAGGCTACACACAGCGGAGATGGTGGCCTTGAGGTCGCGGCGGGCGATGACGGCGTGGCCGAACCAGTGGATGTCCTTGCTGTTGTTGTTGAAGTCGGCCAGCGTGCGGTAGAACACGGCTTCGAAGTCCTCGAAGTCCTCCTCCTCGAAGATGGCGGTGATGTTGACGACGGCGGCCGTGCGCATGGTGGTGGTGACCCCGAGGATGACGAGAGCGACCCCTGTGGCGAGGCACAAGTGCTGCAACGTTAGCCGCCCCATGCTGCAGGAGGTGGCCCCGTCCGTGCTGCTGTCAGGTGCGCTACCGCGGCCCTCACCCAACCCTCGGCCTGCTGCACTGCACGGTGCCTCCTCATAGCTCGCGTCAGTCCCTGTCAGAAGACAGCCGCCCGGCACGGTCACCCCCCCGCTTGCCTCCTGCGGCCTGTCACCTAAAGGGTCACCAGCTGTGGCCGCGGGCGGCTTGCTGGCTGAACGACGCTCAGAGCCCTTGCTTCACACCATGTCTGGAAAGAAACGTAAGAAATGATATGAAACGAAACTTTATTTTTATTTTCCATGGGTAGAGGAGAGATACAAGAATAGGTAAAAGGTCTTGTGTTCGTTCTTGTCCTTGCTAATCTGGGGAGCTGGGGTGGTCGAACGGTAGAGCGTTGGACTACTAACGCTCGGGTCGTGAGTTCGATCCCGGCTTGGGCCAAATATTTTTGCTGGCTTTTTAATCGTTGCCCCGTCTTTGATATCACCCTATGTGGTGGAAAAGGACGTTAAACCCCCAAACATCCACCCACCCTTCCTTGCTAATCTACTCAGCGCACCTCCCCCCAAACAAACAAACAAACAACAAAAATACCCCCCCCCCCAACCCCCCAAACAAAACAAACAAACGAAACAAGCAAATAAAACAAACACAGTTACAGGTATCGTTTCACACCTGTTTGTTCAGTCTACTGCTTGAATTTTGAAAAAAGGTCGATGTCGTAAGATATTTGAGAAAACGTACAACGGTGATTGCCTCAGTGTCACAATTCTGCGACGTTTTGTGGACGGCGCTGATTGGTGGCTATTTTTGGAGGCTTTGTCGAGTCCCAGTCTGTTCAGGAATGGACCGTAGGCTCAAAAGAATTCTCATTTCTCTGATATCAGAAGACACAAAATTATGGTCACAACGGCCAGATGAAACATCTTTCTACCTGACAAAAGCGACAGTGTTCAACCTCAGCGGCGTTACGAGTATAGAGGGTTTAATAGAAATACCAAAGTATAGCAAGTATTTGCATGGCGACAAGGTACATGCCACAATATATTGTAAATACCGGTATGCGACCAAACCGGTCGTGAAGGTGGGTGGGTGGGTGGGTGGGTGGGTGTTTGGGAGTTTAACGTCCTTTACCACCACGTATCACGTATCAAAGACAGGGCATCGAGAAAAGGGCCAGCACATATATATATATATATATCTGACCCCAGCCGGGATTCTAACTCACGACTCGAGCATTGAAAGTCCAGCGATCAACCATTCGGCTATCCCGATTCCTCAGGTCGTGAGACACGAAAGACGATGTGCACGGGCGCCAGTACAAGCTGGCAGCGACCATTTCAACAGTAACTTAATACAATATCGGCAGTATCTTTCCTCCGAGTCCACTTCGGACGTGCTGGAAGGTATTCTGTTTAAAGTTTCAGGAGCCACCTAGACACACACGAGAGCTAGTTTAAGTGCAGATATTAAGTTGGATAGCTCTCACGCGGTACCGAAGGGAGTCTGCTCGCAGACACCTCGCTTTCGACCCACACACTGCGGTATGTCTGGAAAACTGATCGAAGATTGATTAGAAATCATTCATTTCGGTGATTTCCTGTGACACCGGTTACCGCGTGTGTCTAGAAGCTTCGTAGTGCGGCTTTGTGGAAACAAAAGAAATTGAATTGAGTTGAAATGAAAACACCGATAAAAAGGGAAATTGCGTATGGCCTCAAGACATCACACAGAAGACGTGACGTAAAAACCTAAAAACCAACAGAAGGTGACTTATGACACAAAGCAATACCTAAGAATTGATAACATATTATTAAGCTCACCTATACATAAGAACTAATCTTTCTCATTCTCCATCGCATCCCACCCTGTAATTATTATTGGTAAATTAAATCTTGATTTCTATGATATTTCGCTGGTAGGACAATTTGTTCTTGGAATACCCGCTCTTCTCTCGGTGTCGGGAACCGGACAAAATCACAGGAAACTACGTTCACTTTTATAAAAAAAAAAAAGTTCACATGCAGTAAAATTTTGATTGGCATCAATGGCTTTTTCATTTTGCAGTTTGACCCAGCCTCTTTACTACCTATATGCAGTCACTGCTGGTAAATTCAAGTGCTATAATATTTTAGTAACGTGATACGCAATCACTTTTCAAGACAAGGTAAATACACCAGATGCAGAATACGTTTGAGTCGGTGATACAGTTTATCATGCATTTCATGTGCACGGGTGATTGGGTGCCAGTGAGGGACTCTCTCTCTCTCTCTCTTTCTGTGTGTGTGTGTGTGTGTGTGTGTGTGTGTGTGTGTGTGTGTGTGTGTGTGTGTGTGTGTGTGTGTGTGTGTGTGTGTGTGTGTGTGTGTGTGTGTGCGCTCGCTGTTATTTGACTGTGTGTACTTTCATTGCAAGCGGACGTCACGTCAATGCCGAGGCGCCGTGGTAACCAGATTCTGTCCATATCATAGTGTTCTCTTTTGCACGGTATTGTGTCTACAATAAGAGAATAAAGTCCTGTCGATGTGTGTGTGTGTGTGTGTGTGTGTGTGTGTGTGTGTGTGTGTGTGTGTGTGTGTGTGTGTGTGTCTGTGTCTGTGTGTCTGTGTCTGTGTCTGTCAGTCTGTGTACCCTGAAAAATATTTACCATGGTTTCAGATCGAACACTGAGCCAGCGCTAGGCATCACGTTCGGCTTGACTGAGAGAATAATAAGGCAAACCAATAGTAATTATCATACGACGACATTAAGAAGATTTCCAGGGACCAGCCCCAGCCCTCCCTTGCAGACAGGCGTCTAAGACGAGCTGGGGGCGCCTCTCAAGCCTCATTGTCCCGGGGGGACTGCCCGGCGGGAGTGTTTGCGCCTCGTTCATGGGTCTAAGATCGGCACACAGGTCAAGAGATAGGAGGAGAACTGGACTCCAGGCAATCTACACAGCTTGCACTGACCGGAGGGCGAGTGGGCGACGGGCCAACGACCCCATCTCGTTAAAAAACAGCAAGCGAGATGCGTATTTTATGTCACGGAATTGGTCGTACCGAGCTGACTTGCACCCTAGACAGTCTACCGTCATATAGCTGGGGAAAAGGGTCTAAACGCCTGGAAAATCCTCGGCGTATAGGTTCTTTTTCTAGATGACGGTAGCTGTGCTACTTGTAACTGTGATCCAGTGCGTTGCGGAACTCGAAATGAACAACCCAAAACTGGTCGCACCCACCTTACTTAAAGCTGGGTGAGTTTATGAGGAGTTTAACGTCCTTTTCCACCAAGTAAGGGCGATATCAGAGACAGGGCAACGAAGGAAAAGGCAGCACAAGTGCTTGGCTCCCAGCAAGGATTCGAACTCACGACCCGAACACAGAAAGTCCAATGCTCGACTCTCCCGGATCCCCGACTAAGGTTGAACTCCGTCATATGGAGAAAAACGGCGCAAGCGTTTATAAAACCCATGGCCCCCGTAGTGTAGTGGTTAGCACTTCGGATCATGGACCGGGAAACCCGGGTTCGAATCCCAGCCGAGGCAAGCGGGATTTTTCCTACCTAGGTCGGCTCCTACCCAGAGCGGGTGTGCTATGGGCCCGATGGGGAGGCTGTTGCCACACAGCCGAGCTTCACCCACTTCACGGGTGCGACTTTGGGGGTGCTTCCCTTAGTATGACACGTCTTATGATGTGGATGATTACACGGCCGGCACCGCAGGTGCCGTAGTTCCCGGGCCTGGTTAATGCCGGGATATTTATGACAGGAAGCGTGGAATGCGGCCCTGTCTCGCAGTCCCAAACCACATGGACCTCCATAGCATCATCTTACTATCATCCTCATCTCCATCATCATGCATAATAAAAATTGTCCCAGCTTCCGAGTCCTCCGTGGATTCCACCCATTAACCGGGAGGAACACCACTGGAGCTGGCAAAGAGTTGGGGCAGCAAAAAAAAATAAAAAAATAAATAAATAAATAAAACCCATGGCGCTTACGCCCTGACGGTATCGGTGATACTTGCAATTTTAACCGTGATATAGTGTATTACAGAACCCGTAGCAACATGACAATCCAAACGTGCAAAATTATGAAAGGAATGGACGGTTTGCTGTAGCTCGTATTCAAGTTCATGGGCAAAAACTGCAATATTAGCACGTTTCATCATTCATTCTGACTCATGAAAACTTGCCACTACTTGCAACCGCTAGGCGTTCTAATCATCATTGAATTAACTCAATCCCTAACAGGTACGTTTGTGCATCAGTGGCCTCTCGACAAAATCATAATTAACTCTTTGACGACGGAGCGCAATTTCTGACACACGATTTCCTATAGGAAATCGTGTGTCAGAAATTGCGCTCCGTCGTCAAAGAGTTAATGTATGTCTGCATGGGTTTAAATTTGGCTTGGTGGGAGTGTTGCACTTTGATTATACTCGTGTTTGCTGCAGTAAGAGCCGTCGAGGAACAGTTAATCTTGCCTGATTTTCGCGTACAAGGCCAAAACCTTTTTAAAAAAAAGTCAAAAACGTGGTATACTCGTGCGCGGTACAAAAAGTGTTAAGAACTCAAAATTACGTTCATGCGTACACTACACGAATGGACACCACTCGTTGTCACTTGTCGGTGGTGTGAGTTTGTGTGTCATTGTTGCCATAAACTTTCAACCAGAAGCCATTTACCACGGATGACAGTGTCTTGTAGACAGTGAAGCAGATCAGCACAGTGCTATCGTAAATGCTTGCAATTTGGGTGTCTTATTCGTCAGTCAGTCAGTCTACAAACTGAACCAGGAGCGTCCAGTCTGCCATTTTATAATTTGTGTTTACTCACCACCCTATAGCACTTGGCGGTCGGTCATGCTATGTTGTTGTAGGGTTGGCTGTATGCTGCTCTAAACCACGATTCCACAAACTTACGCGCGCACACACACACACACACACACACACACACACGCACGCACGCACGCATGTACGCACGCACAGATTGCACGTGCCATCAAAGACTCACACATTCTTTTTATGCCAAATTGTATTATTGATTACGATGCCCTAGTTTTCGACTTTTTTGCGTTAAGACCATCTGCAGCACCCATTAGATTCTATTGCGCTGCCTCAGGAAAGAATGAGAGATATGAAAACAAGAAAAGAAAACAAACACACCAGAACTGAAAAACAACACCGCAGGCAGCATGTGCACAAACCCAGATAATGAAATAATCTTCAAAAAAGAAACGTATTGTCTCTACAAATATTAACTTGCTTTTAAATAATATCCTTATTTCAACAAAAGGGTAAATCTATGAATGGAAGGAAAACCAGTTTCTTCGTTAAAAACAAAGCTCTCATAATCTCCTTCTTTTGAACTATGTTTATCCACCCGTCTTAAACTGCGCCGGTAGAGTGCGTACGAGGCAATTCAATCCAACCAGTGCAGCTGATCTGTCGCCGGAGGTGACGAAATGCCAAACGTGCAGCTGCGCAGCTTCCGGTTTGCTTCCCTTCATATCCTGCCTACAAGCTCCGTGTCGCGATTTATGGAGGCGTGTTATTGTAGAACGAGGCTGGGCGAGGCTAGGGTGTTTTGCCTTTCACCATTGGCTGATTGCTTTTTGAGTGTTCTCTGCCACAAGTGAAGTGTTTATGGTCGGTCCGAGGAGTGGGTTTTATACACAGATCACTAATGCTGCTTCATTGCACGTTTGGATTTGAGCATTCTCCGGTTTCTAGAAACAATTGAACGTAAAAATGAGATACGGTGAAGCAATGCCACAATCACAGGCTGCGGAGGCTATCGGTATCAATGATGAGTTCTCTCCCTTCCCCCAAAGGGAGCCGGGATAGCCGGAAGGTTATGCGTTGGATTTTCCATGCTCGGATTGTGAGTTCGAATCCCGACTGGGGCCAGATATTTGTGCTGGCCTTTTTCTCGTTGCCCCGTCTTTGACATCACCCATACGTGGTGGAAAAGGACGTTAAACTCCACCCACCCACCTCGCTTCCCCAACACACACACACACACACACACACACACACACACATCACAGAAAAGGGTCAAACCGGAGGAAAACCAAGGCATGCAATTTGTATTCAGTCAAAGTGATCAATAAATATACAGAAATATCCAGAAAAGTCCGTACTAGTTTTTCCTAAGTGTCCACTAGGTTTGAAAGAGATGTCAGAGAATCATTATTCTCATACTGATTTCAACTGAATTATCAAACTAACTGCAAAATTATTCTGCACTGAAAACATTGCAGATACGGCCATCTGGCCTTAATGGTTAAGGCGTCCGCCTCCGATCCTGAGAGTCTGTGTTCAAATTCCCTTGAGGTCAGGGATTTCATGTTCGAGATTTCTCCCTACATAGTCTAGCTAGAATGCACGTGCAGACTGACTGCGGTTCCTGTCTCGCCCCCGTGTATACACTACACATGTGTGAACATCAAGTGCGCACGTAAAAGACCCCATTCTATCCGGGAGAGGTCGTGCAATGGAAAACACGTACACACAAGGCATGCATGGCTACAACGTACATAGCCAGAAACAGAAGGCATCAAAAACATACATCACGTAACGACCCCCCCCCCCCCCCCCCGGCCTTAAAAACAAGAACAACAACATCGAGAACAAGCATGACAACAGAAACAATAACTACAAAACAAAAAACAACAACCCCAGTCCTGCACCCCCCCCCCACCCCGAAAAACAGCAACAACCAAAAAAAACCCAACAACAACAAAAAAACAACAACAAAAAACAAAAAAACCCACAAAAACAAAAACAACAACAAACAAACAAACAAACGAAACAAACCAAACTTTTCTCAAAAACCTAAAACGTAAGATGTAAAACGTAAGCAGAAGTACAACGGCCGTCATCAGACTTTGTCATCTTCGAGAAATATTTCAAGGCAGTGACCAAATTGCTCGTTTCAAGAGATACTCACGAAGGCAAACTTCCCTCTAACCCCTCCCCCCCCCCCCCCCCGTTCCCAACATCTCTTTATCCCTTTTGGGAGGGGGTTGGGATGGGGAGGGGCAGAGTGGAGGTTCCTACAAAGACGGACGATGCATGCTTACATCTGTGTGGCGGGTAATTCTTGTGTTAAGATTTACAGCTGCTGTAAAATTGCTCGGAGGAGATTTTTATTTCCTCTTGCGGCTGGAACTGCAGCTTGGAAAAGAAAAAAAAACAAACAACAACTATAAAGCCAATTCAAGAAATTGGGTACAATACTCAGTTATCATTCTTGTTATTGTGATGTGGTCCACGATCCTGTTAATAACGAGGGACAGCATAACATCATTATAGTCTGTACTAAATGTTTCACACTGAGGAGGCGCTGTCAGGGTACTTATCACCTAAGACTTAGGTGCAGCAAGAAGTGTTGCTCGTTGCTTGGTCAGCGTGCCTGATGCCCACTTCCGTTTCTGTTTTGCACGCTAAGACTAACGGAAAACTTGCAACATTCTGCCAACAATGGACTCCTTATCAACAACTCATAACTTAAACATGCCATTTGTTGAACATAAGTACAGTACCAGTTTGTCAATGCTCTCTCTCTCTCTCTCTTCTTTCTTAATTTTCAGTAGTATCAGCTCATGTAGTGTAGCAACGGCAAGTTTTAAAATTGGTATGAATATGCCTGTAACTTCTACCGTTGTAAAATAAAGGTTCTTGTTCTTGTTCTTGTTCTCTCTCCATAACTATGGGTGGGTGGGTGTTTGGTTGTTTAACGTCCTTTTCCACCACATACGGGTGATATCAAAGAGTTGGCAACGAGAAAAAAGGCCAGCACAAATATTTGGCCCCAGCCGGGGGGATTCGAACTCACGACCTCCATAACTAGTATGAGCTGGTTATGATACATGATGTATTCACCATGTCACTTCGTTTATCTGTGTATGTGTACATGTGCGTAACCACAATCTTCAAATATGTCAAGTTCTGCCACTCCTTAAGAAGTCAGGCCTAGATGCTAATGTCTTAAAGAACTACCGCCCTGTATCTAATCTGCCCTTCTTGTCGAAAGTGTTGGAGAAGATCGTGCTCGCACAGCTGTCTGCTCATCTCGCTGAAAATGACTTGACTGAACCATTTCAATCCGCCTATCGTGTTAACCACAGTACTGAAACTGCTCTTCTAAGAGTTACCAATGATTTGCTGTGTGCCACTGACAAAGGGTTGGTCTCCATCTTGTCCCTGCTGGATCTATCAGCGGCCTTCGATACACTTGACCATGAAATTCTGCTTCAGAGGCTTCATACTACCTTCGGCATTTCAGGGACTGCTTTGCAATGGTTCCGATCTTACCTGACCAATCGTTTCCAGGTTGTCAGTGTTAAAAATCTATCCTCACAACCTGCTAGACTGTTGTATTGTGTGCCTCAGGGCTCTGTACTTGGACCGGTTTTGTTCAGTCTGTACATGCAGCCCCTTAGCGAAGTTTTAAAACGTCTGTGCATGCTATACCACATGTATGCTGACGACACTCAGGTACAAGCTTCTTCCAGCCCATCCCATTTTCCTCAGCTTGTCCTGAACATGCAAAGCTGCATTGAAACTGTTGTGGCGTGGATGACCAACAACAAACTCAAGATGAATGGTGACAAAACTGAAGTTATGCCCATTTCCACACTCTCAAAACTTAAAGCTGTTAGCAGCCATACTGGCATCGAGTTGTCAGGGTCGAACATCCCCTTCTCTAGCAAAGTGAGGAATCTTGGTGTCTTTCTTGATCCATCACTGTCCATGGACCGTCAGATCAGTCACATGTGCAAGATCACATTTCTCGAAATCCGAAGGATAGCCCATATCAGACCGTTCCTGTCAGTCGAGGCCACGAAAAAACTGATGTCAGCCTTTGTCTTGTCTCGGCTTGACTACTGCAATTCTTTGTTGTCCGGCTTACCTGACGATAAAATCAAGCGTTTACAGAGGCTGCAGAACAACGCGGCAAGGCTAGTCCTCCGCAAATCCAAGCGAGACCATGCAAAACCTCTCCTGAGAGAGCTGCATTGGTTGCCAGTGAAGGCTAGGATCGAATACAAGGTTGCCACTCTATGCTACCGCACTCTGCAGTCTAACACACCTTCATACCTTGCTGAGCTCCTCACTCCATACGTTCCTACCCGATCCCTGCGCTCCCAGGAAGCAGGGCACCTCTGTGTCCCTCGCTTTAATCTAAGCAGTTTTGGGAAACGTTCCTTTTCTTACTCTGGTCCTGCTACATGGAATACTTTACCAAAGCCCCTCAGAGATTGTCTACACTGTCGTCTTTTAAATCTAATCTTAAGACACACTTGTTTTTAAAGTATCTGGACTGATCTGCGCGATCATACCAATGAGCTGTGACCTCAAAATGCGCAAGGTCCCATTTTTAATGTCTTACATTCACCTCCTCACCACTGCTATCTTTTAAGGTTTTATCTAGCTCATTCCAATCTATCCTTTTGTTTTGGGTTTTATCGCTGGTACTTGTTCTTGGTTTTTAATTGTCTCTGTCTATCCCTATCCCTTATTGTTTCTACTCAGTCGGTGTGTGTGTGTGTGTGTGTGTGTGTGTGTGTGTGTGTGTGTGTGTGTGTGTGTGTGCTCTTTTACTTTTTACTTGTACTTACGTAGTGTATACTGAGTGATTTTTTTTAACTTCGGTTTTAGAATGTAAGGCGCCTAGAGCTCGCCTCCCGGGGATAGGCGCCCTATAAATATTATTATTATTATTATTATTATTATTAAGTTCTTATAATATAGAATACTCTTCTGCCTGATACCTACTACATATATGTACAAATACCAATAACAGAATTTTTAAAAAAGACCAACAACAGGAGTAGTTTCTTGACCATAGACTGGCGTTCTGACGTGGAGTCAGCTCCAGAGGTTAAAGGGGTTTGCCACAGGGATGGGTGGGTGTTTAGAGGTTCACCGTCCTTTTCCACCACTTAAGGGTGATATCACAGAAAGCGGCAACGAGAAAAAAGGCCAGCACAAATATTTGGCCCCAGCCGGGAGGGGTTTACCACAGGATAAGGAACTCACACTGTGTCAACCCCAGTTCCCCAGTAATGTGGAAAAAAGACTATAAATAAAAGAAATGATCAAAATAAACAAGACTTCGTGGTTCTTGCGACATAATTTCGCTGTGATGCACATCATGTGACAGTCAACTCACGCGGCGTGTATGGAAACGTGATGCATGGAGTATGAAGTTGCTTTCAGATCGATGCACACATTATGTTGCCACATCATATGCACAAATGTATGGTAATCACAGTGCACGTAATCTGCCTCATGATGTCCATTTTTCGCTGCGTGTTGCTTCATGACGCAGATGAGCTGCAAATGGCTTGCGAAACCTAACTCGGATGTCCATACTCAGACATCTGATCTCTCTCTCTCTCTCTCTCATGTCACACGATGTTTTAATCTTCCCATATTTTATTTTCGTCCATTCCTACATGTACTAAAATAATTGGTATGTTAATCATGCGTTTAACATATTCCCTATCAGTAAATAAAGTTTTCTTGACTCTTGGTCCTTGTTCCTTGATTCTATGTCTGTCTGTCTGTCTGTCTGTCTCTAGTATAGTCCTGCGTTAGCCCCATGATCACGCACATCATAACTGATCTCTCTCTCTCTCTCTCTCTCTCTCTCTCTCTCTCTGTGGGGAGCCGGGGTGGCCGAATGGTAGAGCGTTGGACTCTCAATGCTCGGGTCGTGAGTTCGAATCCCGCCGGCTGGGGCCAAATATTTGTGCTGGCCTTTTTTCTCGTTGCCCCGTCTTCGATATCACCTTTATGTGGTGGAAAAGGACGTTAAACTCCCAAACACCCACCCCACCCACCCCTCTCTCTCTCTGTGTTCCCCAAGGCAAAATCTATAAAACAGTATGTATTTGAAACATAGTGTTCATTTCACTCACATAAAATAACAGCCTACACAAGGCATGTGGCACACTCGTCTGAATGTGACGTTGAATGTGCTTTCATGTTGTACGGCTGAAATAATGTCTGATTCTGAAACACTTACCTTTAAGAATAAACAGATCAGAACTCCTTAGAAATCCCCAGGTGATGAGACATATTGTATAAGCAGACACTTAGATTCCATTGAGATGAGCCAAAATCCAAAAACACGTTTCAAGAGTCCCTCGCAAGTATATTTCAAACACCAGCAAAAACAAGAGCATGTTTCACTTTTACCGAAGAGTATTCCAGAACGACACAGACACAGTGAAATAATTAATACTCCAAAGATCTAGTCTCGATACTTTTGAACTCCTCTTCTGTATCAGTGCTTTCGGCCTCAGGCCATTGTCTTAATTAAACATTACATCACATTAGCATTCCATGAAAAATGAATGCCTCTGGATCAAGTTGCTCAACCGATGACACTCACATCTGCCAGCGCACGCCAAAGACGAGTTGAAAATTTTCCAGTAGTAATTTCCCTTCAGGGCGCTCTCAACAAATGAAAATACGAAAGCTAATCTCACAAACAGGCTCTCACGTTTTCTCTGCGTGTAAGATCCAGGTTTCGGTTTTCACAAGAGAAGTCCAACATAGATGCACGGTCATTTTTTATATTCACAAAACAAATTCCACAAAACATGCACACAGCTTAGTTACAGAGAATCTTCAAACCGATGCAAACGTCGATCGTGACTCCAGGTTCGAGTCATGGTCATCCCGGAGCGGTTGCGTGGAAGAACTTTTCGTCTGACTCGCGAAAGGTAATCCGAGGCAACGCATTATCTTGATTAGAACATTTCTCAGAAGAGAGCGGAGGACCCGAAGACTATGCATCACTGGAGCAGCGCAACACTTCCAATTACCACCGACGCCAGATCCGAAGATGACACAAACCGCTGGCGCAATAATTTCAATTAGCACTGCATCGCACTTCCTCCAATCAGGCGAGATTGAAATAACAGCCAGTGGAGGCTTTTATCACAAACACAGCGAGAGAATGATGTCCGCACTGAAGTTTTCCAAACCAACAGGTATCCCTCCAAGCATCAGCAAAGTAAGGAGATTTCGGCAGAGTGCATCGGTCTGGTCCACGTTTGGGGACTGGTGTTGAGACCGAAATGAGTGAGTAAGGGAGAGATAGAACGAGCAGCGAGAGAAGGAGATGTAGGGGGGAAAGATAGGGAGAAAAAAAGAAAGGAGGAAGACAAGGCGAAGAAGCAGCCAGAGGAGCTCAGTCAGCTGTACCAGCAGAACATCCCCCTCCCTGTGCACAGACTCGTCTTGCCTGGCAGAGATGGCCGGCCGTACGGCACCGACACGTCTGTCACACGATGGGGGTGGTGGACTAGCCACCGGGCCACACAGGGCTAGACGCGCCGAGTACTGTGAGCCTTTAAGAGATCGATGCCAACCTAGAGCCCAGTGTGTGAGTGAGTGAGTGAGTGAGTGGTGGGAGGTAGTGGAAGTGATGGTGGCCGCGGCGTCGGTGCGGACGCGGGCTGGCCAGCCCCGGCACGTCCTTTAGCACGTGCGTCCAGTCTCTCTCTCTCTCTTTGCTCCAGAGCATGCCCAAACCCAAGCCTAAGCCCGGGCCTCGCCTGTCCCCCTATACAATACTGCGCGCGGCTTTCTCAGTCACCCAGAAGGATAACCAGCCATTTGCTGCTAAGGAATCTTGCTTGTGTGTGTGTGTGTGTGTGTGTGTGTGTGTGTGTGTGTGTGTGTTATCCATTGTATATATATGGCCATCACGGAATTTGGGGCTTCAGAAACAATTCATTTCAATATCCGTTTAATTACACTGATTCCCGGAACGTAAGGTTTGCAATATTCTCTTTAGATGAACGAATAATTATCGTGGTGGTGTATGGTCATCCAGAAACGTAAGACTTCAGACCCTTTCATGTAGATATCAGAAAAAGAATTGCATGACTGCAAAATGTTGATGGATACAATGTGTTTATCCCAAAGAAACCTAGTCTTCTGGGGCAACGTACCTTCACGCTTCCAGGTCAAGGGGAAACAAATGGTACTAGCAACTAGAACTACACGAGCTGCTGTTTATTACACACCACGAGCATAAGGTCGTGGATGAGACTGACATTTCCATCTAACGGGAACAAAACAGATTAAGATATACGGGGCTGTAGGAATCACTGAGTTAATCTATCAATCTTTAGCCTTGGATATAGAGATGTGTATTTCTGGAGGCAGAGGCTGCGTTGTTTTTAATCATTAGTGTATTCCTGTTCTTATTCATTGGTTTTCTTCCATTTCTTTTCAGTTCCTTGATAACAATTCTGGCCGCCTCCTACGTGGGAAGCACCTCTGTGACAGTGTTTCGCCAGTCGCTTCTCCATTTTAGTGTACGCAGGTTAACCCTATCTCGTATACGGGCGCTACCTCGTGCGTCTTGCACAAACTGCCTGGATCCCGTGGTGACATTGCATCATGTGAGCCGGGGTGGCCGAATGGTAGAGCGTTGGACTTCTAATGCTCGGGTCGTGAGTTCGTATCCCGGCTGGAGCCAAATATTTTGTGCTGGCTTTTTCATCGGTGCCCCGTCTTTGATATCACCCGTATGTGGTGGAAAAGGACGTTATACCCCCAAACACCCACCCACCCACCCGCATCATGTGGGACAAATGATTTTATATTTAGGGGAAGTGTTGCTTAGATGTTGTACTTTACTATGGCATCACCCTCCGTGGGTTGCCACGGAAACCTGATAGCAGACATGCTGGAAACGGAGATAAACTGTAAACAAACTGTTACGACTATAGCCGCAGCTCGGGCTGAATGAGTTTAGGTCAAGTGAAAAACATTCCAGCCCTGTGCGGGAATGGGTGGAGGGGGGGGGGGTAACATACATATTGATTGCCACCCATGGTCAGTACGCAGAATACAGACATTAACTCTTTCTATACTGACGGTACCATCATGTGTATGACGTTAGCCGCATAGAGCCCTCCGCGGTGACACCGCCTTCTTTTGGCTATTCTTCACCGACGCATTAACCACACGAAAGACGTACATAGCGGTCACGAACGAAAAGACAAAGCGTTTCTCGTGGTTAATTAGTTATTTAGGGTTAAACGCCTCGCAAGTAACAAAAGACTATTTCGCGGCTAATCAAGGTCCTTCTCCGCCAGATTGAAATAAAAAGACAGAGAAAAATAAAGAAAAGAATATCTCACATCTGCACTGTGACAAACCGCATCACAAACAACATCAACACCAACAACACTCGCTACGTTAGTGCTTCTATTCTAGAGGAGATATTAATGTCTTAGAAGCCTATTCCTCCCCCTGTCTTTCAAAACCATTTACTGTCTTGGGCACTTTAGGGAAGAAGGAAAAAAAAAAAACCCAAAAAACTGGCCCGACCACGCCAGGGAATGTTAGCATACATAACAGCATTTGCGACGTATTGAACATCCTTTCACGAAACATGTTTACCACCGGCATCGAAGGACAAGAAGCCACTTCGCCGCAAACACAATGGTTTGTTTTTTTGTTTTTTTTACTCCCTCTGTCCTTGTTTTTATGGCTGATGACACTTGCCCGGAGCTACGTGCGTTTGATTTTTTTCCTCCCATCCTTGTAAATCCAGACAGCGAAACTCAATTTTCAGCTGGATTCTGCCTGCACGTGTCAAAATTTAATTCTCTGCGGAACGCTGCTTGTGTGTTCTCAGGTGCGGACGACCTCATTTTCGGAAACCTGAATACTTGACGTAACGTAATAAGACGCAACGGGACACGACGTGACGCGACGTGGCATAAGGTGACGTGACGCCACAGGACAAGACAGACAAGACGTGACGTGACGTGACGTGACGAATCGTGACGAGACGTGACGAGACGAGACGCGACGAATCGTGACGAGACGTGACGTGACGTGACGAGACGAATCGTGACGAGACGTGACGTGACGAGACATGACGAATCGTGACGTGACGTGATGAGACGAGACGTGACGTGACGAGCCGTGCTTAGACTTGACGTGACGTGACCTGACGAACGAAAATTAATAACAACAAAAAACAAACAAACAAGGAAACAAAACAAACCCAACTACTCATTTTTGTTTAATTTTATTTTGTAAAGTGAACAAAAACAGTACAAAGAGGAAGGGGAGTCGGGGGAGGGGGAGCCGGAGTGCCCGGACAGAATCCACAGCGACAGACCTTTGCCTACTAAATAAAAGTGAAAAATACGAGGCTCGAACTCGACTCGAACCCGTACCGATGGGGAGTCATAAACCACGTTACACTCCACCGGTCGCATAGCCTATATATATTCAGCAGCGACACGACCGGACACGCAAACGACCCATCGACCACAAGATTCGATGATTAAGAAACGGCGCTTTCGATGACTGGCCAGCGGGATATTGATTTCAAAATAGCCTTCTACTGGAGCGTACCACACACACTCGCTGCGTTCCACCCTTCCTCAGTGATTGACGTCTGGGTGACATTAGCATCGACTGGCTATCATCGTTTGTCTTCTTTCGTCTTTGGTCCAAGACATTGTGATTGCAGTAACATGAAGACAAGTGGAAGTAGAGGGCGTGATGTTTATATACTGCTGCCGTTTGTAAGGGGAAATAAGCTATGGTGGGAGAGCAGTGTTTGTGTCTGATGTGGAGTCTGTGCAGCCCATGTCTTTTTTTTTTTTTTTTGGTATATATATAATGATAGATGGTGATGAGTGTTGCATTCAGTTCCAACCAAATAAGTTTGGGGTCGTGCACCGATGGCTTCACTAGCAAAAATAGTAATTAATTCAGTTACCGTGGATCTAAATTTGGCTTAGTGGGAGTGTCGCACTTTGATTATACTCGTGTTTGCTGCACTAAGAGCCGTCAAAGAACAGTTAATCTTGCCTGATTTTCGCATACAACTGAAACTGAAAGAGAGCAAAACAAAAAAAAACGTGGGATACTACCGGCCCCCGTAGTGTAGTGGTTAACACTTCGGACCATGGACCGGGAGACCCGGGTTCGAGTCCCAGCCAAGGCAAGCGGGATTTTTCCTACCTAGGTCGGCTCCTACCCAGAGCGGGTGTGCTATGGGCCCAGTGGGGAGGCTGTTGCCACACAGCCGAGATTCACCCACTTCACGGGTGCGACTTTGGGGGTACTTCCCTTAGTATGACACGTCTTATGATGTGGATGATTACACGGCCGTAGTTCCCGGGCCTGGTTAACGCCTGGATATTTATGACAAGAAACGTGGCCCTGTCCCGCAGTCCCAAACCACACGGACCTCCATAGCATCATGTTATCATCATCCTCATCTCCATCATCATGCATAATAAAAATTGCCCCAGCTTCCGAGCCCTCCGTGGATTCCACCCATTACCTGGGAGGAACACCACTGGAACTGGCAAAGAGTTGGGGTAGCAAAAAAAAAAGAAAAAAAGTGGGATACTCGTGGGCGGTACGACGACGGTGTTCAGACTTGATATTCGGCTTCATCCTAACTAAGAGGTCAGGCCGCTTAGGAAGAGGCTTTTATAAAAAAAAAAACAAAAAAAAACAAGAAACAAAATGCAGATGGAGTGATGCCGCGGCGCTGAAGAGATGAGCCTTCAGCCGCTTCCGGCATGCTGTGATGCTGACTGACTGACTGACTGACTGACCGACTAACTGACTGACTCCTGCACTGGCTCGATCAGACTGAAGCTGAAGAAAGAAAGCAAGAAAGCAACACGTCAGCAGTAATGGCAAAGCTTCAATCGATGTGAGTGCGAGGAGCCGTACGGTCCGAGCTATCCTGACGATAACATTCTCATCCTGGTCCATAATAGCACAGACACGTAATATCCCCCCGACCCACCCCCCACGCGCGCAGTCCGTGCACCAGAAAGGTGATTCCGGGAGAAATCGGTCTGCGGGGTGCTGGGTGTCGGCTGGTGGCGGTTTGGGCATGTGGTGGTGGTGGTGGTGGTAGGTGGGTGGGTGGGTATTTGGGAGTTTAACGTCCTTTTCCGTCATGTGTGGGGGATATCAAAGACGGGGAAACGGCAATAATAAAAAAAAAAAAACAGTGGTGGTGGTGGTGGTGGTAGTTGTGGCGTGTGTGTGTGTGTGTGTGTGTGTGTGTGTGTGTGTGTGTGTGTGTGTGTGTGTGTGTGTGTGTGTGTGTGTGTACAGCAGTAATAACAACTACACCAGCAACAACACCATCAGCACCAACAACAAGACAATCAACACAACACCATGAAGAACAACATCATCAAAAACAACACCATAAACATCAACACCATCAACAACAACACCATCAACAACAACATCAACAACAACACCACCACCAACAACACCAACAACACCATCAACAACAACAACACCACCATCAACAACAGCACTAACCACAACATCACCACCTCCATCAACAACAACACACCAACAACACCACCATCAACAACAACATCAACACCGCCTCCACCAACAACAACACGAACATCAACACCACTACCATCATCAACCACCACAACAACAACAACAACAACAAAAGAGACAGCAACAACAACAGCTAACAGTGCCATAGGTCTACCATTGAGAACAACTTTAAGGACTATCCTGTGAACCCAATCGATAGCGATAGCATGGAGGGTTTACCCGCCTGATTTAAGCGGCTCCTTCAAGGATGTCTAGGGTTGCACTTTTGCGCAGATCTGCAGGCTTGCTGAGCCCGTGATGGAAAGCATGCGTGACAACCCACGCGGGTTTTGATCCAGACTCAAGGGCAGTTAAGCGAGAGGAGGGGAGATCATCCTGTCCTCCCGCATCCCGCCCGATATGTGTCGGAAGGGTACGCGCCGCATCAGCGAAGTCACACGCACGGACACACACGAGAATCTATGATTGGGCACTGTTATTGTAGACTCTGCTTGATTATATATATATGCCCTATGAATGGTGAGATACCCTTAGATCTGTTAGACGTTTCAGCGGTAAGATGGTAGGTCCCCCCACCCCCCTCCAATGTGGCTTGTAGCCAATATAGGGCAAGGCTGACTTGTCCAATGGCATACAAAGCACACACCTCCTAGATCTAGGGAACGCTCTCAGCTTTACTTACTTCCCCTACTTTGAAATTGACCTGATTGAGCGCATGTTTTCGGCTTTAGCGACGCCTTTGTTCCTATTCTACATTAAATATAATTACATGACATTACACCTAGGCAGTTGCTCCTTCTAAATTATTTAGTCTTTTTCCGCTGAAACCTCTTGCAGAGCTTTAGGGTAGCGACGTCTGCTAGTACTGGAGACGCACCAGATTATATATATATATATAAATATAGTTTTCACAATGAGGTGCCCCCGATTACGGAAAATACACCACACGAGTTTGTTGATTTCGACCGTAAAACTGCGAGTTTTAACGAGCAGTTTTACGGTCGAAATCAACAAACGAGTGTGGTGTATTTTACGTAATCGGGGGCACCGAATTGGGAAAATTATTTATACCACGTCCCTACCTGCATTTCAAGTCTTTGATTTGAAAGCTGACATCGGCAATCCAAATGCTTCACGCGACATCACTGACTGAGGTGCTTTACCTCGCTTTGTCCATAGGCTTTGAGAAGTCATCTTTTCCGTTTCGAAGCCTCCGTCTTAGTAGAGAACTGGAACTATAGGCTTACGCTTGTCACAAACACGACCGCTTGTTGATAACACGCAGCAAAAGATCAACAATTCCACGTCAAGCGACTGGCAAAGCTCCTTCGTCCCCATTTCCCTACGAAGTCGAACTACGTCATGTCGTGACGTAAATTATTCTTTAGTCCCTTTTCGCGTCATATTGTGACGCAAATCCTTTCACCAGAACACACTGTTGGAACACTGCTAGGGGTAATACCTGTTCACTCTTTAAGGCGATGTCACACTGAAAACAAGTTTCCCTGCTACGGTCAAGACATTCCTACCTTACTAGAGGCCCTTTTCTTGTGTGTAGAACTTCAATGCGTATGAAATACCTCTGGATGGGGTTTCTTGGTAAAGTCGATGTCTCTTTTCCTTAAACATACATGTTGACTGAGCGGATACGGGAAGGTGTCACTTGACACTCCGCACGGCGGCTTTCATTGGTTGAAACACAAAACATGTTTTCGGATTTTAGGGCAGGCTCTAAAACTGAAAACACGATCGAAACAGTGTTTTGAAAACATTGTTGTGAAGTATGTCACACGACAACACACACTGTTTCGCAGCGAAACATCTGAAAACAATGTTTTCAAGTGTTTTTGCCCTCTCGTGTGACATGGCCTTTAGGTACAGCCATAAAATTCACGCGTGGTTGTCATGGGTACAATGTTTATACCACATGTGGTGAATTATGGATTTTATACCATGACTTGTAATAGTGGTAGAGTGGTATAAATATATATATATCGCCAGGGATGGTAGGTTTATCTGACTGTCCAAAGCAATGACCCGTTTAGCAGAATAAGACACACGACTTCCATGATTGGTCACTGGTACGGTGAGTATACAGCACCACCAAAACCAGTACGCTTATATGACTGTACAAAGCAATGGGCCGCTATGCAGAGTAAGACACACGCGATCCGTGATTGGCCACGTAAATGGTCTGGCGACTTCTGGGTATATATACCACCCACACTACCACGTACCAAACTAGTACGTTTAGAGGATTGTCAAAAGCAATGAGCCGTTTTGCAGAAGACGACACACGAGCCATGACTGGTCACCGGAATGGCTAGCAGTGAGAATATACCACCAATAACGGTACGTTTATATGATTGTCAAAAGCAATGATATGTTTTGCAGAATAAGACGCACGAGATCCATGATTGGGCACGCAACTGGTTTGGCGAGTTCTGGGTGTATGCCGTCAGAACTTGTACCTTTAGATGATTGTGAAAAACAACAAGCCGTTTTGCAGAATCAGACTGGGTGGACACTGACGAGCTCTAACCATATACCACCGATAATGGTACGTTCATATGATTGTCAAAAGCAACGAGCCGTTTTGCAGAATTAGACACACGAGATCCGTGATTGGGCATGTAACTGGTATGGCTAGCTCTGAGAACACGGTTAAAATGGTGCGTTCAGATGCTCGTCTAAAGCAAGGAGCCGTTTTGCAAAATGACACACCATCCGGATCCATGATTGGGCACGTAACGACTGTGATGCGGGCATGTGTGTTTTTAACGCTGTGTCTTATTATAGCTTACAGCTACGGTCTGCAGGGGAGCCGGGGTGGCCGAATGGTAGAGCGCTGGACTTCCAGTGCTCGGGTCGTGAGTTCGAATCCCGGCTGGGGCCAAATATTTGTGCTGGCTTTTTCATCGTTGCCCCGTCTTTGATATCACCCTTACGTGGTGGAAAAGGACGTTAAACCCCCAAACACCCACCCACCCACCCACCCGTGTCTGATTAACGCTTACCGCTACGGTCTGCACGGAGGCAATAATAATAATAATAATAATAATCTCATTAATATATGCGCTTTATCCCAAATATTTGGCTCAAAGTGCCGCGAACCAAAGCCAACATGCACGCTTACGTGAATCACACGCATTCTCTCACACACTGGACATGAACACATTATGTACAGTCACGTGATACGAAGGGCCAGTTCAGCAGTTTAAGTTTCGGAATTTTAGAATAGCATTTATTTTTGAAGTTTGTGGGCTGAACATTTCCAAAGCAGAGGGGGAGGAAGCCGGAATATCCACAGGGAACCCCCGACGGTCGGCCCGAATGAACGGTGCCGCATACGAGAAAGAAAAATTCTTCGCCCCGTGTGAGACTCGAACCTGACCTCTCGCTTTGGTGACTAAGTCTTAACCACTAGACCATCGACCGTACAGGATTGGGACTATGACTGTCCTGCATCCACTACTCACCACTAGATCTTCTACTTCCAGAAAAAAAGGGGGGGGGGGGCTCTATGCGCCGCAGCCTCGTCTGGGCCAAAATAGATTGTCAGTAAACGAACACACCGTAGCTGTCCCGTGGGAGTCAATAGAGGACCATCAAGTAGGCGGCAGTCTGTGGCCGTCCTCCTGGACCCTGCACTGACCAGGGAGACGTGCGATGAATGCGGGACCGCTGGTCACTTGCAGTCCTGGGCCGGGATCGCGTCATATTTCACTGGACCGGCCAGAGCATGTTGACATTTTACTGCAGAGTCGTTTGGATGGAGAAGATTGGGTTGGGTGTCTTGCTGGAGTGTCTTGAGGTGGAAGGCTTTGTCGCTGAGTGAGGATGCATGAGAGAGAGAGAGAGGTGATGGTGGTGGTGATGGTGAGTTGGAGTGAAGGGGATTGGGAGGGGGAGATGAGGGGGGGGGGGGGGTGACGACTAGATTGATGACGATTGTGACAGTGGTGGTAGTTGTGATGGAGTTTGATTGGGGTCTGGGTGAATGGGTGGAAAGGGTGGTGGTGGTAGTGGTGGTTGTGGTGGTGGGGTGGAGGGCAGTGGAGGTCAAGGCTTAGTGGTGATAGTGTTTTAAATTGTTACATGTGTGTGTGTGTGTGTGTGTGTGTGTGTGTGTGTGTGTGTGTGTGTGTGTGTGTGTGTGTGTGTATGTGTGTGTGTGTGTGTGTGTGTGTGTGTGTCTGTGTGTGTCTGTGTGTGTCTGTGTGTGTGTGTGAGAGAGAGAGAGAGAGAGAGAGCGAGTGTGTGTGTGTGTGTGTGTGAGAGAGAGAGAGAGAGAGAGAGAGGTGCTTTTTAATATTTCCAAATCCTATACCTCATTTGATGCGATGCCTTTCCTCTTCACTACAATCCTGTAAGCTGTCCTGCCTGCGGCAGTTCAAATAGGCCTATATTTTCTTCTCATTCACGCTGGGATGTCTCCCGAGTTCCTCGCGTGTTTTGTGTGACCTGACATTTTCATGCTATTTCTGTCGTGTAAAATGCTAGAAATAGCAAAGAACAGGGAATACAGAGAGAGAGAGAGAGAGAGAGAGAGAGAGAGAGAGTCCTTTTTTACGGTAGCCGATTTTGGCCAAAATGCCAGTTTGCAGCCTTGCTGTTGCTAAACTACAGCACAAAAGTAAAAATACGCCGAGGAACACACACACAGACTGCAACTACAGACATTCGACTGATTTTACCAAAATGCGGGAAGAAGGCGAAACATCATTGCGAAATTGCCACAACAGATGACGAAGATCATACCTAACAAGACAGAGATGATACAGATAAATGGGAAATGGCGTAGACAGACATGACTGATATTGATATATGAACGAGTAAGTAGAGAATGAATGAATGAATGAATGAATGAATGAACTTTATTTTACAAGGATGTGTGTTACGCACAAGTGCTTATCTTACAACTTGTCCGGCCTTGCTACAGAAAACAGAAACAGAAAAAAACCTAAGAATTACTACACGGTCTAAGCTGGAACACTACAAAAACGAAAGAAAACCCAACAAAACAAGTTTTAAGAAAGGAGGGAAAACAACAACAACAACAAACAAACAAACAAGCAAAACAAAAGAAACAAATAAAATACAGCGGAGCGTATCAAGGGAATGACAAGCCAAACATAATGAGTACAAAATAAGGAATACAGCCATTTCAAACAAACAGGTGAAATCAAGCGTGAAACATGAGAGAGAGAGAGAGAGAGAGAGAGAGAGTGTGTCTCAAATCCTCGTTTAACTGAGTGGTGAAGTCTGAGCCGTGAAGTCTGAGCCGACGAGCAGCTAGGTTTCATAAATTCATAGCACAATTGCACGAGGCCTCGAATTGCCTGTGCATTCCCTATCAACCTCAGGCGTCAAATGCTTTGATCTAGAAACACAAATTACTACCCACAGACCAGTTAAGGGTAAGCACCTGACAGAAGTTAAGATAAAATCGAATGTCTCCTTTCCACTCAGGCCTCACTGGAATAAGTCTACTTTCTGCTTAGGCCAGAAAGCCACTTCACTCAACCCCACTCGCGTCACCTCTGCTTGGAATGTGTGCACAAAAGTCCCAGCTTCACTGGCAGTTTGCCTCCTGTTGCAACCCCCTGGCATGCACCAAGGCCCGTATGTAAAAGTCGAGGTTAATTTAACCCACGGCTACGGGCCTAACCCAGACTAGGACAAAAGAAACCCAAAAGCAACATTAAATAAAAAAGGAATCGAAGAAAGGAAGAAAACATCCTTCTAACAGCTTAGGCACCTTGCTGGAATGGGCCCGCTTCTTCATTTAAAACAAAAAACAACAAAAATTTAACCCTAGAGCTAGTTTAGTTCGAGGTTAGACTCTAACCCAGGGCTAAAAGCCCTAACCTCGACTAATACATACGGGCCCTGTCCCCTACTAATACAAAGATCACGAAAATCACGCAAAAAAAACAAACAACAACAACAACAACAACAACAACAACAAAAACCCAATACCCAACTAAACTTGACCCCAGCATCAATTTGTGTTATTGCGTCTGAGTAATGCAGTCTGAGTCGACTAGCAGCATATGTACAGCCAAAGCCAATGTACAGCCAAAGAGCTCATCTTGTCATTAGGTGTAAGTTCTGTGGCAATGTTCACACTACAGTCAGTCGATAAAAATGTCTACACTACAGTCTTCCAGTCGCTGGCACTCGGCACTCGGAAAAAGCAACAGTTTCGAAGTAAAACTGAAGTCTGTGGTCGGAAATGGGAGAAAAATACTACATTTGGTGCAGATTTTTATTTTCATTCGCCCACCGCCAAACTCCCAGTGACCCACTAGCCCTCTTCCACACATCACAACTGTGCATTAGTGTGTGTATACACAGGTTGGCAGTGTTGTGGGTGTTTTGTTTTGTTTTGTTTTGTTTTGTAGCAGGGAGAGGCCAGGTGTCTGTCAGCTGTAGAGAGATTTTTTTTTTCATACTTATCATTATTTTTAATCAAAATAGGCCGGAGTCACCTCTTTTACAACAGTGCCATATCAGTACACACACACACACACACACACACACACACACACACACACACACACACACACACACACACACACACACACACACACACACACACACACGCACGCACGCACGCACGCACGCACGCAAGTTCATTCCTTTGGGTTTAAACATTTTATTCATTGAAGCCGTCTAGCAGTAAACAGTATTGCATTGACAGAGAGCACAACAAGTAAAAACTTACGTACGTGCTTATCTGAACCAATTTTCATTCCTTTCGCCGGGGTCAGTTGGTGAGGACTGGATATAAATATGATTCTCTGTGATCTGACGTACGAGTCCCAGCAGACGACAGCATACGTCATGTTGTTTGTAATACTTCTTGTCAGCTCTGCAAATAGCGGAGGGCAATTTACAACACGATGCGTAGAACTGTACGCGCTCATTCTGATCTGTGGTGCCATACGCTGATGCACTATTTTGATTTAAACATGGTTTTTATTTCGCTGGCCAGTTTACACAAACAAGTATTCAGGCCAGAAGCCTATATATAGCCTCGGCCCGTGAACATTCACAACGTAGTACGGCGAATACTGCTGTCACAGCATACAGCATAATAATAACAGTGAAAAGACAGGAGAGGGGGAGGGAGAGGGAAGGAGGGAGGGTAAGAAGAAGAGAAACTGAGAAGAAGAGAGAGGGAGGGGAAAGGAAGGACGGGGGAGGGGGAATTGGTTCGGTTGGCGCAGGTGACAGACTGCCCACGGCACAGTAAGTGCTTAAACTGCTTTCCTCATGCACTATTTTCAGTGGTAGCAATATCGATAGACCTACATAATTATGTATGACTGTCTCAAAACCGTTCGCCGTTAGCAAAAGTGATCCATCTCCGGAAACGTACACACACACACACACACACACACACACACACACACACACACACACACACACACACACACAGTCACACATACACACACACACACACACACACACACACACACACACACACACACACACACACACACACACCGTCCTTTGTGCACGTAGTCAATGGAATCAGCGTACAAGACGTTGTTTAAAAAAAAAACAAAAAAACACCAGTTGGTACACATCTAATCCCCTTGAGGAAAAAAGTCTACCCACTTGGAACCCAGACATAGCAGTTACAACCGTGACAGAGACAGACTCCAACAGCCAAATACGTGTTAGAGAAAAAAGGTTCCTCTCCACGGAACCAACCCTCCTCCCCACCCCCAAAAAAGGAGCAAGTCCCCGTGTGTGGTCTAGACGAAAACCGCCCAGGAGCAAATAAGGCAAGTGAAAAACGAATTGATTTGGATCGGGTTGAATCAATAGTTTCTTTATATCTTATTGCTGGAGCGCACGCTGGTGGGTGTGGGTCATTCTGCTTGTGAAGGGGGGGGGGGATGAATATTTAAAGCATCAATCATGGTTCAGCCTTCCCCCCCTTCCAAGATCAAACGTTTGTCCCAAAGGGGGCGAGTTCGATACGGAGCACATGCTTGCTAAACACAGCCATGCTGTCTTAATCGTTTCATTAAAGCTGGAACGAAAAGCACTCCTAGCGTGTGGGGAAAAAACGATCAGAAAAATCGAGTGGGATCGAGCGACTCGTGGATTGACTGCTTGATCTGATCTGGTCTTGTCTGGTCTGGTCTGGTCTGGTCTGGTCTGGCCTGTTCTGGTTTGATCTGGTCTGGTCTGGTTACGTTTGGTCAGGTCTGGCCTGGTTAGGTCTGGTCAGGTCTGGCCTGGTTAGGTCTGGTCTGGTCTGATCTGGTTTGGTTTGGTCTGGTTAGGTCTGGTCTGGTTTGTTTAGATCTGGTCTGGTTTGTTTAGGTCTGGTCTGGTCTGGTCTGGTTTGGTTTGGTTTGGTTTGCTCTGGTAGACTGATTGATTGATTAATTCACTGAATAGTCGATTGCTTGCTTGCTTGCTTGCTTGCTTAATTGATTGACTGATTTATTGATTGATTGGGTGGCTGGTTGGTTGGTGCATTGACTGACTGCTCGCCTGCTTTCTTGATTGGTTTTATAATGGTCAACCCTACGGCTTGTAACCGGTAAAGTTCAAAGAAAATAAAATAGACGTGCGGGGGAATGGGGGTGGGGGGTGGGGAGAAAGCAAAGAAGCTACTTTCACTGCAGTAACAGAAACCCTGTTACCACGCCGCTAGTTGCAGAAACGTCCAGACAGAAAATCAGCCCAGTGAGTAGAGATCACTGTAATCAGGCACTCACGACGACACACCAATCTTTAATTCGACCCGTAACAGATTGCCGTGGATACAGAGGCAATTTCAGCCGTGTCAATATCGTGCCGGCATCGCCAGATCGCCAGCACACAGTCTGTGTGTGTGTGTGTGTGTGTGTGTGTGTGTGTGTGTGTGTGTGTGTGTGTGTGTGTGTGTGTGTGTTTCGACCTACAACAACCTCGACCACCACGTCGGAGCCACACCATGATCAGCACAACGACCCAGATCAAGTACCTGGGTTCTGTTGTAGATAAGGCAGACGACGCCCTACTGAAGGGAGACTATCGGAGTCTTCAAAATTATTTGCCCCTTCAGTGGACGAAACATGCTACCAAGATCGGCAATTAGTCAGGAACTAAGCGGACTACGGAAGGAATTTACTTTCAGGCTGTCAAAGTGCTGATTTTTGACCGTGATTGCTAGAGCCTCGGCCTGCATGGAAGCGGCCATTTTGTGGTTGCTGACGGCGTTTTCTGTAGTGAGGCTTGACATTACTCAGTTTCGGATGATAAATTATTGACAGGCCAAAGTCCAAACCGTCTGCTTGAAGCTGAGGTTTGCGGTGGACTAGATGTTAGACTGTTCGTTCACCTCTCTCTCTCTCTCTTCGCCGCGAAATAGTCTTTGTTGCTTGCGCGGCGTAAAGCCCTAACTAACTAACTAACTAACTAACTAACTAACTACTTACACGGGGGGTGAATTTTAAACCATTTCTAGGGTGTCATCTGCAACGTTATGTGTAAGAGGAATATATAGCGTTTTCTTCCTAATTTGCATATCTGGTAGTTCGCATGCCTTGCCTCGTCTTGTCTCGTGCTGACTTGCCATGCTTTGCTTCGATCTGATCTGACTTGATTTGACTTTACTTCACTTGCCTCCACTCCACGTTCAGCGATTTTTTCACTCCATCTTTCGTGACAAACATCTCAGCCACTCAACCAGTTACATAATACGCAGCCACTCCTCTGTGGAGGTCGACTCTTACATTGTACCTGGGACAACTCATGTCCAGCAACGTCTGTCGTGGAGGAGGTGAACTCAGTGTACTGAGAACTGTCCAGGGCCTGGCGCCTCATAATGGGCCTGCCAGGCGTCACTCGCCTGAAGTAGCCACTAGTGGACAGCCGGGTTCCAAACAGCCAAGGGCCAATAACTCGACGTCAGTCGGCTTGGCGGTTGGGGACCTGCGATTTTCATCTGTCTGTGATGAAGGGATTAATAAAGAATTGGAAAGGGGATGGGGGTGGGGGGGGGAGGGGGAGGGGATGATTGTGGTAGTGGTGGTGGTGGGAGGGGCAGGGGCTGTTTGGACTGTTTGGCTGTTTATTTCTGTAAGACTGCACTTAGTACACTGTGCAGCTAGACACGTTCTCTGTAAAGTAAACAACAACAACAACAACAACAACAACAACTACTACTACTACTACTACTACTACTACTACTACTACTACTACTACTACTGTCGTACATAGATTTGGTGAAGTAGTAAGCGACGTATCGTGTCGCCAATGAGACGGCACACAGATTTCAATATCTCGATCGTATGAGCAGTAGAGACTGCCCGGGCTATTAATATCATGGTTCGTTTGACAAAAAACAAGCAAACACCAAAAACCACAAAAAAGAACCAAAAAAAAAACAAACCCCAAACAAACAAACAAACAAACAAAAACAACAGCAACAACAACAACAAACACGCACATGCACCCCTCTAAAAACATAAATTATCCTCTCATTCTCTCCATCCTTCTCTCACAAACACATTTCTGTGTAATCATCGTTGAGTGCTTCTACCCCAGAACGTGAGATACCCACTGCCCCGCTTCTTTAAAAAAAAAAAAAAAAAAAAAAAAAAGAAGCCTATAACATCACGGGCTTTTTCAAAAAGCCTCCCCACAACCTTGGACCGCAATCTTTTTTCTTTTTTTTCTTTCTTTTTTGCGGCACGACCGTTCACACAACTTCTCTGGAGCCAAAGCCTCACACAGGCACAACGAGACGAATCCATAAGCCTTTCGGTGCAATTCTTTCACGTAAAATTGAACGTAACTCGAGGCTGTGCAAGCTCTGGCCACAACGCAAACAGTTGGCTGCACTTCCAAAAATTAACTAACGCGGATCCCTCTCTCGTCAATAACCGATTCCGGATTGAGTTGCTTGCCCCTTGCAGCAGGAGAGTGGTCTTGCCTTGTGGCAGACTTCAGTGAAAGGGGGTGGGGGGGGGAGGAGGGAGGGGGTGCGGGGAGAGGATGCATTCGCGCATTTATTCCACCTTGCCGGGGGGGGGGGGGGGGATGGGTAAAGATAAAAGAAAGAAAAAGAAAACTTTGGGTTATCTTTGCTTTTTACTTTTCTCTCTTCTCTCCGTAGTTAAACGGAAACCCCATCTTAAAAAAAAGAAGAAGAAAAAAAAAAAGCCAACCATGCATTTTTAGCAAGACAACAGCCTCCCTGTTCGTCCTTGTAATAATATTAACTCTTTAAAAAGTCTCCCACAAAAAGATTCCCATCATCACGACCAGTTCAAGGCAGTGTCAACAACATGTTATCTTGCAATTTGCAAGTCAAGTGCAAAATGATGTTCACACAAGACACCCGGAAAACGCAACATGTCAATATTTCATCCGAAATTGCAGATGAATTTAGAAACGTTATGTTGTGTACCGTTCGCTAATGGATATTTTGGTTTACATGAGCTTCAGTCTCTAAAGAGTGACCGCCCTTGAGGACACAGTATCAGCATCTGAACTAACCGAAGAGCATTTTTACTGATAAATATTTATCAGTATTATATCATACCTATCAATAATACAAGAAAATTAACACATTTACATATTCCTCGATTACGAACTGTTGGGAACTGTAGACGGAAGATCTTTCGATGTTTTGTGTAAAGTTTGTTTCTGAAGAGTGAGCAGACCGAAATTATTTTAACTTGAAGAAATTTTTCAAGAAAGCAATTTGGCCAGAAAGTAAGGCTCGGTTGGTATAGTTCGCCCTTTAGGGGGTGCAAATGTATACCAGTCATGCGCAGGAGGGGCAAATAAACTCCAGTCGTCCACTAACGGGGGCGACTGTGTCCCCGCAACGCGGGAGGGGGTGCAAATGTACTCCGGGGTCTGGCGAGGTGAGGTCACGTGGCCGCGGACTTCGTTCTACGACTTTATGCGAAATATCGACAGAATTGACTGGTATACATTTGCACCCCCTAACGGACAAACTAATCCAACTGAGCGAAAGTAAGCCCCATTATTGTGTGTCTCGGAATGCTTCTTCCTCAGTTTTTAATGTCATCGGCCTTTTCAAAATCATTAACTAGAAAACTTTAATATTGGTAGTGAATAGAAACTAGTTTGGGTTTTTGGAAGTATAGAAATCTTAGCTTGATTCGAGTGTAATTATTTTGAAAAATCGATGTAAACCTGCCTCCCATTTTTGCGCTCTAACGTAAGACGATTAGCAATAAAACAAAATCAGTAATTCCTTCTGGGTTGATGGACCTAAAACGTAATCTAAATAGTGCTGACAGTTTTTTAAGTTTCACTTCTATTCCCAGAGTTTATATTGTTATGTTTTGTTTTAAAAATGTATTTGGGTGCAAAACTTTTTTTTTTTTTTTTTTTTAGGTTTCTGTATTGGATGGTGTTTGGTGGTTTTAGTCGTGTTGATGTTGTTTTTGCTGTTTCTGAAATAGATGGGGTTTGGTGATTTTGGTGGTGTTGATGGTGTTTGTGGTGTTAACATGTTGGCGATATTATCGGCGTTTAATCAATTCATTTATTTATACTCTTTATAACCTGTATAGATCAAAGATATCATCTTTGGTCAAAGATGCAAAGGTATGTTTGCAAATGACTGAACTTAACCAAATGACTGAACTTAACCAAATGACTGAACTTAACCAAATGACTGAATGACAACTCAATTCCCTACCAAGTCAGTTTGCGGTTGTACACCAGTGGCCTCACTAATAAAAATCACAATTAATTCATGTCTGCAAGGATTTAAATTTGGCTTAGTGGGAGTGTTGCACTTTGATTATACTCATGCTTGCTGCAATACGAGCTGTTAACGAACCGTTAACCTTGCCTTATTTTCACATACAGGGCCAAAACCGAAAAAGAGTTAAAACCGTGGGCTTAGTCGTGCGCGGTACGAAATGTGTTAACCCAAGTAGGAAGATCAAGCTGAATGTTAATAGCCTTCACCATCTGTTGCAGTAAACATGTAAGCCTCAATATCCTTAAACCTTATAGCCTATAAGTATCTTTGAAATTGGGGAGTTTAGAACTCCTGCAGTCTTTGACTAGAATGTAAAGACCGGCTGCCACGGTTCATTGCTCGTATAATCCTGCAATTCCCTTCTTGAACCTTTTAGACAGACAAGCCAAAAGCCATATGCCACGAAAGAAAATCCATTGAGGTTTTCACATTAGGCAAAAATAGAAACCAAATTGGGGAAAAAACACACACTGAGGGCTTAAAAAAACTCAAGTTCAGGAGACTGGGGTCCGTGGGTTTGTTTTATGTTTCCAAGTAGGCCAGTTCCCTGTCGAAATTGACAGGTTGCCTTTAGTAATGCATGGGAGCGAGAGATTTGAGGGGATTATGCCTGTGAATCCTGAAATCAAAACAAGACATCAAAGCTTAAAGAGCTTTCCTGTGAGTGGCATCTCTCCAAGACCCATTTCACTGACGTTTCTGCTCTTTGCTGTTAAAGATGAAGTCAGAAGCAACGTTTGCTGTCGCTTCCGAATATCGATACATCTTGCAAAATGAATGAATGAATGAGTAATAGAAGGAAGGGAGGAAAAAAGGAAGGAAGGAAGGAAAGACTGACTGACTGACTGACTGATACACTGACTGACTGACTGGCTAAATGAATAATAGAAGGAAGGAAGGAAGGAACAAATGAATAAATGAAAGACTGAATGAATGAATGAATGAATGAATGAATGAATTGGAGAATAAATGAATGAATGAACCAACCAACCAACCAACCCACCGACCAGTGAATCAATCAATCAATCAATCAATCAATCAATCAATCAATCAAGGCCAATCAAGCAGCCAACCAACAAACCAACCGACAATCTGGCTATAGTTGTACAATCCTAACAATAGATCCTAACAAATTCTCTGGATCTGTCTCTGTGTCACTGAGGATGCCAGCAAGAAGAGGTCCGGTGCACTGTCTTTCAAGAATCCCGGAAGCGATTGGAAACTCATGTCTTCAGCGCGTCACTCCATTAACCATCCGCATTTTTTGCATTTTCGTCTTCGTGTTTCCCTCTCAAAAAGCTCATCCGATGGGCCGTGATCACTCAATGTGGAGCTGTGGGCTATATGAAATCATCATCATCATCATCATTATCATCATCATCTCTCTCTCTCTCTCTCTCTCTCTCTCTCTCTCTCTGGCTTGTCATTCCCTTGGCATGCTCCGATGTTTGTTTTGTTTTGCTTGTTTGTTTTATGTTTTTTGTTTCGTTTTGTTTTTCTCTTCTTTCTTGTTTGGTTTTCTTTCGTTTTTGCAGTGTTCCGGTTTAGATCATGTAGTAACTCTTACGGTTTTTTTTTTCTTCTTCCTGTAGCAAGGAGGACAAGTTGTAAGATAAGCACATGTGCTTAACATTTATATCCTTGTAAAATAAACTTCATTCATTCATTCATACTCTCTCTCTCTCTCTCTCTCTCTCTCTCTCTCTGCAGCAGAACTGAACATATCTTGGACTTCAGGCAAGAGATTTGCTTTTTCTATTAGTAAGGAAAGGAAGTTCGTCGTTAGAAATCTGCCTTTCCCGGAGGTAGCCATTAGCCTAAGCACACATGCGCACAATGACACAGTCAGGCTCGGCCATTAGAAATGAATTGGAGCTCATTGACATTTTCTCTTCCGCCTTTTTCTCTGTCTTAACTTTCTTTCTTTTTTTGTAATTTGCTTTTTAACCTGCTTTCCCTGAATCCTTGCTCTCTCTCTCTCTCTCTCTCTCTCTCTCTCTCTCTCTCTCTCCCCTCCATCCGCAGCCCCCCCCCCCCCCCACACACACACCTCTCCTCCCCCCCCCCCCCCCCACTCTCTTTCTCTCTTTCTTTCCATCTTGGATATTGCTTTTTAGACTTTCGCTTTCTGGAAGATTATTTTTGTCTGATTTTATTAAATTACTGTGGCCCATCTTGCATCAGCCGCCAGCGCCCAATCTACCGGCTTAGACTGGTTGGTTGATGGCTTGCTTGTAGAAAAGGGGCGTGGGAGGGCCGTGGGTGGTGGTTGTGCTGGTGGTGGTGGTGGTCGTCGTCGTCGTCGATCATTTACTGATGTAAGGTTGATGCCAAAGGTGAGGAAACGAAAATAACCCTGCACTATTTTTTTCAGTTTTGCTCTAGCTTTTGACTCCCGGCCGGGAATACGAACATCGGTGTGGAAACTTCACTCTTAAAAACACCATACAAAAATCGCAAATTTACTTGAAATCTTCACTAGCAGCCACTTCAAGCCACTACCACGGATTCTGCAGCGGTTTTGGGCCTAGCAGAATTCAATTCAATTCAGTTCAATTCAAGAAATCTTTATTATCCCCTTAGGGGAAATTAGGTTGTGGTGATCATAAAAACAGACAGACAGTACATTAAAAACACTCAAACCAAATAATCAATAAGCAAACCATACAAGAGTATAAAATTAGATATAACACATTAAATCCCACCTTAAAATATTCCTTAAATATCACATCAGTCAGGTCCACGCCTTGTGTAACAGAGGCTTGAAGTGGCTCCTACCGGTGTGCAGTGGCTTGTTCGTTTTAACAAGCCTCATCATATAGCGAGCAGGGCTCTGGCTCATATAGTTAAAGACACAGTTTACCATTAGGCCAAAAAAAAAAAAAAAAAAAATGTTGTTTCTGGTAACCCGACCGACCCTATTTTTCTCCCCGATCCTAAATTTTTTTGGGGCTGCTGGATAAAAAAAAAAGAAAAAAAATACAAGCACGACCAGTTTCGGTTTTCATGCGCCTGTCGTCAGGGAAGTCGTGCGCCATCGCGGACCCAAGATTTGAACGAAATATGCTAAGATAGTGTGTTATAATATTAAATACAGTTTCACAGAGCATCATTTCTTATTAATACCCTGTTTCTTTGTTCTTGGATATATATGTGTGTGTGTAGGGGGGGGGGGGGGTATTTAAAAAAAGGGGAAAAAAACCTACCTACTTACCCCCCCCCCCCCTTTTTTTTTTTTTTTTTTTTTTTTAGCCATGTTAGCAGAAACAAAAATTTTTTTTTGCCTTACTAGGTTTTATATAGGGAAACTTTTGTTTTGGAACAGTTGCGCTTGTGACTGTGCGCTCGAAATAGTCTTTCTTAGAGATTAGTATAGCTCCGAATGCAACACACTGACGTTTGGTGGCCGCGCAAACGAGGAAAACTCAGCCGTCCGTTAACGACGTCCACCGTGCTGCCCTTGTTGGCTGCTCGAACTCATTGAGCCGCAGGTGCGAGTGTTGTTGCAACACTGTTACTGGCTATACTGCTTTTTGGCTTCAGTCAGCTGAACGCGAGCCTGTCTGTGCATGTATTTGTGTATGTGTGTGTTGCTTGTTACCACCAAGAAAAAAGCTCAGAATGATCTGTGAGCCTAGATAGCTTATCACTAGGGTCTTTGATAATAATAAAAGGGACTAATGTTACCATGTTCACTCTCACAGATCGTTCTGAGCTGTTTTCGTGGTATCTATCTTCACACCACTTGGATACTAGGACAATGGCAGCGTCTGCAATGCTGTTGGATATACGGCTCATGGTTGGTCATCACATAATTTATCAGTAGGGTGGGTGGGTGGCTGTTTGGGG
>JACVVK020000248.1:665000-685000 GCA_018292915.2 Batillaria attramentaria
TTTTTTTAACAGTTGTTGAAATTGCGTTTGATGCCATTTTTTAGGTTTGGGTGAAAAGATTCATGATGTTTGATGTGTTAGTAAATGGCAGACTTGTCTTGATGATAGCCTGTTTTTAACTCATTTAACATATCCTTGGGCATGTGTTGGTATGAATAACTGAGTGCACAGTTTTGAGCTACTTCACTGTCGGTGTGGGGTTGGCACGGATGTCGCATCCGCAGACTATCAAAATTATATTAAACCTTTTTATTTTTGTCATGCAGCTTGTCGACATGTCTTGCTTCTGGAAACCATTGTTTTGGTGGGAAACTGAATCCGTTTTGAAGGAAGGGTGATGCGTGACATTAGTAAGAGCCAAAAGAGCAGGAAAAAACAAAAACAAACACTATTCTGTGTCCTGCTCAGTCCTACATCGCAGTATTAACGATGCTTCAGTGTCCACAGGTAAATTTACGCAGCAAGATCAATATGGTTTTGAACAAGACCTGCTGCATTTTGCCACAGCGAAATCAACTCTACCGTCGACTGCTAAAACGGTGTAAGTGCTGCACAAATCCATGGCGCTTAGGCCGTATATGCTTAATCAATCGACAGTCCAACCGCTATCGTCACGCCACGCACTAAGGGGGGAAAAACGCCACTGCACTGGGAAAAAGATCGACCACAGTGTTTGCAGTAGCTTCCCTTGATTTCGGCAGCTCTTGCTCGTCTGCAGAATGCAGTCGATAACAAAAAATGGATGTTTTTTCTCAAAAGCATTGCATGTTTTGCAAGGCTTCAGTTTGTCCAACCCTGTGTTTGGTAAGGAAATAAAAATCGCCCTTCAAATCATTATCTGTACGTGCCATGACAGAAAACAACAACAACAACAACAACAAAAAAAAAAAAAAAAAAAAAAAAAACATCAGTACAGGATTCCATCAAGTCAAGTTCATGTCAGTTTACACATCGGGCCGGGGCCGACGGTGAATCGATCGAATCTTGCAGACTGATTGACTCTGACTCATTTAAATTCCGAATTTTTAATTTTGATGCCGAGTGTTGTTGCCAACTTGCCACCTTTTGTGACTGATATGCTGCTTGGCTGGTTTTTAGTGTCCTGCAACTGAGCGGCAACTGAACAGGTCAGTGGCGCAGTCAGTGTCGAATCAGTGAGAGCCTGGGAATTAGGACCACATGCCGGCACACACACACACACACACACACACACACACACACACACACACACACACACACACACACACACACACACACATAGCCTGGGCTCATACAATCATAATACATGCAGTGATGGCCGGCTCAGTAAACCAAAACTGACTGACTGAGAAGCAAAGCCGGCAAAAAAACAAACAAAAAAAAACCAACAACAATCTTGTATAACGCAGTATCCCCACAGAGTGAGCTCAAGGCGCTTCAGTCTTACACTGAGTGTAGTTTTCTTACTTTGTAAAGTATTCTATTGCTAAGAGTTTTGTGTTTGTGATTTTTGAGAGCACTCGAGGTTCATTCGACTGACGGCCGTCCTTTTACATCCATGTACACCCTGGCAGGGTTTCTGGAAATAAATAAATTGAAAAAAAAAATGAATTGCCTGCACGGGAGACGCACGCATTGAAAAAAACAAACAAAACAAACAAACAAACAAACAAACAAACAAACCTTAAATGGGATCACTGAGAAGGACCGAGACACAGAAATCTTTGATAGGTAGAATATTTAAATCTTACGTCCACGAGCCCTGCCAGGATGTTAGCGGGCACAACCGAAAGAGGGGGGAAACTTTTTTTTTTTTTTTTTTTTGCTGCCACAACTCTTTGCCGGCTCCAGTGGTGTTCCTCCCAGGTAATGGGTGGAATCCACGGAGGGCTCGGAAGTTGCGGCAATTTTTATTATGCATGATGTTGGAGATGAGGATGATGGTAAGATGATGCTATGGAAGTCCGTGTGGTTTGGGACTGCGGGACAGGGCCGCATTCCACGCTTCCTGTCATAAATATCCCGGCATTAACCAGGCCCGGGAACTGCGGCACCTGCGGTGCCGGCCGTGTAATCATCCACATCATAAAACGTGTCATACCAAGGGAAGCACCCCCAAAGTCGCACCCGTGAAGTGGGTGAAGCTCGGCTGTGTGACAACAGCCTCCCCATTGGGCCCATAGCACACCTGCCGCTCTGGGTAGGAGCCGACCTAGGTTGGAAAATCCCGCTTGCCTCGGCTGGGACTCGAACCCGGGTCTCCCGGTCCATGGTCCGAAGTGCTAACCACTACACTACGGGGGCCGGTGAGGGGAGAAACAAATCGCTCGGTCGACTCTGTACTGACACCGGCACAGACGCGATCATGCGTGCGAGAGTAGTAGCTGGCCAATTTCTATAACTGACTGCTTCCAGGCTGCCTCGCGTTGGAGGATGCTAAGCTCGCTTTGTCCGTAAAGTGAGTGGAAACGACACAAATCTGATCTTCAGCACGCCGAGAGTTGACAGACCCGGAGGGAGCCACTTGACCTTTGAGTTGCCGTTATCAGTCATGTAGGGTCAGTTATAATGCACAACGCTTACCGCGTTACTATGACGGACGTCAGTGGGCACCGGAACGGAAACTCACTTCAGTTATAGTACTACTGATTGACACAGATCTACATCTCCTATAGTGTAACTCTGCGGTACTATAGTGCCGACTTTCCGGGTTCTGCCCGGGTCAGTTGGGATGAGAGTCCATGTTTATAGTCACGAGGCTGATCGAGTTTACTGCGCCGACCGTGGGAGACCCGTGGCTGAGGTGAGACTGATGCCGCACTACGTGACATCATTCACTTCAGTCAAAGTCCAACCGGCCGGGTTTCAATACACCAGACGGTGCAGCTGACCGATCTGAAGAACAATTAAAATAACGCCGTACACTGATGTACTTAATTCGGAGTGGCATGTGCTGAATCACGGTACTGACATCACTGACTGAGCTGGTTTCAATCAGAGTCGGAATTCTGTCACCACGGCGGAGGGGGGGGGGGGGGGATACGGCGGCGGGGGGGGGTTGGGAGTTCAGTCAGGTTAAAGTCCTTTTCAAGTCCACCACGAAAGAGTGACTGATATGAACGACGGGGCAACAAGACTGAAAAAGCACAAATAATATTATCTGGGCCCAGCCGGGATTCGAACTCACGACCCGAGCACTGCACTCAGTGATTCAGTGAAAGTCCAACGTTCCACCATTCGACTATCCCGGCTCCCCAGCGCGGAGGATAAGGTCCCGGCCATGTGTCACTTGAGGATGTCCGATAAGTCGCTAATTTTCGAGGAGAAAGCATCGATATCGCTCTATTTCGAAACTGAAATCTCTCCAGAATCGCTGCATAAACAGGAAAACCGCGCTATAGGGGGAGAACAGCACGATGGGTAAACGAGGGTGAACCACGTCAGTGGTCACGGTTTGACTGAAACTGAGTCTACGCCGGAGTACGGCTGACTCGAAGCCCGGAATCTGCAAGGACGGAGCAGGAACTGAGGGTGGGTCCAAATCAGCAGTGCGAGGCGGCAGTGTGCGCATGTTGAGGCAGTGTGCGGACGTGCGAAGAAATGGGAGAAAAAGCTAAAACATCTCAGTAAAACCACGGAAACCATGCAACAAAACAAACAAACAAAACAACAACAACAACAACTCGAACTATGGACGGACGGACGGTGTGACGGGTTTTGGTATTAATTGATGCGGGGAGGGGGAGTAGAGCCGGGTAGAATCTGGTTAGGTTTGCTGAGTAGCGCCGGGAAAATCGATTCAGTGATGCGCCGGTTTCAACTTGAACAGTACTGAAACGCCGGTACTCATCCCGAAAGGAGTGAAAACTGGCTTCTGTCAAGTTGTTCCTCAATGATCGCACATCGGACTGCTGACACAATAATTATTATCAAAATCACATTTTCTGCCCGGTTCAAGTTCATTTTTTTTTTTTTTCAGTCCAGGCGGGACTGTTTTAGATAACTTGATTTAGGCGCTCCGAGTTCAGTCCCTTTTCCTCGCATGCCCCAGCCGCGAATTTGTCTTTGTGGCTTGCGCGGCTTTAAGCTCACTTATAATCTCACTGCCTGGCACTTTTTCAGTGGATGGTTCTCCAAAGCTAGCTTATGACTATGTTCCTCGTGCTGAACCGGCGGCGCGGCAGTTACTACCCTCCGGCCATGGTCACTGAACAGCGCGGGTGTCCAAGCGGCACCGAGCACGACTGACTTGCGGTATGGCCGCTGAGGCTAGTCAGTTTTGCTGTGCCTTTCAGTGTCGTCCATTGTTGTTGTTGTTGTTGTTTTTAAGACCACAGATATATATACAACACTTATGTAAGTCCGTCTCAGATTTAGACAGGTCTTTCCTTTCCGCATTTGCATGACCACCATCGCCGGAGTCATCAGTGTCAGTTTGTATTACAAATTATACTTCCTCATTCTTCCGCTTTCACGTCGAGTAGTTCTCCGGCCTCAGTTCAGAGAGAGAGAGAGAGAGAGAGAGAGAGAGAGCATGTTTCAAGTTGTACTGCGACTGCAGTAGCTTTACATTCACCCGTCAAACAAGACGAAGGCAGCAGGTTCTGTCTCTCTATACACATTTTCATGGATCCTGACTTGTTTACACTCCCAGAGAGGCAGAAGATAGGCGGGGAAGATAAACAGATTAGCGGTCTCCGCTCAGTGCAACATAGCGGCCTCTGTAGCCATTAAGCCACAGGGGCTTTACATCGGCATTGCCACACTAATACCTCCCGAAACAACTTCCGAAGTTTTCGGAAACGCTAATGTTGCGGCTGGCATAGCAGCGATGTTTATGTCTGAACTGACCACTGACTGACTGCTTTCAGTCAGTTTACTGAAAAGGCGATTTCAGTTTTAACTTTAAAACATGGAAAACAGTCTGTAAAATGATCACTTTGCAATTCAGTTATAAAGAGAAAGTGAAACTTTGAATTTTTTTTTTTAACTTCAAATCTCTGCAGTAAAACCGGCCTCCACGTTCGCAGCAGTGATAGAAAATAGTTTGAGAAACTTCAAAACAATGTATTACAAGTTATTATTATTAGTAGTAGTATTAATATTGATTTCTTCTGATATAGTAAAGCAACTTTTGAACGGAGAGTCAGGTTGAGCTTTCATACGAATTGAACTAAGGTCACGGTATGTACAAAGGCACTAGGGTCAGTACACGCATCCTTCCTCAGTCACGAGTACAGCTGTTGGAGCCACTACTCAGTGTAAGCATCTTTCCTCCTGCGACCAATAACAACGCTGAACCCTTGACCTTGCAGTCAGCTGATAGTCACATGCTCAGTCCCTGCTGCGCAACGTGAAGCAACTTTTGCTTCCGTCCCATCCACCTAACAACTTCCCCTCCCCAACCCCGGGCCTCCCGCACCCTCCACCCTCTTCTACAAACACTCCAACCTTTAGTCAGAGCTCTTTGTTCCAGCTAGCTTGCTGACATCACTCTGAGAGTTATGATTCTCGACCGAAGGCCAGTGGTGGAGGGGCCCTGCCGAGGGACGAGGGGCCCTGCCGAGGGACGAAAAACAAGCCTCGTGTTTGTTTTGATGCCAGCCCGTGTGCTCGCTGTGTACCACGTGCTTACTGACAGGGCACGACCGACTTTGTGGGAAAGGGGGGTAAGATATCTGGAGTTTGGGAATTTCCTGAACTGTGTACGCGAACTGGCCGTGAACCAGTGCCAGATCTCTGTGGGGTTTGCATCTGCGCTGAAAAGACGATGCATACAAACAAAGCAAGAAAGAAAAGGGGGAAAAACTCTAAAAATAAAACATAGAAAAGTGTCTGTGGCACGTGCGTTCTCTTGCCTTGCCAATAGTGGCATTATAACAATGAAAGATACTAATGCTGCCATTTTTATGGTCATGCGGGATCATCAGTTCTGAGCTGTTTTTGTGGCATCTATTATTACTGACTGATACCACGTAGTCACCTGGACAGTGACAGCGTCTGTAATCCTTGTCAGCAGTGGCATATAGTAATTAAAGGTAGTAATGCTGCCATTTTCATTGGTCACGTATCGTTCTGAGCTGTTTTGTATTATTACTGACTGATACCACGTCAGTAGTCATCTGGACAGTGACAGCGTCTGTAATCCCGGTACTGACGCGGCGACCACGCTGACCGCTCCAGTAGAGTAACAACTAACAACAGTCATAGAATGCGTATGTTCGACCGCTCGCGCAAGGTGTAAACAACAGAATCATCAAGGTAGAGGCAGAGGTGGCTTTGTGCAACTGACTCAGCTCGGCCGCGCGGTGCAGCATTTCCGGTCTCTATATAAGCACCCGAGAATAGTATACAGTTGAGTACAGTATACGTACGCTGCTCGAACAGGCTAATTCTATCTTGGCTGAGCCAGCATAAGTTTTGTGAAAGTTTCGCGCTGTGTGTGTGTGTGTGTGTGTGTGTGTGTGTGTGTGTGCGCGTCACAGTGTGTGTCACTCTGTGTGTGTGTGTGTGTGTGTGTGTGTGTGTGTGTGTGCGCGCGCCTGCACCGACACTGATCCTTCGTAACTTTGACTGACTGGCCGCTTTCAGTGCAATCCGAAGCGACAAAAATGTTTCCATCGCCGCTTCAAAAATCAGCTTTGATAGAATCGATATCGGTTGCAGAAAACGCCTACAAAATGGCCTGCATTTTGTATCTTGTGGCCTCTCCAACGTTTACTGCTGTTTCTATACCCTCCTTGTGCGGCACAGAAATGGCCAAACCAGAGGCACTCAACTCGTGTCTAACGCCAAAATGACCGATCTAATCCGGCCTCCCAGAAGCCTGGACTGAAATGGCCAAACTAGATATGCTCTCTCACTGCACGCTAGGCGAACCGTTATTTCCACGTCTTGACCCAAATTTACAGTCAGCTGGAGCTGGCACTGACCCATAATGTTTCGGGCTCTCTTCGTCTACAGCATCTCAGCCACTAGCCTCGCTTTCAAAATATACCCCTCCCTCCGTCCCTCGCTCGCTCCTAACCCCCCCCCCCCCCAAATCACAACACATCTCCCTCTACACCCTCACGCCTTACTCCTTATGTTCCACTATGTGTGTACAACCGAGTTCCCTTCGCTTCCTCTCTTGAGCGTGGAGTCTGTCCACTTAGGTTTAACCCCTTACCTTCTAAACTGCATGGCAGCATTGTACTGGGCACATTTTAGTCGTGTTTAGTCGTTCGCGACAAGGGCAAGTCCTGAATATCAGTTTCAAACCAGGAACCTCTGCATGCTAGCTGTGGCGAAAAAGACAACGTGTCACGCGGAAAAACGAATCAGTCAATCAATCAATCAGTGAATCAATTAATCAGTCAATCAATCAATCAGTCTCACTGAGAAAGACTTGTGAGAAAACCATAAACCATGACTGCTGTGTGTGCAATGATGTAGCCCGTAGGCCTCACAAAACCGGTAGCTGCATACTGTAGAAAAGCCAACTGTGTTTTTTTTGTATTTTCGCTTTTTGCATTTTGTTGTTGTTGTTGTTTTTTACCCATGAAATAGCGCTATCAAGCAGCTATCCATTCCTCCCCGTCTCCCCCCCCCCCACACACACACACTTCATAACCCCAACCTCTCCCCCTCACCCCCCCCCCCCCCCCCCCCGACCCCCCCCCCCCCCCCCCCCCGTCCCCCCCTCGCCCTCCCTCTTCGTGATCACCCTCACGTGGTGGAAAAGGACGTTAAACTCCCACTCAACACCATCCCCCCTCGTGCCCGCACCATCCCCTCCAACGTGCATCACTCTCCCGTGGAGCTGAGGCAGGGTGAACATAAATCATAATCATAAAGATACGATGCTTAAAGCCAGCAGCTGAAGCGGCACGCAGTAATTCTACATCCACTACGCTTAATAATTCGCCTTGTGGCTGAAGCCAGCAGGCAAGGGGTTAACGCTCGCCATCAGCTGTTCTGGTTCGCTCTAAAACCGCGACCACTGGCTCCAGCCCTTCCAGTAGTGAGAGGAGGAGCGAAGCTGATGCCCATATACACACACACACAGAGACCTACAGACTTGCTTTGGAAATCCACGCACACGGACAAAGAGACTTTTGGACCTCAGTCGTCATATAGTGCATTCGCATCAGTGTATTATCAAACTGTGCCTGTGATACTGTAACGGTCCAGTTTGGACTTTTATCGTTCTGTGATAAAGTGCGTGTGCCAATTATCCAATGGTCACGCCATAGGACTGTGTGACTGTTAAGGTACTGTACATGTGACAGTGAAGGCCGGAGTTGCATTCACGATGGATGCCAGTGCGATCTTCGTGCTTCTGGTTCTGCCAGGAGCCATTGCAGGTCAGTGTGTGCTACTCTTCAGGCTATTAATCTTTTTCTGGGACTCTTTTCATAGCACATTTCGTACTGCGCACGAATATACCAGTTTTTTTTTTCTTCGGTGTATGCCCTGTATGCAAAAATCAAGCAAGATAAACTGTTCCTTGACGGCTCTCACTGCAGCAAGCACGAGTAGAATCAAAGAGCAACACTCCCATTAAGCTAGAATCAAATCCATTAATTATGTGTTTTTGTTTTTTTTAATTGAGGCCACTGATGCTCAACCCCGAAATAGTTTAGTAGGAATTGAGTTCAGCCCATGCCAACGTAAACTTTTGTTGTTGTTGTTGTTGTTGTTGTTTTGTTTTTCTTAGTTTATGGCACACTTTTAGAAAGTCTTGAAAGGCCATAAGAGAGCTGCTCTTTCTTTTCGGCTATTGATTATGTAAAACAAAAAATTGTATTAACATTATTCACAATTGGAATTGAGTTAAACCCATGGCAAAGTAAACTTGTTCTCTCTCTCTCTCTCTCTCTCTCTCTCTCTCTCTCTCTCAGCTTATGGCACACTTTTAGAAAGTCTTCAAAGACCATAAGAGAGCTGCTCTTTCTTTTCAGCTGTTGATCATGTAAAATTTTGTATTGACATTATTCCCTGTTGACTGATGAGAAGGAGCTGTCCTGATTGTTGCCAAATAAAGTTTTAATATGTTAATAATCACTGCATAGCTGTTACCTGTGATTTTGCTATTCTGTCCATCGGTATCTTTGTGTTGTCTATAATTATGAAAGAAATGGCATGTGTATACGGGAAGGAGTAGCTATGTCCACAATGGCTTTCTATTTAAAAAAAAAAAAAAGGTCCGCTCGCAATGTGGCTCCAGACGATGGAATGGACGCTAATTGATGCTCCAAACTTGATCGGGGAGCCGGGGTGGTCGAATGGTAGAGCGTTGGACTTCTAATGCTCGGGTCAGTCGTGAGTTCGTATCCCGGCTGGGGTCAAATAATTATTTGTGCTGGCTTTTTCATCGTTGCCCCGTCTTTGATATCACCCGTATGTGGTGGAAAAGGACGTTAAACCCCCACCCACCCCCCCAACACCCACCCAAACCTGATCTTTAGTGTCCTGTTGAGTCTTGCACGTCCCTTAAGCATTGTTCAGGGTGGGTGGGTGTTTGGGGGTTTAACGTCCTTTTCCACCACATAGGCATTGTTTAGGATATCCAAGGCAAGCGTAATGTTTGTAATAGTCAAGTGATCCCTTCTACACCTTGGGTGAAAATTACAGCTGCACAACTGAGTGTTGTCAATGTGAGACCTTGATCTGTGTTTACGCATAACAAGGTCTTTGGGGGAAACGTTTGGTTTGGGGTAGTGGTGGTGGAATGTGTTCGCGGGGGAGGGTGGGAGTGGGTTTAATTGTGGGGGCTCAGTGGAGCATCTGTTGAGGTAACGTCCGTTTCTCAGTTTAGTGTTGGCCCGATTTAGTCTATTCCACTGATCCCATTATATATTAACATGTATCGTCCCGTAGTGTAGTTTAATTCATGCTTTATTATGACCGGCCGTGAAATCTTCTATAACAATGAAAGCACTACTTTGCGCTTGTATGCCATACTGTACATTTACACAGCCCAAGTATAGCTTCGTCATTTGCACTGAAGGAAGCTGCAGGCGGAGTCAACCGAACTAACATTCTTTGGGCGTTCACGTGTTTCCCTCTGCCTTTGTCTTATTCTTCCCTTTGATACCACATTTTATGAGAAAATACTGCGGTTCCTGTAGGAGAATTTCGGGACAGACAGTCAGTTTCTCGACCACACATAGTCCTATGCTGGACTGATCGTCCTCAAAACTCGGTTTACAGACAGGGATAATATCGTCTCAGAGTCTTCTTCTCGGCTCAGTTCTTTTCCTTCTTCACCTTCCCCCCGTATTTTTCCCCATAGTGAGTGCATTTCTTCTCGGGCCGGAACCGCGACACAAACCTTTACTTACATTGATTTTGTCTGGGTAGGAGCGGGCTGTACATCACAGGTCCAGGAAGAACCAGTCTATATGTACTGAACCTGAAAGCGTCTTGTCTGTACGCGTCCACATAAGAGCAAGATCGTATTCTCTCTCTCTCTCTCTCTCTCTCTCTCTCTCTCTCTCGTCCTGCGTTAGTCCCATGATGATCACGCACATTAGTATTGATATCAGTCATGGCTACGCGTAGTAATTTATGCTTGCCGGCCGCGCGCGCGCGCGTGCGTGCGTGCGTGCATGCGTGTGTGTGTGTGTGTGTGTGTGTGTGTGTGTGTGTGTGTGTGTGTGTGTGTGTGTGTGTGTGTTTTGCTTTTTTGTGTCTTTTGTTTGTTTGTTTTTCCCGATAGTACTTTTGTGTTTTTATATGATCTACATCTTGTATGGTTTTCTGGTCTTATAATTTTTTCCGGCTTTTCATCATTTTCTTCTTTTCAATTTTGTTTCTTGTTAGGTAGTGTAGCAACGGCAAATGAAGAAATTTGAAAATGGTCTTTGTATGCCATTGTAAAGTAAAGGATCGTCATCGTTCGCTCTCTCTCTCTCTCTCTCTCTCTCTCTCTCTCTCGCTGGTGGAGCCGCTATGTGGACAACATCAAGACGCGATTTCCTTTTTGCTCCTATTTCCTGGCCCGACATTTTCCTGTTTCATATGAATAAACACGCCAGTCGCATGAATGGTTGCCACATGTCCTGGTGGAGATGGGCTGAATTATTCAACATCTCACGCAGCATTCTAGTTTCGGGGGGAGACTAAAAGGGCAGATCGCGGTGACAAAGTCTACAGTGCCAGTGGGTGGGATGTCTGGAACTGCAGGAAAAGAAAGTAGGTCGGGCTGAAGTTGATTTTTTGAGGAAGAGAGGAGAGGTTCACTTGGGCCGGCATAACTCGAAATCCAGCAAAATGTATCTATATCGGCCTCATTGTCAGGGCGTAGCGTAACATGTAGCGTAACAGAAATGTGATGTACAGACACTTGAGACTTTGAAAATGAAAGAAAAGCATGCGGAAAAAAGTGCCTGCATCTTATTTACAATTCAATTAAATTCAATTCAATAATTCTTTATTGCCATGAAGGGGAGGCAATTTAGTTGCGGCGTAAAAACAGACAACAACCACATACACAATGTAACATGTCACAATAGTTAAATGCATAATATTACAACAGCAGCACACGAGCACACACGCACGCCCGCACCCGCACACACACACACACACACACACACACACACACACACACACACACACACACGCGCGCGCGCGCGCGCGCGCGCGTACACATCTTAATTACCATGCTTTCATTAATTACGCCACTATTAAGACGGGACTACAACCCTTCAGTGTGAAAGTAATTTCTTGTAAGATAACTGTATCACAGTGATCACTCATACCCTCACACACACACGCACTCGCACACAGACACAACACATGCGCGCACACACTCACACACATGCACACACACTCGCTCACTTTTTGAGCCATTTGTGAGGTTTATAAGTCTAGTAGACGGATACATTTTTTTTTTATATATACGCCGAAGCCCTGGATCATGGACCATTGAGTAACTGGAAAATCATGAGTTAAATTCTGTGTGTGTGTGTGTGTGTGTGTGTGTGTGTGTGTGTGTGTGTGTGTGTGTGTGTGTGTGTGTGTGTGTGTGTGTGCGCGCGCGTTTAATTAACCATATCCCTCAGTTACTCTAAATTTTTGATGGGGGCGTTTTAGGAATCGGGGAGAAGCGGGAGGGGGGAGGGAGTGAGGCCGGGATGGGCGCACAATCGTTAAGTCAGTTACAGACAACAAGAAGATTAAAACTGAACAGCAAACCGTCATTGAATTCAATGATTAATTACCAAAAAAAAAAAAAAAAAAAACCACTGGTGTGAAGGAATGTCTGGGGTATCGGAAAGGCGACTAATTAATCACGTTGACCAAATAAGTCTGCTGCCTGCAGTTAGGCAGCACTGATGTCTTGCGGTCGGGTAGTAACGTGCAACTGAGCATGCATTACAGGGCTTTGTCACAGGAACATCAAGGAACATCAAGACATCATCACAGTCATAGGGTGCGCACTGACACCATTTCTGAGTTTTCTAGGACACACCTCTTCTGTAGGCGGTCGCCCGGCAGGATTCATAACTGATGTATAGCACATGGCTTCTTGCACCACCTCTGCAGGTCACAGAATACAATGCAAATGAGGCAGGTTAGCCGGGGAGTAAAGACCGACGTTATTAAAGTGAATTTCCTTTATTTTCCTTGATATTTTACAGTCGTTAAATGATTGTGCATTTGATGCCAATTTGGGGGCACTGGTTTCGGTGAAAAGAGGCATGTTTGATGTGTTGACTCGGTAGTAAATGGCAGACTTCACTCGATGAGTGACCTGTTTTGAAGCATAGCCTTGGGCATGTGCGGGGTACGAATACCAGTTGAATATGTGGGGTTGGCCGGCACGGACGCCACATCAGCAGAGTATCAAAATTACGCTTCCGAGGCTTCATTTTTTTGCATGCAGTTTGTCGACATATCTTGCGTCTGGAAACCGTTGTCTGTTTTTGGTGGGCAAATCACAGTGGTGTGGGTGGATGAGAAATTTCGGAGGGGAGGGGGGGGGAGGGGGAGGGTGGTGGTGGCCAAATAGTTGACTGTTCCTTGTAGTGTCGTTTTCGTGTGCATGTTACAGTCAAAGCTGGAAATTAGTCATTCTCCGGGAATGCCTGAAAGTTTGAACATGGCTGAAGAAACTTTCCGACAAAGGCTGTTTGAAAAATATGAAAAAAATCCAAACTACCTCTTACTAAAAACGAAGTACCAGGAAATCCTACTGGAATTGAAGGCAGCTTTGAATGGAGGTGAAGCCAGAAAAACACCACGGCAATGCCCGATCAAAACAGGAATTTCTTGGGAATGATTAAAATTTCAGGCATTCCCGGAGAATGACTAATTTCCAGCTTTGACTGTAACATGCACACTCAGTACACGCAGAACAAACGACAAACGTGGTGTATTTATTTACTCTTAAAAGCCCATGCAAAGATCGCAATTCTACTTCAAATCCGAACCACTTCAAGCCACTATTATGCAATCTGCAGCGGCCGGTCTCGGGCCTAGCGGGGATGGCCTACGCCTTGCGTAATAGTGGCTGGAAGTGGTTCCTACTGGTGTGCAGTGGCTTGTTCTTTTTAACAGGTCTTATCACATTGCGGGCAAGGGGTGGCCGGTCAGGCTTGAGCTCTTAAGAGTTATAAACAGCTTCTTTATTATCTATTTCAGTCAAATGCTTATTTGTCGCGCAGTTGCCCTCTGGGCCGTAGGCACCTTCAGCCCAGTTGTCCCCCTCGTTACCTGTAAGCGCAGCAAACACGCTTACACTTCTCAGTCAGTCAGTGCAGGTGTTTACACCCAAACCGTTTTACCACTGGCACAGAAAGAAAAGGCTCTTCCATGTGGCAGGCGTATGCCCTGAACATGTTTACACCTACATCACTTCACTTAATCAGTTCGGGCACAATATGAAACCTGCTTTTTGTCTTGAGCCTTGGAGTCTGCGCAGGTGTCTTCACTATGCGCCGGTGTTGTATATCTGTGTGCTGTATATTGTGGGGTGCTGTACTTAGTTTACGCGTGTCTGTGGTGCCGCGTGTCTCGTAATAGGGCCAGGTTACCAGGGGATGGTGGGTGTTTGGAAGTTTAACGTCCTTTTCCACCACATACGGGTGATACCAAAGACGGGGGTAACGAGAAAAAGGCCAGCACAATTATTTGGCCCCAGCCGGGATTCGAACTCACGACCCGAGCATTGAAAGTCCAACACTCTACCCTTAGGGGAGCCGGGGTGGTCGAATGGTAGAGCGTTGGACTTCTAATGCTCGGGTCGTGAGTTCGATCCCGGCTGGCGCCAAATATTTGTGCTGGCTTTTTCATCGTTGCCCCGTCTTTGATATCACCCGTATGTTGTGGCAAAGGACGTTAAAGCCCCAAACACCCACCCACCCACCCACCCACCCCGGCTCCCCGCCGAGTTACCAGCTGCAAAGATGCACTGATCTTTCTAGAAGAAAAAGAAACAATAACAAAGAAAGAGAGAAACAAACAAAACTAGTTGCCACGTAGAAGGGTGAAGAAGCCGGTTTGAAGTGGAATAGTCCATTGGGCGGTGAGGTCGTTCTTTTAGCTTTGGGATCCTTATTACTCAAGAAATAACGATTTCTCTGAAACTCTTTTTTTTTTCATCAAGTTTCATTCGTGAGTTACAAAATACATGGAAATGTACTCATGGATAGAACATGATTCAAGGACGTTTTACTTATGGGGCGCCGTGACTGTTGGGTCGGACCGGACTTCGACACAGCTCTCTGATGTTGCCAATTGACACCGTCACACCAGACGCATACCACTGTGTTTTATGCCTAGATTTCAAAATACGAAAAAAATTCGTTGTTGAATGCTATAGGTTTTACTTCACTCGGCGAGGCGTCTTTACTGTTCCATAAAATCCTGTCTGTCTTGTGTTTCAGGGCCCCTTCAGATGCAAGCTGGGAATCAGGACGCATGTGCCACAAGATGTCCAGGTAAACACACACACACACACACACACACACACACACACACACACACACACACACACACACACACACACACACACACACCCCGCAGCCGAACGCAATCACCCCACTCATGTACACTGACACATTATCAGTCCCGATTTACCGTCGTTTTTATCGAATACCTTCAGGTGCATGGTAACAAAACCATCAGCAGACTCCCACCTCCAGATCTCGTTTGTGGGGGCGTTCCACTGAGTGGAGGACGAGAAGGAGGACATTAAAGATCCGAGTCATTCTTTTGACACGGGTTTAATCTACCGCTGTGTATGCTCCTTATTCACACCTGATACCTTTAATGCAATCTCAAGACTCTCTTCGATAACGTGGCTTTCCCGTTACGTGTTCAATCCAGAAAGTGGCAGGCCACTGAGGTTGCAAGAGGTTACATCGCGGGCTGATAGACGAGAAGTGGCGTGAGAGTGCGAGACAGACTGACTGAGCCGCTGAAAATTTTGGTGCGTGTGAAAAATTGCGCACCCACCTTCTGTCAAACGATTTGAAATGCTTGAAATTATTGCGAAGTAACACTGAACAAAACCTACGACAGCAACGACAAAAATTGACTTACTCCCCCAAAAGCAGAAAGAAGGGTTGGTTGGGGGTGTAGGTGTTTAACGTCCTTTTCCATCACATAAGGATGATATCAGTAAAAGACAGAGTAATGAGGAAAAAGGCAACACAAATATTTGGCTCCCAGCCAGGATTCGAACTCACGACCCAAGCACGGAAAGTCCAGTGCTCAAAACCAAAAACAATTAGCGAAACAAAACTGTGATTCTGACAACCAAACACTTGAACAAATAGCAGGGTGTGAAAAATTCCAGAGAACTAAGGGAATGATCACCAGAAGTACCCAATCAGACCTGCAGGGGACAGAATCAGAAAGGCTTGGAGCGGGATGAGGATACTACAGATTGGCGGCTCCATGCAGCATCTTTTTTACACTGACTTGGCACTGACACTGAAACAGCACGATGCCAGAAGTTGCTAAGTGGAACTGAGATTGTCACGGTCGTCGTTTATCGTCAGGTGTTTGCACCCAGTGATAAGCTGTATCGCGCGATGTGTACCATGCGTGCATAGGCAACGAAAGAAACCGCGGGCACATGAAGTGTATCCGTATCAACTTTCAGCCAATATCGTTACGTGTTTCCTATGGTCAGCCACGCTTTTAAGTAGATCTATACATGTTCAAGTTGAGGGTCTGTCGTCCTCGTTTGGCAGAACTGGTGGAAGAGGGTAGTTCAGATCTCGTGAGTAATAATAATAATGATGATAATAATAACAGCCGCTGTTACAATGGAATGAGCTCAGACCGATCTGTGAGCATAGAATCTAGGGAAGTCCTAAAGGTTTCAGTAATAATAATAATAATAATAATAATAATAGCTCTTATATAGCGCTAGTAGTCTGCTCAATGAGCACTCAGTGCGCTACACACACACATTCTCACGCATACATGAAACACTAATTACGTGTGCGGAAGGGGGGGGGGGGTAGATGATACTACAGATCATATGCTGTCTTGAATAGATAAGTCTTTAGTTTTGATTTAAACTGTGGGAGGGTCTGGGTGTTCCTAAAAGAGGGAGGCAGATAATTCCATACCTGGGGGGCACAGAAACTGAAAGAGCGCTCACCGAAGGTTTTGAGATTGAACTTGGGAACCTTCAGGAGCTTTTCCGATGAGGAGCGGAGAGTACGAGAAGGTTCATACGTGGTAAGTTTGTCGGAAAGATAGGACCCCCCGCTCCCTCCCTCACCTCCTTCATTCCCCCTCCACCCACCCAGAGAGAGAGAGAGAGAGAGAGAGAGAGAGAGAATACACTTTAAATGAACTTTGAATGAACTTTATTTTACAAGGATACGAGTATTAAGTATTAAGCTCAACTTGTCCTTGGAAAAGAAAAAAAAGCACTAAGAATTACTGCATGGTTTCTTTGCATGGTTACTCTTTCTTTGCATGGTTTAAATCGAAACGAAAGAAGATCGAACAAAACAAGTAAAAAGAAAAAAAGTAAACAAGAGAGAGAGAGAGAGAGAGAGAGAGAGAGACTGAGAGAGATGGTCAGGTCGCGAAATCCGCTTTCTTTGAGGACCAGAGGCAGCTTCTTAACTCACGAGGGCCTCGTTCTGCAGACAGAGCATGAATGAATATAATACTCTCCTGCTGCTCTTTACACCGTAAAGTAATGTGTTCTGGACGTAGACCAGAGCATGGTTTTATCGCCTGTAGACACGAACCCATCATTTATCATTGCCCGCAGCCGTACTTTTAAATGAACGTGTAATCCATGCGTCAGCGGAGAAATTAATAAGTGCGTCAACAGCTGACTTGACTGACGTGGTTTGATGATCTGCGTATGGCCATGTCCTCAGTGACGTCGGTCATACGTGTTTTGGGTAACATTTCGCGGCACTGAACAGCCGAAGATGGATTCAAGTGGCTGAAAGCATCTGACACGCACATGTATGCGAGTCCCGCAGTGGTAAGAGAAATCAGGCACATAAGGCAGTCAAGGTTTAGTAAGTCGGTAGTAATTAGGCCCCGTGGTAATTACAGCCAATCAGAATGCAGGAATTGAGACACGTGACTTGAAATGGAACTGGTCGTAACTATCACCACCTGGCAGAGACAGTGTTGTACACGTATGCTAACGCTAACAAATTTGCACCCAAACGATTCAATCTAAATTGGTTAACACACACACACACACACACACACACACACACACACACACACACACACACACACACGAGAGAGAGAGAGAGAGAGAGAGGTTTCACTGCATCTGACAGGATATCCTTGTAACCTGATAATCAGTTTCACTGCCACTCCTGCCCCACGGTAGCATTATCATCATCGCTAACTTGATAATCAGTCAACTCGCTGACGGCACAGATCGCCGGCTCAGTACTGATGTCAGCGTGATCATCTCTAGAGAGATGAACTGACCGACGTGGATAAACACAAGGTCGGAAACCGTAATTCAGTACAGAACGTGCCATTACCGCATTCATTCACAACTGGTTACGGACCACGTTAAGGTGAACGACTGATAGGTTTGACTCGATAACAAATTAGTATATCATCTGGGAAGTAGGCCTAAGTGTTTATCAAATCCATGACTGTTAAACCCCCTTTTCAGATGACAGATTATGTACGTATGGTACCCATTCCGTTTACAGTGTATTGCGACAGGTTGTCAATGACAGCGTAAGGTCAAGGATTTTGACCACTCGATAGTTTCTTCTGACACCGTGGCCCTGAAAATGCTCTGGGTCCTTCCTTCCTTTGGGGTCTATTTTGTGCCAATTTAATGAAGTTTGACTTCAACAATAAAAAGCTTTAACCTAAAAAAAAAAAAAAAATCTAAATGTCACCATCGTATCACCAAGTTAAGGAATGATTCAGTGAGTAAATGAATGGATCTTTATTTTCCAACGCTAAATGGTTTGGCACAAGTACCGTAATATTCCAACTTGCCGTTGCAAAAATACGTTTTTGTGGTAATTCCGATAATAAATTAGGCATCAAGTTATGCTTATGTTTATGTTTTGGAACAGTTTCGCTCGTGAGTACGCCTGTAAGCTCGAAATACTCTATCTTGATGATTTAATACAGCTCTTAATGCGATGCAATGTTGTTTACATTGTGTGCGAGCGGTCGAACATTTAAATTATACGACTGTTGTTACACTGATTGCTGGAGCGCTCAGTGTGGTCGACGCGTCATCGAGTACGCTTCTGTTGGCTCAGTGCCAGCATTACAGACGCTGTCACTGTCCAGGTGTCTACGTGGTGTGATGATAGATACCACGAAAACAGCTCAGAACGATCTGTGAGCATGAAAACGGAAGAGCATTATCCCCTTTATTTCAGCTTCAATAATTGGGTCGTGAGTTCAATTTTCTTCTGGAAGCCACAATCTTGTGCTCACTCAGTCGTTGCTCTAGTTCCTCCGACGGTCTTTGACACCAGGCATATGTCAAACACACACACACACACACACACACACACACACACACACACACACACACACACACACACACACACACACACACACACACACTGACAGGACGTTTCAACCCCCATCGAGCCGGCCAACCAACAGCTAGTATGCTATAGGCGTAGTCGACAATTTGCCGAATTCGTGCCCACGGAGTCACGTTCCGAATCCGAATTCAGCGTGACCGTGGACTTAGCGTCAAGACACTCGGAAGTATTTCGTCAGTGCTGAGGACATACCGGAAAGTGTAGCATTGTTTCCCTTCTCTCTCTGTCAAGCACATGATGTATTCGACTGAGCAGCTGGTGAAGTGTGAACCCAGGCCTTGCGATCTTTGGACCGTGGTTGTAATTAGCGAACTGGAACGCCGGATATATTGATCCGGGTCAAGCAGTGAATGTCATGCGTAAGCATCAGTAAGTCAGTTACCGATGTCGAGGCATTTCCTTCAGGTTCAGTGTAAGCCTGGAGGTTTTAACTGGAGTTGACAAAGCAATAGCAACTGCTCGCGTAACTGAAACACTGGCGGACTTCTGAAACACATCGTTTGCAATACGTAGCTTTTAGACAGGTTAATGAGGTCCGAAATCACCGTTCTGATTTCAGCATTCAGCATCTTCTGGCCTTTAAAAAAAATATGGCCATTAATATGAACAAGTTGACGATAATCGGCATAAGTAACACATTCAGTGAGCGAAAGCTGAATTGTTTGGGTCACCTACGAAGCTCTAACCAAACGTTTCGTGTGACTGAAATAAAAATAAGAATGACCCCCGCCTGCCCCCGCCCCCTCCCCCCACCCCTCCCCCCCCCCACCCCCCCCCCCCCCAAAAAAAAAAAAACACACACAAAAAAAACAAGAAAAAACAAACACACACAAACAAACGAAAAACAACAACAACAACAACGAAAAAGAACAAAACAAAAACAAAACAACAACAGCAACACTGAACAACAAACACCCCCAAAACAACAACAACAACAACAAACCAAAAAAAAACCAAAAACCCTCACCACAAACAACAACAACAAACAAACAAACAAACAAA
>JACVVK020000248.1:690000-740000 GCA_018292915.2 Batillaria attramentaria
GTGAAAAGGAAATTTGGAAATGGATGGGAGGGGTCCTATGATTCAGCGTTATGATTGTGGGTGACTGGTGGCGTTTGGGGTCTCTTGGGAGGAGGGATGTTGGTCAGTGCAAGGGAGGCGGCGGAGGATGGGGGTGTTGGGGGAGGGGCGACATGATGTGGGGTGGGGGGGGGGGAGGGGCGACATGATGTGGGGGGGGGGGGGGGATGAGTGTTAGGACAACGAAAATCAATAAGCTTCATGTTGTGGCTGTCAGATGTGGAAGTGTTTGAGTAACTCGAGACAGCACTTCGCATTTAATCATTTTACTGCGCTGGTAAATTTCTCTCGCTCTCTTCACGACCCCTCCCCCCCCCTTCCCCCTCCTTCTCTGAATCACAAGGGCTCATGGGACGACAGGGTGGACTGGCTGGGGAAGGGGTGAGAGGGGAGAGGAGGGGGGGGGGGCAAAATCTAATGATGTAGTTGTGGGATTAAGAAACATGATTCGACATGTTTTGAGAGGTGAGGATGGAGTCGGCGTGGCGCGCAGGCCATCTCTATTTGACACTCAAGTAACATCATTATCAAGTAAAACACTGTTGGAGGGTGAGGGATGCTAGTACAGAGAGAGAGAGAGAGAGAGAGGGGGGGGGGGGGCAGACAGGCAGACAGACAGACAGAAGAAACGAAACTATATTTTGGATAAAAAAAGGCATTAGTTAAAAACTTGAAAGAACCCCCCCCCCCCAAAAAAAAAAAAAAAAAAACGCCAGAGAGAGAGAGAGAGAGAGAGAGGGGGGGGGGCGTCCGGGGATGATTGGACAGGGTGTGTGTGTGATTTAGCAAGACATACATAATTATGCTAGGCAAGCTTAATTTTATTTTGTGATCTTCGGATTGTATATTACTCCATTATCTTTCTTGAACAGCCCGCTAAAGATCAAATTATTTATCTATTTACTTTCTGATGTAACCGTCGGACACGATGTAGGTGTCTTGCACATTTTGTAATGTTTCGTCGTTTTCCTTATTTATTTCTGTGGTGGTGGTGGGTTGGGGGTGCGGTGTATGCGGAGGAGAAGAAAGCAAAGCGCCACGCATGTAACAACAGAGCCCTGAAAAAAATATTCAACTTACATTTTCATTCCCTTCACGTCTTCAGCTGTCAGACGTTTCCATAAAAAGATCTCACGAGCAAAACACCCGGCGGATGGTCGAAGCGGAGGACATGTCACTTGCTCGACGGTCGCTGGAGAACCAGCCCCTGCGATTCGCCTTCTACGATGGCGTAGTGGGTGAGGTGTGCCCGGGAGACGGCGAGGACTTGTGGGCGCTCAACATTAAAAGAGGCGTGCTGACGTCATTCCAGAACTCCATGCGCCAGTTGGACAGGGAAGAGCACGTGCAGGAGGTAAGACCCAACCCCCCTCCCCCTTCTCTCCCCCACCCCCTCCAAATCTAGACAGAAGACGAGAATGGGTGGATGGGTGTTTGAGGGTATAACGTTCTTTTCCACCCCATATGGGTGATTTCAAAGACGTGGCAACGGGAAGAAAAGCCAGCAGAAATATTTCGCCCCAGTCGGGACTCGAACTCGCGACACGAGGATTGAAAGTCCAGTGCTTTACCGTTCGACTGTCCGGGCTCCACAGACACGACACGACACGACACGACACGACACGACACGACACGACACAACACAACAGCACAACACACCACAACACTGGTCTAGCTAATGAATGGTGGAAATGAGAAAACTACACTTCAGCCCCTCCTTCACTGAAGAACTGTGGACGAGTGAATGTTTGTTTGGTTTTACACCGCCTGGTCACAACTAGGGTGATTTCATAGACGGGCCACACGGAGAACCTGTGGAATTCTTTCGTTCCAAGAAGGAGACAATGCCATGTCAATATTGTGGCCATTTTTAAAGTCTCCCTTTGTATTCTCACTTGCTTGCAGATAAGTAGCGTTGTTATCTTGCTGGTTTCTTTTTACGTTTTCACATTTGCTTTTCCCTTGAGGAACCCCATTGTTCCGAAAATTCGGCAAATATAATTATGTCTTGTAATTGTTTTTTGAGCGTTTCTAGAATCTTTTGGTTTTGTGGTCTCCCTTGTATGTTTTAACCCTTTCACTGCCGCCGTCGCGGGGTTTCATGAATGGCACCAGTAGCCCTCATGTCAAATTCGTTTAAATTGTTAAATCTAGACCTTCCAGTAGTTGGAGGAAAAAGCTCTTTGGGTGTAGTATTCCTATTTACAGCATAGTGATGTGAAGAGATGTTATTTGTGGGTGAACCAAGACGCGTCTGACAGTGAAAGGGTTAAAGTGAACGGACTTGAAACATTTTTATACACAAAACTGCAGGATACCTTTAGGCTGAACTGACTTTCAGCTGTGGGCTGAACAAGTGACTGCTGTCTTGACGTTAAAAAAAAAAAAAAATTATCAAAATCACAGACCATCGATACTATCGACAGTGACGTTACAAACACCGAACTTCAACACGTCCCAGAAACATTGACTTTCCAAACCGTGGATTGCTGCTCCTTCTTGAGTGTTTGACCTTCGTCTAGCCAGATTGATTAAGTGGAGGTTGTTCTTCCCATGGTTGTGTGTGGTTTGCCCTCTAGGTGGATGTGACTGGACAGTGTCCCACACACTACAAGGTCACGCAGAAAGGTTGGAAGACACTCACCGTCACCAAGGTCAAGGACGTTCTCTCCTGCACGGATCGCCATGGCTACCGCACGGCCATGCTGGCAACTCCTTACAGATCACCGAACGTAAATGTCTTAGATGGACGTATTTTTTACATTTTTTTTTTTTTTTTTTTTTTTTTGGGGGGGGGGGGGGGGGGGTTGTTGGTAGTTTTACGATTTTAGCTGGTCACACTATCTGCTCGGTTTTCTCGCTGTCAAAACATTACTTTAGAACTGAAACAAAGAAAGGAACAGTCAACAAAAAATCGACCCATTCTTAAAAATCGCATTTCCTACTTATTCATTCCAGGATGCAGCGTAATTATATAAACTTCTATACCATATTTCTACCTTAGTAAGCAGTACGTGTTTTGTGTTTTCTTTATAAATTAAAAGAAGTATTTCAGTTAAGTGGACCAAAAAAACCAAACCCTTAAAACATTAGTTCACATTATAAAATTGACAGCATCGCACTAGCACTCTTTGCAGCGTGATTTGACACTTGACTGCACTGGTATAATTCCAATTTCCACAGAGCATGCAGTCGCTGCCCCTGATGAAGAGTACCCACGAGTGTCACCATGACATCGGCAAGGACGGCATACTCCAGGCCAGCAGCTGTAGCGAGGTGCACGTGTTCCGACCTTTCTCGAAATCGAGCAGCGGCGCTTCCACAGAGACGAGCCAGAAACTGACCTACCTCCGGGACTCAAGTGGCGTGTCTTCTCGCACAGGTGAGTTCGGCTACACTTGGGGCTGTCGGTGGTCTAGTGGTTAAGAGACTTCGCCACCGATGCGAGAGGTCAGGTTCGAGTCCCGCTCGGGGCAAAGTATATTTCCGTCTCGTACCTGGCACCGTTCATTCGGGCCGATCGTCGGGGGTTCTCTCCGGCTTCCTCCCCCTCTGCTTTGGGCATGTTCAGCCCACAAAAGTTGAAAATAAATGCAATTCTAAATTCCGGAACTTAAATAGCTGAGCTGACCCTTCGCACCACGTGATTGTAATGTGTTCATGTCCCGTGTATGAGAGAATTCGGGCGATTCAACTCGTGGCGCTTTGAGCCGATTCAAGAAATTGGGTAAACGCCTACACAATACACACTTATTATTTATTATAGTGTGATTACTACACGTGTATACATACAGATACCGAATAAAAAAAAAAACCCGCTATATATTCCTATGAAACATAACGTTGCACATGACACCCTAGAAAGGCTTTAAAGTTTAAATCACAAATATCCGGCAGCCAAAGATCGGGGATTCTGACCTCTTATTGTCTTTTTTTTTTTTTTTTGGGGGGGGGGGGGGGGGGCATTTTTTGGTTGTTTACGTCTTTTGTGCTGGCCTTTTTCTCCTTAGTTGCCCCGTTTTTTTTTGTGTGTGTGTGTGTTTTTTTTTAAGATCACCCATGGTGGAAAAGGACGTTAAACACCCAAACACCTACCCACCTACGTTAACGTCTTTTGTTGTTGTTGTTGTTGTTGTTGTTGTTGTTGTTGTTGTTGTTATTATTATTATTTTTACATTCCATCGTTGATCTAAATTCATCTCAATACACTTGTTCAGGTCCGGTAAACAGAAGGACGACCCTGTTGTTCGAACACAGATCTGGACAAGCCAAAGGGGAGAGCACTGTGGAAGTTGTCAAAGGGAAACTGGAGGAGATCTGTGAGGTGACGAAAGCGGACATCAGGCCACAGGTAGGGAAATAGAACTAACATGATTAGTTGGAATGGGTAAAGGCGGAAAAAAAACAAAAAACGAGACTAAACAAATTTTGGCGTAGCCACTTAGCGAGTGGTGCTTTGGTCAATTTATGCTTCATGTTCCCAGTGTACAAAACTCCCCTGACTTGCCGTACGTGAAATCAAACTACCAGCACTGAGTGGCGAACTACTAGTCGTTAGTTCATCAACAGTGGTTTCGTGTAAAGTCACAGTTTAGGAGGAAGAAAAGGATGATTGCACTGTCGTAGAAAAGGACCGCAAAATTAGGTGACTGGCGTTGGAGAAAATGGAATATTGTTTTTGTCAGTTTAACCACATCAGTCAGCCATGCCCTCTCATACACTTGCTTCCGTTCTAGCGCATAAAATTATTTTCTTCTTTTTCTTCGGTCGATTTGACTGGTTGCGTCATATCTGCAGCCCGGATGTCTTGACGCCCTCAAGGGATAAATAAATCGTTATTGAATTGAATTGATTTGAATTGATTTGAATTGATTTGAATTGATTTGAATTGATTTGAATTGAATTAAAATGAATGGCGAATCCCACGATCTTCTCCAGGTCATGACGGCTACCAAAAAAAAAAACCCAAAAAACTTGCGCCCTCTGGCCAGGTCTGAAGTCGTAGAATATCATGATATGAACAGTGTTTGACTGTCATGGGCCTGCTTGTACTTTGTGCAGGTGCCGTACATGTTCGGTGAGCTGGTGCACCTCATGCGGGACTTGGACTACTCCGACCTGCGGAACGTTGACAGGCAGCTGCAGCAAGACAACATCTGTACCGGCAGCTCGGACAGAGCAAGGTGCGTTGCCAGTTGCCGAGTCTCCACGGCAATTTATTATTATTATTATTATTATTATTATTATTATGACCGTGTCGCACAATCGCAGCTGTTCCAGAATAAAAGTTGTCTTCGCTGAAGTCTAGTAATCTTATACTGTGCACAAAATCAACAAAACATGATATCATATAGGCTTATTTGATATTACACCACTCACCAGTGCACCCATTCGTCAATTTTGATTTTCAGGAAGTTCTTCAGAGACGCGCTACCCGTGACAGCCACAGGAGCCTCGCTCCGCCTAATGAGTGACCTTCTGGGGTCAGAAAAGGTCGAGGACGTTCAGGCAACCTTCTGGCTCACGTCGTTGGCTTTCCTATCCAACCCCACCAGGGACATGGTCGCCGCTGTACATGTATGACATTTTTCCTTTCGTCTTATCTATTCATCGTGTAGGTATATTTATGAAGGCCCGGGTTTGGATAGAAGACCTTGGGGTAAGGGAGATAACACCCGGAACTCTCAATCACTTCGTGCAGAAAATTGAAAGAATCAGGCAGCATACTTAAAGCATTTTTGTTTTTTGTTTGTTTGTTTTGTCGTTTGTTTGTTTGTTTGTTTTTTGCTTTGCTTTTGTTTCCGTTATGGTTGTTGTTTGTTTGTGTTTTGTTTTGTTCTGTTTCGTTTTCTTTTTTTTTGGGGGGGGGGGGGAGGGGGGAGGGTGTGTGTGTGGGGGGGGGGGGCGTTGTATTGCAGTGAGAGTTTTCACACCTATCTTCACTTTGAAAGTTCCTATATAGTTTTCATGAAATCCATGACTACACTGAAGGTAAGAGTAACAGTGGCTGAAAGAATACCCACCCGTAAACACGCAACCCATCAAACAAACAAACCACAAAACAATGTAAATATACTTATTTCTTGTTTCAGTCTCTGCTGACTAACGACAAAGTGAAGATGGACGCCATGCTGCCAGTGTCTGCACTAGTGAACAATTACTGCGAGAACAACCCGGCTTGTCAGAATGACGACGAAGTCACACAGGTGTTGGGCAGACTCACGGATACCCTGGGTTATGACTGTAACGTCAACAAAAACAACTTTAACGAGGTCAGTGTTTTGATTGTGGCAAGTTCTTAGAGAAACCCGAGCACCCATTGGTGTAGTTCGTATGCTAGAGACTCTGTTAACTAGAGTTTGTAGCACGCTACTGGCAAAAACACGGTTGGCAAATCTTCAGTCCGAGGCGCATCCAAGTTAAGTCCGTGCAGCACGGAGCATCAAAGAAAACCTGAAACGAAAAAGAACCTGCAGAGAAACACATCTTCCTGTTGAAAAGTAGTTATACGCGCGGGTAGGTGAGTGCTTCAAGCGCTGACTTACGATCTTGCGGTGAAAATTTGTACAAACCGCCATTTTGAAACAGTACAGTCGGCTTCCGTTGTCTCGGATTTCCCACACCTATAATATCAGTCTTGTTGGACCTGTCGGGCGACACAGAAAACGTACAACGACTTCGTTCGGGGTGTGTAACGGTGGCAGTGTCACGGCAGGATCTTACAGTTGTCACACCTTTGATGCTAACACAGTTGGCCACCCAACACAGTCAAACACCCCGCCGCCCCACAATGCTCCAAACAACCTTTGTGAATGTAGGAATCTGACTCAGGCCTCATGAGCCAGATGAATCGGACTAACAGTGGTGTTACCATGAAACAACTCCGGAGAGAATGATTATGAAAGGGGCGTGTAACGCGGCAGGGCAGAGAACTGTGCTTGTAAGGGAATTCGATCTTAAGATTTTCGCTTTTCCGTGTCGTAGTCTGCGGTGCGGGAGACACATCTTCTTTATTTTCAAAGTTTGGAGAAGGTAGTGCTGTTGCGCGTATTATCTGTAGGAATTCATTTATTCGTTTTCGTTGGTTGTTCCACGCAGCGTGAGCAGTGACGTGTAGTACACTACCCATAGTATGCTGTCTTGGAAATTCAGCTTCATTTTATTTTGTTCTTTATTTTGTTTTTATATTTCTAAAGGTATTGCTGACGCTGCGGGCAATAGGTAATATCGGACGTTCGGAGGCGGTAACTCTGCACCTGCAGCCCTGTTTTACCAAGAGTGATGTGCCCATGGATGTCCGCGTTGCTGCGATAGAGGCTTATAGACGACTGCCTTGTTCAGCTGATGTAAGTGATGATTCTGAACAACAGCAACAACAACAACAGCAACAACAAAAATCAAAACATTTTATATTTTGTTCGAAAAGAAATATGTACTCATCATACTTATGTTATCTTCATGTTTTTTGTTGTTGTTGTTTTTTCAGCGGAATGACGTCATGGAGACCTTCTTGCGTCACAGTGAGGACTCTGAGCTACGCATCGCCGCCTTTTTGGCCGTGATGAAATGTCCTTCTGACACAGTGGTCAACCAGGTGCGACAGGCGTTGCTGTCAGAGGAAGTCAACCAGGTAAACGACAGTTTCTGCAAAACACAAAACAAAGCAAACAAACAAACACAACCCCAAAAGTCAAGCGAAGGAAGCAAACCAAGCCAAGTCAAGCCAAGCCAAGACAACGAGAACAAAACAAAACAAACAAACAACAACAACAACAACAACAACAACAACAATTTAAAAACAAAACAAAAACCCAAAACAACAATCACGACAAGCCAGAAAAACCAAAATAATCGAAACACTACAAAAGTTAATTAGTTAGTTGAGGCTTAACGCCGCGCAAGTAGCGAAGACTATTTCGCGGCTAAACCGAACAAAAAAACAAACAAACAAAACAACAACAACAACAAAACAAACAAGCAAAAAACAAACAACAACAAAACCCAAACGAAACAATACAAAAATAAGAAAGAACAACAACAACAACAAAAATAACAAAAAAATAATTAAAATGAAATCCTACCATTTTTTTCAGGTTGGATCGTTCGTATGGACGTACCTGACCAACCTTCTGGAGACTGACAGCCCTCACAAGCAGGCCATCCGTGACGTGCTGGAGAACGAACTGCTGCAGCGAGAGTTCAACATGGACCGCCGCAAGTACTCGCGCAACTACGAACTGTCCTTCTTCTCCGATAAGTTCAACCTGGGCGGCGTGTATGAGAACAACCTGATCTGGTCTGCCAACTCCTTCTTGCCAAGGTAGGAGACATCGTGAGACTTGTTTTAAAAGACAAATTTCCTTGTCTGCCTGACCTCCCCTGTGCTGTGCTGTCCTGTGTTGTCCTGTCCTGTGCTGTGCTGTCCTGTGCTGTCCTGTCCTGTCCTGTCCTGTCCTACTGTCTGTCTGTCTAATCGACAGGGGGTTTGGTCTAGTGGTTAAGGCATCCGACTTCGGATCCTGGGCTGCCTGGTTCGAGTCCCCAGTGGGCAGGAATATGGTGGGATTTTTCCTTACCGTATCGAGTCAAATCCATGTGCAGTTTATGGTGCCTGTCTCGCCTTCGTGTACACACGCACGCACATTCATCAAGTGTGCACGCTAAAAATCCCACGTTCACCTTTCGAAGAAGAGTAGGCTGTGGCCGGTGTCGTGGTAAACAGAAATACTGTCGCACGCACCAGAGTGAATAACAGGGTAGAGGTTTGCACATAAAGTAGCGCTTAGCGGCAGCAGACTTTCACTGCTTCGTCCTCCAGCCCTGCGGCGCCGTGAGCATTTCAGCAGAGATGGAAAAGTGCGCCGAGGAGAAGCCTACCATAATTATCTCTTCTTTTCTTTTTTCGGGAGCCGGGATAGCCGAATGGACTATGGAAGCGTTGGACTTGTAATGCGCGGGTCGTGAGTTCGAATCCCGGATGGGGCGAAATATTCGTGCTGGCATCGGGTGTTAGAATAATATTTGCAGTACCGGTCAACCAAGTCAAATTGACACTCTGTGTTTCAGTGGCGGACAATTTACTTCTGTTTTTATAAAGTACACAGCAGGAGTGTTCCCTGATAATAACAGTTAATTTGATTTGATTGTCGTCTTGCTTTTAGACCAGACGTTGCACTGATTGTTTCCATTTCCTGCAGATCCGCCATGTTCAACTTGACCGTCGACATGTTCGGTAAATCTGTCAATCTGCTTGAGGTAGGCGGTAGAGTTCAGGGCCTTGAGTACCTGCTGGAGACCTACTTTGGGCCGAGCAGCCGGGATAAGGGCAATGGTGCAGGGTATGGGAGAACAGACCTTGTGAAGGACGAGAAACTGGCGAAAACGAAAAAGAGGGTAAGTCTCAACTAGTTCTGTTTTATTATTTCAGGACCCCATTGGGGCATGTGAAAAAAAAAACCCAAACAACAACAACAACAAACAAAACACACACACACACACACACACACACACACACACACACACACACACACACACACACACACACACACACGTAAACTTCAAGAAATTTAACTGGCCCAAGAATAGCACATACATCGTACTTTGAATAACAAACATACCTATAAACCTCTACAGTACGGAGACATCAAGGATGACCTCAGAGCCCAAGTTTACCTTCGAGTGTTTGGCAACGAGTTGGCCTACAAGGGCATAGACGGTGATGACGTGGCCAAGCTGACGAGCAAAAGAGGCAAGAACAAGTCCTTCCTGGACGAGCTGATGGAGAAGCTGGCGAAGGACGAGGAGGTCGAGTTCACCCAGAGCGCCATGTTCCTGGATTCATCCATGGTCATCCCTACTTGTGAGTGGATTTTGTAATGTCAGCATTGTGAATGAATCATAAGGCAAATACAAGTATTTCAACTGAAAGAAGTAGCATATCTCCTAGGAGCCGGAGCCCGACCACTCGTGCCCGCTTTGTTGAAAAGAACAAACCACTGCACACCAGTAGGAGCCACTTCAAGCCACTATTACGCAAGGCGTAGGCCTTCCGCGCTGGGCTCGAGACTTCAACGGAAACAAGTAGCATATCTCCTAAGAGCCGGAGCCCTACCACCGCTGCCCGCTTTGTGATAAACTTGTTTAATAGAACAAACCACTGCACGCCAGTAGGAGCCACTTCAAGCCACTATTACGCAAGGCGTAGGCCTTCCGCGCTGGGCTCGAGACTTCAACGGAAACAAGTAGCATATCTCCTAAGAGCCGGAGCCCTACCACCCCAGCCCGCTTTGTGATAAGACTTGTTTAATAGAACAAACCACTGCACGCCAGTAGGAGCCACTTCAAGCCACTATTACGCAAGGCGTAGGCCTTCCACGCTGGGCTCGAGACTTCAACGGAAACAAGTAGCATATCTCCTAAGAGCCGGAGCCTTACCACCGCTGCCCGCTTTGTGATAAAACTTGTTTAAAAGAACAAATACTAGTCTTTTCCAAACAGTTCAACAATTTATTGACCTATCGGGTCGCTTCGCCATTTAAATTTATAAACCTGCGTCCACGCGGGCGGGCTGTTGCCACCGCCACTCACAGTAAAGTTTCATATGCTCTTTCATCTTTCCTTTCTTCTTCCTGCTCTCTTCTTCTTCTTAGTTTTCTTTTTTTTATATGTCTTTATAGCTCAGTCCAGTTAGTTTTTCACGCCAATTTCTCCGCCATGCTTTTTGTTAACTGGTTTAGATGAGCACTTCTTGTGCTCTTTTCAATGTAATACTGTTTACTGCTTGACGGTGAATTCCGCATTTAATAAAAATGTTTAAACCAAAGAACAAACCACTGCACACCAGTAGGAGTCACTTCGAGCCACTATTACGCAAGCCGTGGGCCTTCCACGCTGGGCTCAAGACCGCTGCAGATTGCGTAATATTGGCTTGAAGTGGCTTTTAGTGATCTGAAGGTTTCAAGTAAAATTGCGATTTTTGCCGAGGTTTTTCAGAGATATAGGTTGGCGTTGCATGGGAGGCCTTGGTAGACGACGGTTACCTTGTAACTTTTTTCTATTCCCACATGTACTCTGTATACCAATGAATAAAATTTCCATTTCTTCATCTCCATCATCATGCATAATAAAAAATAAAAAAAATTGTCCCAGCTTCCGAGTCCTCCGTGGGTTCCACCCATGACCTGGGAGGAACACCACTGAAGCTGACAAAGAGTTGGGGCATCAAAAAAAAAAAATCCGTTTCTGGTTGAGTTACTTAGTTACTTTTTTTTTATGTAACCGTGTGCAGGCAAGGGACGCAACGCAGAGGTCGCTTTGACTTGTGTTGGTTTATTGACACTCAGGAAAACAAACAAAAACAAAAACAAAACAAAAACCTAAAGGAAAAACCTCATGGAAAAACAGTGCCTGAAAAGACAAAACAAAAATAATAAGCAACAATATCATAAATAACACAAAAGGCAATCATCAACTGACTGACCGACAATGACATAACAGTAGATATACTATATAACTAAGGCAGCACACGACGGATAGGAGAGAGAGAGAGAGAGAGAGAGAGCTGTCTCTTAACTGTTTCATTCAAGAGACTAAATGGCCGACTAAAAACATCTGCTCATGATCAAGGGATAAAGGGGTATGACAATTCAGTCAAATTACAGTTAGAGTGCCGGCAGAATACAAACGATTAACCGGACACTACGTCACTCAAAAGGGTGAACAAAGGGGCGGATGGACCAAGATGGCGGGTGGATTATGTAACGTGCATCCGGTGACGCCATGTGACGTCACGCGGCTACACAAGGGACCGGAAAGGGGAAACAAAGGCACGGCCACGTGGGGAGAAAGGGGAGACACTGCGGCCTAGTCAAACAAAGGAAAGTCAGCAATAAATGGAAATACTCGTTTGGCTGCTAGTTAAAGATTCAGCACTAGAGACAATAACATTTTACACATGATATCAAAGCAATAAAATAGATCATACTGACAAACAGCAATCGCCACGATCAACGATGGAACACTTTCAAAATCACTCTGAACAGTTAAAAATACCATAATGGCAGATTCACGGTATGTGGCCATGGGCCAAGATACTAAAATGACAAAATGAAAACGTGCAGCGGTCTGTCTGCTATGCAATGAATTACCATAAGAAGTACAACTAAAAGAATATTACAAAACTGTGATGGGCAAGGCCAACAAAATATGGTAATCCAAATCATCAATGCATATCAAATACATATAAAGCAAAAATACAAGTATACTTACAGAGTGAGAGTGTGATGGCAGAATACAAACGTGTCTCTCCTACGAGTGTGGCTCGACAAAGACAAAAACACTACAACGGCAAACTAAACTGGCGACGTCCTCCCTGGCCACGTGCACTCGAACTGAAAGACGCATGGCCAGGGGACTAATCTGCTTATATAGGCGGGGCCCGGGCCGCAAAGGGAGCGGCTACCCCTGGCCCTCGGGAAGGCCTGGGGCAACGGGGGAAAGAGGGTAGATTTGTGTTTCTTAGGGGCCGGTTGATCACAGATTGCAGCCGATCTACTGGGCCTAGGCCGATCGGGTTTAAACCAAATGAAACTTCAAGGAAAGGGCTTTTAAGGGATATAGGTTGGGACAAAATCGGAGCTAGGGTTATTTTACTACGAACTTATAAACAGCTCTACCGGACACGGTTTTGACGGTGACAAACCACAAAATCGCCAATTACACTGCTTCAAACCAAACATCTGCCACAAAACTAAACATATCTAAACAGATCTAACTTCGCTGATTCCAATAGACTAATCAGCTTCTCAATAGGTTAATGCTACGGCGGGATATTTAATCTCAAAGTCCGAGCAGAAACACAACTAATTTCGGCTACTGTGAGACATCATCAGGAACGACAATCACTGTGGAGTCTCAAGTTATGGTTCCTGGTCAAAGGCACTGATAGCTAGCGGGTAAAGGGGTGACAAGGGTAGCTAGAGGGAAGGCGGGACGAAAATAAAGACGGGGAAAAGAAGAAAACTAATCCGGGAAAAATATCAATTGGTAGGGGCCGAGTATACCCGGTCTCATTTAAAGTTAGTGAGTTAGTTTCGTTTAGTTTGGCAGTTTCTTAGTTTCTTTTGTTGTGTTTTTCTCTGGTTCTCATCGGCAACTGTAACGGTTGACTCCCTTGAATCGCTTGATTCCAGCCGCTGGTCTCCCGCTGAACCTGACTGTGAACGGATCAGCCAGCGTGGAGCTGAAGGCGTCTGGCAAGATGGACTTCACCAAGATCAACAGCAAATCGCAGTCCTTCGAAGTAGTCGCCAACGTTCAGCCAAGGTATCTGGCCTTATGATGATTGCTGTTACTGCAGTACCGTTTCTGGATCGAAAGATCAGGGTGTGGAGTTTGACTGTATTTCATTTCAATAGACGACTCCACTCCATCGTTATTGCAAAATTTGTCCCATGGATTTTTATTGCGGTTGATTGTTGTTACCCAGTATGTATGTGTGTGTGTGTGTGTGTGTGTGTGTGTGTGTGTGTGTGTGTGTGTGTGTGTGGCTTTGTTTTGCTTTGTCTAGTTTAAGAATGTGTGTATATTCGTTCTCCGCCTTATGGTGAACATTTATTATGGATGGAGTAATTAATATTCAATGCCCCTAGGGGGTCCTGAATAAAATTCTTCTGCTTCTTCTTCTTCACTCGGCAAGCCCCAAGGCCAGAGCCCGGCCCCTTTACTCTGCCGTGTTTTGGCAAAACACAGTACGTCCTTGACGTCATTTCATGGAAAAAAGGGTGATTTCAAGATGAAACAGATTGACGTGTTGGTCTTTTTCCTCAAATGACGTCACTGGACTTACTGCTTTCTTTCCATGTTTCAGTGATATCAAACTACATGTACTTCCCTCGTTGTAGTGTATGGCAAAATGTTTGCCAGACCATGCCATGTGTTGTGCACATCATGCCGCGGGACGCGATTGGCTGAATTCCAGGGGCTCGACACTTTTGATTGACAGGAGTGGAGTCGCTTATTGTTATAGTGTTGCGCTCGTTGCAAGTTTGAAATCAAATCAAATTAAATGATTGTCAATGTGTCTGTATCTCGTTGTTTAATTTGATTTTGTTTATTATAGCGGCGCCGTGGAGGTGTCTTCCCTCATGAGTGTCGACGCGTTCGTGACGAAAGTGGGCCTGAAGATGACGTCACGCCTGCACACGAGCACCGCGTTCCAAGGCCGGGTGGATCTGTCTCGGGGACAGACGTTCAGTGTGGAGATTGATACACCACGAGACACGCAGGAGATTATGGATTTTGAGTGAGTACCTGTACACCTTTTGAATATGGCCCGAATGTACACGATCTTACCCATAACCGGACCCTCCCCCTCCCCCTTTCCTCTTACCCCCGACGCTCTCACCCGCCCATACCTACACCGCCCCGATTATGGCTTCTGTATGTGCACATACTACTCATAAGTGTAACCTAAAGTTCTTCTCCTTACCCAATCACATGTCCCGCTTTGCTTCCATCCCTTTTACAACGGTGTGTGTGTGTGTGTGTGTGTGTGTGTGTGTGTGTGTGTGTGTGTGTGTGTGTGTGTGTGTGTGTGTGTGTGTGTGTGTGTGTGTACGCGTGCGTGCGTAAGTGCGCGTGTGCGTGCGTGCGTCAGTGCGTGTGTGCCGTGTGTGTGTGCCGTGTGTGTGTGCCGTCTCTGTGTCCGTGTGTGTGTGTGTGTGTGTGTGTGTGTGTGTGTGTGTGTGTGTGTGTGTGTGTGTGTGTGTGTGTGTGTGTGTGTGTGTGTGTGTGTGTGTCCTTATACGTAAATTGTTTTTGGGCAACATTAATGCGGATGACAAAAGTCTTTCTTTCTTTTGTATCTGTTTACTCTCGTTCTTTCTTTCTGTCTGTCTTCCTTTCTTACTTTTTCTTGGTTTTACTCAGTTTTCTCTCCAAGCAGTTGAGTGGTGTGTGGAGTATGATAAGTACTGTGATAGTTTTTGTGTAAGCCACCCTCTGCCATTAAGGCTGAAGTACACTGATCGTGGGAGGGAGCAACTAAACAGAAAAGGGACAAACCCGCTGTTGCGCAAGCGTCATTCATTTAAATGACGATTGTTATTCATAGCATATAATAATAATTTAATAATATGGGTATTTAAGTGTGGCTCAGGGCGCCTTACAATCAATACACACTAACTCACCCAGAAACACACACAACATGCAAACGTCATAGCGTAGCAAATACTGGATAAAACTAGAAATGGAAACCAAAGAAATTCTCCCACAATCAAAGGGGGGGGGGGGGGGTGTCATTTTAAAACGGTGCAATCATCACACACATCAGACATCCCCATTCATTTTTGTCCTCCTGTCGCTCGTGTCCAGGTCCAAATTTTTCATCGTGCACGACGACAGCGAGAAGGAACAGCAGATGATCACCAGAAACCGCAAGGAGAAGACAGCGTGTACTGGGGAACCGCTGGCCAAGGTGCTGGGCATGGAGTTGTGCGCGACCCTGTCCTTCCCCAACGCTACACTGGCGCTCGAGGCGCCCTATTTCCCGTTCACCGGACCCGCTTCAATGGCCGTCTCGCTGAGGAAACACGACATGCACTCTGGATACAGGCTTCTGACCAAGCATGTCAAGGTGGGTCTTGTTCAGTTCAGTTCAGTTCAAGATAGGGGCGGTCGGTGGTCAAGTGGTTAAGAGACTTCTCACCAGGAGAGGTCAGGGGTTTGAGTCCCACTCGGGGCAAAGAATTTTTCCTTGTCGTATGTGGCACCGTTCATTCGGGCCGATCGTCGGGGGGTTCTCTCCGGGTACTCCGGCTTCGTCCCCCTCTGCTGTGGAAATGTTCAGCCCACCAGATTTGAAAAATAAATGCAGTTCTAAATTCCGAAATTTAATAGCTGAACTGACCCTTCGCACCACGTGATTGTAATGTGTTTTTCTCCAGTGTGTGAGAGAATGCGTGTGATTCACGTGAGCGTGCGTGTTGGGTTCAGTTCGCGGCGCTTTGAGCCGATTCTTGGGTAAAGCGCCTATACAATACTTATTCTTATTATCATTATTATTATACTATCTGTGCGTTCGGAAAAAAATAGCCGAGGCTTTGCTCGTACAAAACAAAGATCCGGCTTTTCGGTTCGGTTGAATATGATTTTTCCCGATCGTCTTCAGAGTGACAAGTCAGCCATTCTGCAAGTTGCCTTGGATACGCCGGGGTCAAAGGTCGACCGAGCCGTGTCCTTTGGCTACGTCGTCAACCTTAAGGACTACACGCTGGAGGCGGAGCTCCTGTCACCGTGGAAGAAGGCTACACTGAAATGTGAGGATGATGACGTACTAGTACTGAAGTATTCTAGGGCTCGTGGCACACGGGAGACGTTTTTGTTCGGACAGACGTGGGAAAACAGCTCAAAACAAGCTCTGGGAAAATCAGGGCAAAGGCGTGTTGAAGTCGCATGTCACACGAGAAACACGAAAAACACCATGTTCACGTTTGTTCGGACTAACAACACTCCCGTATGACATCAGCCGGAAGTATTCGAAAAGACTGGTTCTGGCTAAAATTATTTTGTCTTGGAATTACATTATCGTCTGGTACCTATTTAATTAGGATGCAGTCGGTCCTGAGTCAGCTGGTTGGTTGGTGCTTGGGGGGGGGGGGGGGGGGTTAAACGTCGTCTGTCACCACATAGGGTGGATGGGTAGGTTTTGGGGAGCTTAACGTCCTTTTCCCCCACATACGGGTGATATCAAAGACGCGGCAACGATGTAAAAGCCAGCACAAATATTTGGCCCCAGCCGAGATTCGAACTCACGACCCGGGCACTGGAAGTCCACCGCTCTACCATTCGGCCACCCCGGCTCCCGTCGCCACAAATGAGTACAAACAAAAGAATTGTTGACGAAGAAAATGCCAGCAACAAATGTTTGGCTCCGAGCCAGGATTCGAACTTGCTACCCGAACTTCCGGCACTTACGACGAGGACAGCTTCGGGTCGTTCATACAGCCAGCAGGCGTCAGTGTATTCCATTGAGGGTCCTATTTTTTATATTTTGTCTGACAGACAGTTTCATACTGGCGCACTCACAAGCGCAAGTGTTTGAAAACAGTTTTTATCTTTTTCTGAGGCTAGCTACCAGTACTAGTACTGTTAGGATTGGCGCCTTACAGTTGAGCAGTCAGCCCGGCGAAAAATCTCGTGCTCTCCGTGTGTGCAGAACATCGGGCTCCTCAGTTTCGAGTTGGATTATTCGGGCTTAGCTCTGACCTCCCTAGTTTCACAATTTTTTTGCTGTCCTTGCCAGTGGCTGCCGACCATACTAAGAAGGTGACGCGAGCAACCGGCACGCTGACGCTGGACTCTGACAAGAAGTACAGCGTGGACGTGGGGGTGGAGAAGGACATCAGGGACAAGAAGGGGGTGACGGCCAGGCTCAAGCCCAACGTGCTCGTTACCTCCCCTGACGGAACTCTCCTGTCCTTCACCGGTGACGTGGACTATCGCGAGGACAAGCAGCTGAAGTTGTCCAAGTTCGTACTGGAGGCCAAGGACGTTCTGAAGCAGCCAGTCACCCTCGATTGTAAGTAACTCAGAACGCTCTAGAAATGTAAACTCGCGTCCTTAGTACGGAAAAGCGCGAGGCAGACTAATATGGTGTAACAGTAAAGGCGGCTTTGAGACTAGAACATGGGTCATGTAAGGACAAAGAAAACTCCATGATTCATGGGGTCGCGTAGTGCTTTGGCAAGTGAAAGAAGCCGTTTGCGCTAAAAAGTGGAAGATCTGCAACACTGTAAATTTCAAGATGGAAAAGTGAAAACCCACGCCATTAGTAGCCACAGATTTTCGAAGACAGCTCACAGTTTTTAATTGTATGTCATCCATTGCATTTCAATTAATCAAAATGAACTTTAAAATACAATACGTATGTCGTCATCTGAAGAAAGGGCCTTTAGAACTAGAAACGCCATTCGATTCCATGGCGCTTCGCCCCATGTTCCAGATGATAGCGACGATACGTCTGGAGGTGTATCTTATGCACACTTCAGGGGCTGTTTTCGTGGTATCTTTCATCACACCACGTAGACATCTTGACCGTGACAGCGTCTGTAATGCTAGCACTGAGCCAATAGAAGCGTACTCGTTGACGCGGCGACCATGCAGACTGAGCGCTCCAGTTGTGTAACAACATTCGTAGAATTTGAATGTTCGACCGCTCGCGCGAAGTGTGTAAACGACACCGTATTGCATGAAGAGCTGTACTAATCATCAGTATAGAGTATTTCAAGCGTACAGGCGCACTCACGAGCGAAACTGTTCCATTACATAAGCTGGCTGAGTAAAGATGTATTTAGCTCCGTTTAAAACGCCTTTTTGTGTCTGTGCAGTCCTGCTCAGCCAGAGACCGCGTAAAGACAAGATGCGCTACAAAAACAACATCAAGTTCGCGTCACAGTTCGCCACGGTCAAGGCTTCGTCTCAAGTGCTGGTCGGATCCTTCAACGGGAACAAACGCACGGCCGTACTGATGACACGCTCGCGTATTGACTACAACATCCACGTGCTGCCCAAGGTCAAACGGAACCTGGTTAACCTCGGCTTCAAGCTGCATGACCGGAGCACGTCATCGCTGAGGAAATACGGCTTCAACTTGTAAGTTGTAAAGACAGCCGATCCCAGATTGGTAGGCCCACAACGCAGTCGGGGCTGCTTAGGTGATGCTGAGCATCATGTATCACTTTTAAAGACACCAAGACATGGACCTGTACAGTCGTCATTGTGTGACACCAGCCCTTCCCCCCACCCCCACCCCCCATCCCGCAAACAAAAAAAAACACCCCAAAACAAAAACAAAAACAAAAAATAGCCAAAGCAAAACAAAGCAACAGCAACACAAACAAACAAACAAACAAACAAACAAACAAACAAACAAACAAACAAACAAACAAACAAACAAACAAACCCAAAACAGTGGCGCCTTAATAACAAGGTCGCTGAAAGGGGTTGAGGGATAGGCCGGTGGGTTGTAGCCCACATAATTCATACCCGTCTTTCTACGGTAATGAGACTACCAATAACTGCCAATACCAATACAATGCGGATATCGATATTATCCCAGGAACGTGGACGCCAAGCAGACGCCGCAGGCCAACGTGCTAGTGAGCGGAGAGGTGAGTCACAAGAAGACGCTGACAGAGCTGGAGGTCAAGATCCGGCACGGGAAGAACGTGAAGGTCAAGGCCGACCCCAGCAAGGAGATGCTCATCGCCGGCTTCGTCAACCACAACATCAAGGACGACGAAGCGCTCGTCAAGTTTGACGTGAAGGCATTGTACCCGGAGAAGGTGAGAGGTTGTGTGTGGTGGGCGGCGTTGTTTTGCGGGTTGCTGTTGGTGTTGTTTTTATGAATGCCAGTCGCAGAATTTGAAATCATCAAGAGTGTAAACGGAGTCCAGTTTCTGGAAGGGGTTTAGTGACAAAAGATCCACCAGAACTTTGGAAACAGACAACTTCATTAAATTCAATTTAATTAAATAATATAATAATAATAATAATAATTATTATTATCATTATTATTATTATTATTAAATAATTTATTTATTTATTTATTCATTCGGTTATTTTCTTTTTATTTATTTTCTTGTATTGAATGATTTTTAGTTTTATTTTATTTTATTTTATTTATCTATTTATTTTATTTTAGTGTGTGTGTGTGTGTGTGGGGGGGGGGGGGGGTATTTAATTGTCCTTTCATGTATTGGGTAGTCTGAGGCATTTCCATAGCTTAAAAGATGCCAGATATAAACAAAAAAAAAAAAGGTTAGCACAGCATGGGCTTTTTATTGAGCGTTACCAGACTGTGTGTTGTTGTCTTTCTGTAAACAGAACCTGGAGTACCAGGTGAAGGGGAAACACGAACACAACAAGCGAGTGGCGGAGCAGTATCTGACCGTGCGATACGCTAAGGGCAAGAGTATCGATGCGCACATGCGTCTCGCCGAGATGAAGAAACAGCGCTCTGCGACGTTGGACCTGTCCTACCCGGGTCGGGAGGCCAAATTCAACGCCGACCTGACAGAAAAGGTAAAAACAACCAGCACAACCAACCAACAAACACACAGAAAAAGAAAAAAAAATCGTCAGCTCGACGTCACGACGTGTTGGATCTCAGTCGGACTCCAACCAGCATTTGCACTCCACCAACGTTCCACCCGTGTGGTTTTCGCGGCGTCTGTCATACAGATATGCATAATACATAAGAAGACATACTAGGAGTAGTTTTACTCATGAGAGAAATGATAAAATAGTAATAAGACATAGTTTCTATAGAGCGCTGCTCTCCAAGTACCAAGGACTCACTGCGCTTAAACTGAGCAAGAACACACACACACACACACACACACACACACACACACACACAGAGTCCATTTGCACCCACTCTAACATCCAATTTGGCAGGTGCAGTGACACCAAACGACTCGCGGTACACACAAACAGACTCAACCGAAGTTATCTCTCCAAAGCCTGACGGAAGAAAAAGGTCTTCAGACGAGATTTAATTCTGGGGGGCACCCCGATTGCAGTGAAAGGGGTGGGGTGGGGTAGGTGTGTAGGAGTTTAACGTCCTTTTCCACCACGCATGGGTGATATTAAAGACGGGGCAACGAGAAAAAGGCCAGCACAAATACTTTGCCCCAGCCGGGATTCGAACTCACGACCCGAGCATTGCAAGTCCAACGCTCTACCGTTCGGCTATCCCGGCTCCCGTGCAGTGAAAGATTCTGTCAAACAACATAGCATACTTGATCACGTATAGTCAGTTCCCCCTCGTCTCTGATGACAATCTGACGGCAAACCGTAACCAAATACCGCTATACCGCAACGCGCCATTTCCAATTTGTTTTTACAGAGCAAGACACAGTACGTGCTGTCCGCGATGGCTCAGCTGCAGAAGGGCGAGAAGAACTCGCTAGTCGTGTCTTACGAGCGCCCCACCCCGAACTCCATGACCATCAACAGCGAACTGGGACTGTACAAGCGCACGTCCGCCACCCTGCAGTTGTCCGCCAACCTGGACAAGGACGCAAAGTTCCGAGGAGCCGGCGAGCTTCAGTGGGAGGCCAAGACCTACAGCGTGGAGTTCACATCCGATTGCCAGCCAAAGAGGTAGGCATCGACAAACTGCTTTGTGAGTACTATGGTATCACTGAAATGTAGGGCTGACGTAGCATGGCTGACCGACAAAGTATCGGGCATTTGTTCTAAATACGAAGAAAACGACGGCCCCCTGATGCTGACCGCTAGTTTTTTTCTTTTTTATTTCTCATTTTTGAAGTATGGATACACAGGAATATAATTTATGTTCTCAGCAGTCATCATGGTCACCATCAGTAACTGTAAAAAAACAACAAAAAAACTAAACAAAACAAAAAAAAAAAAATGGTATGCATTACTATAGGAAACAGTGCACGGTAAGAGTGAGTGAGTTTTTAGGCTTAAAGCCGCGCAAGCCACAAAGACTAATTCGCGACTGGTGCACGGTAAGAACAGCAGTTACTTGTAGTACTACGTATTTCCTTTGGGATTGGGGGGGGGGGTGTCTGGGTAGATCTCGCGACAGTTCGTCGTTTAAGAAAAGACTGAACACGCAGAACGTCGCTATGCATACCGGCGAATGGATCGAAAGTTGTCTGCGCGGAAACTTACTGTAGTTTGGCTGCATGGCAGACGCCGGATGTTTGGAGGAACTTCGACATAGCGGTGCCTCGGACATCTGCATGGTGTAGCTCAGATGTCAGCATTGATGATTCGGATAACGCGATGTGTTGGCTAGTGTAATCGTGCTTGTATGAACACGCCCACCCCTCCTACAGTAGTGGTTTTCTGTAATTTTTTAAATATATGTTATAAACCTGCATTTATCTTTCACATTAGTGCCACGATTCCCGATTGTTTTTTTGTTTTTTGTTTTTTTATGACTGTTTTTCGGAATCTTCTCTACGTAATAGATTGGTGCAATGTTGCTACGTGTCACCAGCTAGTTAGTGTCTTGCAGTAATACCCGGAGGCTGCTTTTAGGAGCTCGGCTGGGTGGGGTGGGTGGGTGTTTGGAGGTTTAACGTCCTTTTCCACCACATACGGGTGATATCAAGGACGGGGCAACGACGAAAAAGCCAGCACAAATAATTATTTGGCCCCAGCCCGAGCATTAGAAGTCTGACGCTCTACCATTCGGCCACCCCGGCTCCCCGGAGCTCGGCTTGGAAATATTCGCATGCGTGTGTACGTGTACACACGACTGAAGAGGGTAGATCGTTTATGTCATACGATGGACAAACAGAATGTCAACTCAGTACTGACCCTTGTCAACTAACTTTCCAAGGTACTACGGCAAGTGGACCCTGGACGCGGTTCATCCAGACAGACGGATCAAGGGTCTGCTAGAAGGCGGGCGTGACGAGGAAGACGCGGTCAGACGAGCTAAGCTGGACGTGCAGTGGGACGCAGACAAGGACCCCAGTCAGCGGGTCGGCCTCAGCCTGGAGGTGGCCAACAAGGACCAGTCGGGCGGCATCAACACTGGAGGCATGATTGAGGTCTTCACGCCTGTCAAGGTAACCTCCCCCCACCCCCTTCTTTTTTGTAGAGTGCAACACGTTCGCTCCATTTAAAATGAAAGGGGTGGGGTGGGTGTTTGGGAGTTTAACGTCCTGTTCCACCACGTAAGGGTGATATCAAAGACGGATCAACGAGAAAAAGGCCAGTACAAATATTTGGCCCCACCCGGGATTCCAGCTGACGACCCATTTCAAATGCAAGTTTTTTTGGTTTTTGTTTTGTTGTTGTTGTTGTTGTTGTTTTTTAATCTGAATAAAAGGAAGTGAAAGAGAGAATATCATTATTATGGAACATTGAAAAGAAAGACATGAAAACATGAAAGAAAATTATTAAAGGAGAATGATTTTGACTCTTTAGTTTATTAGTGAGTTTTAAATATTAAGTAAAAACGAAAATCTCCCCCACACGAGTCGAAAGACTTGTGTTTCAAAGTGTTCTGCTTGAAATGTGTGGTTTTTTTTTTGTTTTGTTTTTTGTCAATCTAGGACTACCAGCAGCTGAAGGCAGAACTCAGATTCCAGAACGGTGCCAGAAAATTCCTGACCATCGCCGAGACCGTTCTTGGAGATCCGAACAAGTTATATTCACTTAAGCTGCAGTCCAACCTGCCTTTGTCCGTCGAGAACTTTGACGCAGTGGCGTGGCTCAAGACTCCGCATAACCCAGTACGCCACCTGGAGGTCAACGGACAACTTAGCTACAGCGACTCTGAGCGACTTTCTAGTGCTGTGAAAGGAGTCTTCAACCGGCATTTCCTGGAGGCTAAAGTGTCTGGTGCCAGCAAAGGTTAGAGAGTGTGCCCGTTTCTGTCTGTCTGTCTGTCAGTCTCTCCTGCCCTCCCTCTCTTTGCATGTAGCGTATGTAGATGATCTTCCGTCGCTTTGCTGTCATGAGTAACTGCAGTGTCTTTCTGCGTGAATTACTTCCTATGAAAATCTGATCACAGTTAGGCATGTTTATCTCTTTATTATTATATTTACTTATGTCCATGTTTTGTGTTCTCTGTGTTCTTTCTTTCTTCTTTTTTTGTTGCCCAGTTGGGGCCAAATAATTGTGCTGGCTTTTTCATCGTTGCCTCGTCTTTGACTGATATCACCCGTATGTGGTGGAAAAGGACGTTAAACTCCCAAACACCCATCCACCCACCCTTTTGTTGTTGTTGTTGTTGTTTTCAGCTGATTGATGATTCTGTTTATTTTAGTGTTTATTTGTTTTACCTTTTTGTGCTGGTGTTGGCATGATGATGATGATGATGATGACGACAACGATGACGACGATAATGATGATTACAACCATAACAATACTGACAGTGACGATTACTGCTGATGACAGGTAATATCCTTCGCCGGATACTGGAAGGGTCGGCAGTTGTGACCTCCACCATCCCTGGCGCCCGTGACCTTAGTCTGACTTTTAACCACAACGACGACAACCGCAAGTTCTTCACCCAGACTGTCCTCAACCACGACGGCAACCAGTACTCGGCCAGCCTGGAGGCAGACTTTGTCAAGGTCCATTGGCAGGTCAGTGTACATTTCCCACGTAGCCCAGTGTGGCTGATTTCTTTTCTTTTTCTGTTTTTTGTTTCTTTCTTTCGTCCGTCTTGATTCTTTCACCGATCGTTAGAAACGATTGTTCCATTGTCTGCCCGCCTGTCTGCTTGTCTGTCTCTGTGTCTGTGTCTCGCTGTCTCCGTCTGTGTCTGTGTCTGTGTCTGTCTCTGTCTGTCTGTCTATCTGTCTGTCTGTCTGTCTGTCTCTCTCTCTCTCTCTCTCAGGGGAGCCGGGGTGGTCGAATGGTAGAGCGTTGGACTTCTAATGCTCGGGTCGTGAGTTCGATCCCGGCTGGGGCCAAATATTTGTGCTGGCTTTTTCATCGTTGCCCCGTCTTTGATATCACCCTATGTGGTGGAAAAGGACGTTAAACCCCCAAACACCCCCCACCCACCCATCCCCTTTCTCTCTCTCTCACACACACACACACACACACACACACACACACACACACACACACACACACACACACACACACATACACACACACACACACACACACACACACACACACAAGCTAGATAAATAATGATGAAAATGCGCAGCTACCAACGCCATGCTGGATGTAAATGTCTATTTGACGGGATTAAATCTCCCTTTGGTTTTTATACAGATCTCCACAGACGGAACTCTTCAGATCAGGGCTCCACGGCTGCAGACCCCTGTCCGGTTGTCATGGAAACACAAGAACAACCTGCACGAGTTGAATTCCACAGTGACCGTCAGCTGGGAATCTGACAAACGCGCCAAGCTGGACCTTGGCGCCAAAGCGAACATGGTGGCACGCAAGTGAGAGAAAAAAAAAAAAAAACAACAATAAAAAACAAAAACAAAAACAAATTAAAAAAACCAAACAACTTCAGTTCTTCCAAAAAGTGTTCTCGCTTATTCCTATTCTGAATTTTATTTTAGAGACATGTGGAACGTCATAAAATGCAAAAAAAAAACGTCTACGACATACAAAGCTGTAGCGGTGTTTCATCCGTCGAAGTGATTACTTGGTTTTAGAGATTGTGTATTGAATTGCGTCCTTCAGAATCTGCTCCACTTTTTCCGTGTATTCCAATTGCCCGGGGGAGCCGGGGTGGCCGAATGGTAGAGCGTTGGACTTCTAATGCTCGGGTCGTGAGTTCGATCCCGGCTGGGACCAAATATTTGTGCTGGCTTTTTCATCGTTGCCCCGTCTTTGATATCACCCGTATGTGGTGGAAAAGGACGTTAAACCCCCAAACGCCCACGCCAATTACCCGGCTGAGGTAAAACGAGGCCAGAGGAAGTAACTAATCGATATGAATGATGCCCCACGGGTCTGCAAGACTTTTGTTAACCTTGATTTTTTTTAAAAAAAGGTGAATCAGTCTAGCAGGATCTGTCGAAAAAATGAAACAGGTTACTTTTCTCTAATAGACAGATGTCTCAAACGTCCCATGAAGGAGTTTAGTGATGGTAAATTTACGGGATTCCGTTTTAGATTCCATAAAGCACCAGTCGTATGACAGGGCTTTCGTCAGACCTCTCGTAATGCTGCAGTGCGCCTATGTCTGTATGTCAGGCCACACTCGGGCTCCTGTGAGTATCTCGTATCATAGTACCCGTGCACATTAAAGGTCTGCAGTCCGAACTTAAAGCCGGGGAGCCGGGGTGATCGAATGGTAGAGCGTTGGACTTGTAATGCTCGGGTCGTGAGTTCGGTCCCGGCTGGGGCCAAATATTTGTGCTGGCTTTTTCATCGTTGCCCCGTCTTTGATATCACCCTATGTGGTGGAAAAGGACGTTAAACCTCCAAACACCCACCCCACCCACCTCGAACAAAAAGCCACAAACAGCTTGTTAAAAAAAAAAAAAAACTATCCGACTGCAAAATGCGGTCAACTCTGTCACAGTTACAGAGTTTTCAGCGTCCCTGAAACCCCTACAAAAGCCAAGGGCAGCCTGATTTCACAGCTCAGTTTGCTTTTTGACACTGAGCGAGAAAGATGGCAGTGGCTAGTCTTCTCGAGCAGCACATACCCCCCACTAGATACTGTAGCGATGAATCTCGCTCACTGACAAAAAGCACAGTGGTCACTGCAAACTCACTCTCTGGCCGGTTTTACTGGGGTCTCCGAAGCGCTGAAAACTCTGCAGCTGTGATAGTTGCCTGGATTATGCACTGTCGCACAGTGTTTGCGGCTTTTTGTTTAGATTGCAGACCTCTACGAAAAGCCCCACTGAGTGAAACGGCTTCTTTTACGCAACAGGTTTTACATGGACGCAGCGCTGGTCGGCCCGTGGAAGAAGAACGGGGCGGACCACGAATCGACACTGAGCGGTTACTACAGCGACCGTAGTGGCAGAGACATGTCCTTGACCCTCCGGCTGGACAAAGACAATTTCGTTTGCACCAGCACAGTCCAACAGACGGAATTCGCCTTCCAGCAGACATTTGAGTTGTCGGCCACTCAGCCAACGCCATTCCAGTACGAAGCCACGTACTCCATTCAGCACAAAGACTTCCCCAAGGTCGTGTCCGCGGACGCGAAGGTCGACAAGAAGCCGATGATCGACTTGAACTTCGAGCTGGAGAATCCGAGGGAGGACACTTACCGGTCTAATGTGCGATTCGTTCTGCGGCATGAAGACATCGTTCAGAACATCGTGGGCAAAGCTCAGCACGACAAGAGGCGAGGAAAGTGGGTCACCAAAGGCGACGTGCAGTACGAGGTGGGCAAGACGATCGATTTCGAAACCATCGTGGACGTGGAGAAGGACGACTCAAAGATGGTCAGACTGTCCGTAGACACGCCATACGACGAAGTCAGGAACATCGTGGTCGAGTACTCCCACTCCGGAGACGTGGAGCGTGACTTCAATGTCAAAGCCAGCGCTATGGTGGATCCTGTGTTCGACAAGGTCTCCACCGAGGTCTCCTGGAGCAACCGGAAGAAGTTCAACGGAAGGTTGAGAGTGGACACGCCGTTCAAGCAGCTGCGCTATCTGGAGGTGAACGGAGACAGCGAAATGCGTGGCGGCAAGCGGCATTCTCATGTAAAACTGGACCACCACCCTAGACAGGTGTACGAAATGGACACCGACTACACCTTTAACTTCCCCCAGGATGTCGACATCGCTCTCAATCTTACCACACCCAGACCTGAACTTCCTTCGCTTTCCACCGAGCTGGGATTTCAGTTCACTGACGACGAGGTGACTGGAAAACTGAAGCTGAACGGCCCCTCGCTGAAATTCGACGGTTTCTCAACCAGAGTTGGCCACAAACGCGGCGCTGCTTCTGTGAATTCTCGCATCGACGCGACCATTCCGCCGGGCAGAAAGTGGTCAGGGAGCGCCGACCTTAACTGGGAGAACGAAATCCAAGGCACGATAAACATGGAGAGCAACGTAAAGGGAGTTCACCCAACTCAGCTGGTTCTCAGCCATAGAGGACGCACGTGGGAAGACTTCCACACGAAAGCTGGTTTCAAAATGAACGGCGACAGACTCGAGTCCGAAGTGGCCTACTCCAACAAAGACGGCAGAAGAGGGCTGTTCATGCTGGCAACGCCTGACCCTGACCTGGACTTCTTCAAGTCCACCTTCTTCCAACGCTTGACCGACAAGAGCTTCGAGGGACGCTGGACGTCGCAGTACGGCGAAACTTCAAAACCCTACGAATACGGAGTGAAAACGACATACTCCGAGGACGAAATGGAGTTCGCTACGGACCTCAAGACCCCGCACTCGGAAGACCTTGAAATCGAGATGGGCTTCGAAGGACACAAACAGGTGGCCGTGAAACTGCACGGGATGTACGGGCAGCAGAACAAGATCGACACCCTTGTCAAGTACAAGATCAGGGAGAATTTCTGGGACGTCGGAGGGGAATTTGACTACAAGATCAAGGGGGCCGGTCGCAACGTCGGTCTGACGTTCACGAGAGACGGGCCATTGGATAACCTCAAGTCTCAGAGCACCGCCAAGTACATGGGCAAGGAGGTGACGGTCGATGCCATGTACAAGGACACAGGGAAAAAGTCGGGTAGAGTCAGCGTGCAGACCAACTTCGAAGACTACACGGATCTGGGAGCTTCTTTTGAGCACAACGGAGACTCGAACAAATTTGACACGAAAGTCTACCTCAAGTACAAAGACGGCAAGGAAGCGGAGGGCACCGTGGACTTCGAGAAGGTGAGGTCGCGCCGGGCATCCTTGACCAGCACCCTGAAGCTGCCGTTCCCGGAGTACGCTGAGAACAAGCTCACTTACAAACACACGTACAGAAAGAACAAGCTGACCGCCGACGCCGTGCTGGCCCTGGGTCAGGCTCGCCCCGTCCGCGGAGACCTGGAGTTCAGCGACGATTCTACGGTGACGATTTCCATCACGGGACCCCACAAGGACTTCGGCTCTTTCACGGCAACGGCGACCTTCGACGAGAAAAGAAAGAGTCTGGACGGTGACGCGACGCTGACGCTGCTGAGCCAGAGGAAACCCATCACGGCGACATACATGGTGAAGGCCGACACCTGGCCAATTATGGTCAACGTGAAGGCGAACACTCCGTACCAGGACTGGGAAACCACGGAGCTGACCGTAACCCACGACGGCATGTGGGACGCGTTTACCACGAGCACCACGCTCGAGTCTCGCGCAGTGGGCAAGGTCACCAGCGAAGCCACGTGGCTCTACAAGACCCCGACGATCTTCGACGGACTGTGGACTTTCTCCAGCACCATCGAAGGAGCCAAGGACCTAAAGCTTCTCGTCAGGAACACACAAGGTCAGGCTGGCGACCAAGAGGAGTACGCCTCGCACGTGGAGATCGGCTGGGAGCTGCTGAAGCAGATCGTCCTTGACGGAACTCTTCGCCTGAGCCCAGACGACACTTCCAACCAGTACGGCGGGACGCTGTCTATGACCACGCCCTTCGAGAAGGCCGCTGACGTGGGTTTCTCCTTCGATCACACCCACAGCGACTCAAAGATCAAGGACACGGCCGTGGCGACCTACAACCAGAAGACCTACCTGGACGCCGACTTCGAGTACAACGTCGAGGACGGAGGGAGGCGCGTCGGCAGTATTGACTTCCGGGAACCTCACCCCATGGCCTACAGCATCGGCGGCTACTACAGTGAACAGGCGATTGAGGGCGAGCTCAAGCTGAACTGGGACAAGAGGTGAGCGTGCGAACGTAGAGAGTGAGAGAGAAAGAGAGAGAGAGAGAGAGAGAGAGAGAGAGAGAGAGAGAGAGAGAGAGAGAGAGATGGCTTTAAAGATTTTGATGTCTTTGTGAAACTTTTTTGTAATTTTTTTTTTTTTTTTTTTTGGTAAACTGCTATCGGTGTCAGTCGATCTGCAGTTATGCTGGCGGAGACATTTCAATATCGGTCGTTTATACAATGCATGAAAACAACCGATATTAAAAAGCCCTTCCTAGCACCATAACATACTTTACCAAAAGTCCGACCTCCAAAACGTACCACGCCTATTTCCATCCCCCCCCCCCTCCTAGAACATAGCATACTTATTCCCACCCCCCCCCCCCCCGGCGCCTAGAACATAGCATACTTATCCCCCCCCCCCCTAGAACATAGCATACTTATTACCATTCCCCTGAGAACATAGCATGTTTATTCCTAGTCCCCCTAGAACATAGATTGCTTATTCCCATTTCAGCGCTCAGGAGAATTCAGTCTAATCCCCTTCCCATTTTGTTTTTTCTGGGAGAGCATATGGCATGCATAATTCCTTCCCTTTTCAGTTCTCCAATGAAAAACGTGCACCTGACTGGCGAGTACACTGACCGGACTGACAGCCTGGGTACGGACAGGGCTGTGAAGGCCTGGGTCATGCACCCGGCGCGAACCATGGGCCTGGAGCACGTGCTGCGACAGTCGGACACCGAGTTCCAGACGGACATGATGCTGACCTGGGACAAGGCTCAGGGCAGCACCATCTCCTATGACATCAGCTGGAACGACCGCAGCTCTCGCTACAGCACATCCTACGATGCTAAAGTGAAGGTAGGAATTTGCATTAACTGAAAATATAAAACGATAAAAAACACCCAAAACAAAACAAACAAACAAACACCCCAGCAAAAAACAACAACAAAACAATTTCAGAAAACAAAAAACCAACAAAAACGAATAAAAACCAAAACCAAAACAAAAAAATACGACCCTTAAAAGTTCATGCAAAATATCGCATTTTTACTGGAAATCTTCCGATCACTAGACGCCTCTTAAAGCCACTATTACGCAATCCGCAGCAAGTAATTGCTCAAATGGATAAATAAAGATTTGAATTTTTTTCTCAGGTTGGCTGCCCCTTGCGGAGCGTGCAGGTGGAAGGTATGTACAGTGACACGGGACGGGTGCGCGGCGCTCGAGGCTCGCTCATGTGGGACGCTGACCGGAACGAGGACATGAAGATCGGCCTGAACGCAGAGCTGGACACGCGAGGGCAGACCAACCGCCTGCAGCTGGACCTCGACCTGCCTTTTGTGGACAAGGTGGGTGAACTGGACGGCGATGGCTCGAACGTTGGACATTTCCAGCAGCACCCTGGCGACTTTTACTAGAACATACAAGTGGTGCCGTTTCCATCCCTCGTGTGTGGTAGTTTGTCACTCTTGAAATGGCATACTTCTTGTTTCTTTGAGTTAACAGTTGTTACTGTTTTCTCTTCTCTTGCAGAAATATGGCTATGTGGCTGAAGGAGCCGTCATGTCAGGCAACGTTATCATAGAGCAACGAACGGAGTTCTCTTATTCCAACGACCCCAGAAAACTCTTCGTCATCTCTTCCCGCCTAGAGGACATCTCTTACGGAAGTGACGCCAGCAACTACAGTTTCTCCATGGGCATTACGCACCCCGTCACTGACGTCAGCATTCAACTGACGTCACACTTCGGTCTGTCGGACACGCTGGGTTCCGTGGCAACGAGTGTCGAGTACATGACGGCACAGCGACAGAGGAAGAATCTTGAACTTCGCGGCCAGATCGACAAACTGAAGAAAACAATGACTGCCGAGGTTAGAGGAAACGTAGCCTACTACTATCTTTGCTTATTATTTGATGGGAGAAGGCAAAGTTATATTTTGTTGTTGTTGATGTTGTTGTTGTTGTTGTCGTCGTTGTCGTTACTGCTTGATTTTTCATAGTATATTCCGGGAAAGTTGGTTTAGATCCCGGCTAGTGCCAAATATTTGTGCAGCTGTTTTCATCTGTCTCTACTGCTTCTTGTTATGAAGACTGTTAAGTATTTCGGACTGTCTAAGAATTAATATACTCGCCATTGAAATGTATTGCATGATGAGGTGGGTAAAATAAAAATATAGATTTCGAACTTACGCATTATCTTGTGGAAACCGCTACAAAAGTTAGTTGTGTATACTTGAGAAGTTGTTGTTCATTTATGTGAATGTGTTCTTAGCTCAAGTCCCCTGTGAAGGACGTGACCTTGGAGGGAGCAGTGACGGGAGACGTGAACTACAACCTCCGCCTGACCTCCAAGGAGGACGGTCAAAGGTCGCAGTTCACGGACATCTTCGTTGACCCCAGCACGAGGACGTTTGAACTCGCCTTCCACTACGACAAAGGTGAGAGGCTGAGCATGTATAGACTGGAAAAAAATGTGAGAAATCTGCTGTAGTTACCTAAGCTATAAGCTATATCGTGAGCAGCATACATTTTTTATTATTTTTTTTTTTTTTTGCATTTCAGTTTGTGGCGTCTCAGTGTTAGGCACGTAGTCGCTTTTCAGACGGGCCCGACGCATTTTCTAGCCGTGGTGTGTGTGTGTGTGTGTGTGTGTGTGTGTGTGTGTGTGTGTGTGTGTGTGTGTGTGTGTGTGTGTGTGTGTGTGTGTTTGTTTTACGTTAGGTTCTGCGAAATTTAGCGTAGAGTAAAAAGTTAGGGTCTCTATTTCTACCGTTGCAAAACACAATTATTTTAGTTATTATTTTGGCCGGGAAAGAAAAACCCTTCGATGAATTATATTTATTTATTTATTTATTTTCTTTTTTTTAAATACATTTTTGTACAGAATCTCCTGCCAACACGCTGAACTTATTTGGTCACATGATCGACGACAAGATGCTGCAGACAGAAGTGTACCGCATGCAGAACGGACAGCGGGTCAGCGAGACCCTGATGACGGTCCGCCTCAACTCCTCGCACGTGCTACACACCAGACTCAACTGGCGCCCGCGCATGCTCACTGACCTTCAGGTAGGACCATATGAAACAGACGACCACAGTTACTATAGCCACTATGAAGCTTTGTGGTCCTGTGTAATGTCGTGACATTCTCATCGGTGTACTTTGGCTGGCGTGTGTGAAAAAAGTGGGTCTGTTTAATGCTAACAATAGTTTTGTTGTTGTTGTTGTTGTTTATGTTGGTGTTGTTGCGTGTGTGCGCAGGCATGTGTGTGTGATAAATATTCAAAATGACATTTTCTCAGGAATCATGGCCCCCAGAAACACAAAGCTTGGAACAAATAATAATACAGGTCTACGTACCATTCTTCATGGCCAAGGTCATACAAGTTGAAGGTCAAGGTCGTACTAGGCTTAGTGAAGGTCATACAAGCTGAAGGTCAAGGTCACACGAGCCTTAGGCACGGGCAGGCAAGCTGCACAGTTATTTCTTTTCTTATGCGCTATTCACTACTGTGTGTCATGCAGCAATACCTCAGCACCCAGCTGACAGTGTTCAGCTACGCCAGCAGTGAGACGTTCAGCCGTGCGGCGGAGGCTGTGGGGCAGGAGGTGGAGGCGAAGTACAACACCATCATGGGTGAAGTACGTGAAGAGGCGGGGCCGCTCTTCGACCAGCTGCAGGTGGGGTCTCACGGGCACCTGACGTGCGATAAGCTTGAATGACGTGTGTCAAGGAATATTGAAATTGACGAGTTTCTTTCGATTTTCATTTGAGTTTGTGAAAAATCTTACTGGTTGTCAGTTTACGAGGCTCCGATGAACACAAACTGACCGGTTTTCTCCTTTCTAGAATAATCTGACGTTGCTTTGTGTTTAGGCTGCATGATAAGAAACAAATAAGGCAAAGGAAATCGAGGAACGTCAAAGGAAGTGTCGGAGTCCACGCTACAGAAACAAGGACGTTCTGAAAAGCTGTGTTATTATTATTGTTTCTCGCAGTGTATGAGTGGGTTTTGTTTTGCAGAGAGAGATGAATGACATCCAGACACACCTGAACGCCGTGCACCGTGACTTGCGTCGTTTCTACAGCAGGAACGCGTTGCACGTGCAGGACATGGGTGACCTCGTTAACGGAGCATTCAACGCTCTCATGTATGTACTCCCTGGCTGCTGGCAGTCGGTAGATGTTACTGGCTTTGGCCGTCTATGGATGCGCTGATCTGTTCAAGCATTAATAAAAGAAAGTCTTTTCTTTTCATGATGTTGATCATTGCGAAATTTCAGTCGAATGTAGTCTGAAGTTGCTAGAAACAGAATGTTTGCTCGAATTAAAATTGACGTTTGAACACTTTCAAGTTCATACAAATCACAACCAACTTTTTTGCGTACTCATATTCATAGACAACCACAGACGTGAAAAAGAAACAAAACAAAAACAAAACCAAGCAAAGAAAAAGAAAAAAACCAAACCAACAAACCCCCCCCCCCCCCTCAAAAAAAAAAAAAAAAAATATATATATATATATATATATATATATATACACATATATATAATAAAATAAATAAATAAATAAAAGCAAACAAAAAAACCCACCAGACAAACAAATTTAGATTTATTTATTTGTTAACAAGTAAACGCGTGTACGATGTGCAGAAGACAGGAATTATGAATTTTTCTCTTCATTTGTAATCTTGACAGCTCCGGGTCTCAAGCCTTGGCCCTGGAATTCCAAGAGTTTTACGCGGACGCCCAGAAGCAACTGGCGGTATCAGTACAACAACTTGGCCGTTATCCCATGGCTCAGAAATACGCTCAGCTTGTGCAAGAGTTTGCTGGTGGCCTCAAGGTAGGAACAATTTGCAGTGTTAATAACTTGGAAAGAGAATAAAAAATAAATGCCGCAGTTCTAAAGTTCTGAAACCTATAAAGCTGAACTAGTCGTCGTGGACGAAATCAAGGCAGGACTTTTTGGAGGTGTTAAAGTCAACTTCTGGTTTCCCGTTCGTCTCCTTTGTTTTCTTCTTTTTTTTTTTTTTTTTTGTTGATATCTGCTTCTTCTACTTCTTCTTCTTCATTCCAGATTTCTTCTTTTTTTTAGGGGAGAGGGGGGTGGGGGGGGGGGGGGGGCGGGGGGGGGAGAAGGTCTCCCCCCCCCCCTCCCAGCTCCCCGGTTCCACCACCCTTGTTATTTAAGTAAACTTCGCCTTTCGGGCGTCTGTTTGGAACTATGACATCATGTACGAATCGTCCGTATGTTTATGTAAAGTAAACCGCCGTTTTAGGTTCTTTGTTGTTGTTTGTTTGTTACTGTTTGTTTTTATTTCCAAAGGAAAACTTGCGCGGCGTTAAGCCTTAACTAACTAACTAACCAACTAACTAACTAACTAACTAACAAACTCCAAAGGAAAAGCTGCATATGGTCGTGATAGATTACCGTGTATTGGAGTTGCTTGGCACTCTTAACTAGAACGCGCGTGCATCTCTGTCCTAGAACACGCGCGTCGTCCTGGAGCAGGCTTTGGACCAGCTGAGTCTTCATGTGGCTGAACTGTCTGACCGATCCTACCGTAGCTACCTGCTGGTCTCCAGACAGATTGAGCGGAAACTGCAAGGTGAACTTTCTGTCTCAAACTGCACGCTCCGATTTCGCCTCTAATATCGTCTCTGCCACAGTTAATAATCACTACGTGCAAGTAGGGCGATCTGTCTCCCATCAGTGCACTGCGGGCGTGACTCGCAAGCAGCCAAAACCTCTCCGCCGCGCGACTCGAAACACGCGCAGCAACCAGACTGGAACCGAAGCACCCACGATCACATCCGCAACAATTGAAACGGGAGCCTAGTTTGATTATCGTCGCTTTAGTTGTACATCGTTACCGTGTTGTTAATAGGTTTCTTAGCAGCGTAGACATCTGTATTGCCAAAGACATGGACAAAGACACCGGGAGATACATGACGCTGTTCCGTCAATTTTCCAAACTCTCTCTCTCTCTCTCTCTCTCTTGTTATAATGTATGCACACCCCTTCCTGATGGGGGCCAATGCCCTTTGAGGAATAAGGGGCTGAGTCTCTCTCTCTCTCTCTGGCGAAAAATTTACTCTCGTCGTACGGCCACCCACCGTAAAGACCGTCTTTATTGAGATGACCGTAAACGTGATAGAAAGACAGGGTTTGACTTCACAATTTACAAGCCGACCATCGTTGTGTGTTTGTTTTCTTGGACTAACTGAATTTAGCGACTCTTGTAATGACGTGATTGACAGTGACGCCACTCTCATAATTATGCATGAGCAATGTTGTAAGATTGTGTCACCGTGCAGGTTACACAGCTGCTCTTCAAAACACGGGTGTGGCCCGGGCCTACAGCACGGCGCGTACTGGTCTCATGCGGCTTTCTATGACGGACCTTCAACAGCTCAACGAGGTATTGATTGATTGAGTGAGTGAGTGAGTGAGTGAGTGACTCGACTGGACAGATTTTATTGATTCCGGCCATTGGCCGCTATCATGAGGGTGAAAAAAAACAACAACTGAACAATCAAAGGAACGCACAAACATGAACATGAGCATGAACAACCAGGACATTTACAGCACATTAACACAAAGTATGAGTGAGTCAGTCAGTCAGTCAGTCAGTCAGTCAGTCAGTCAGCGAGTGAATGAGTTAGTCAGTTATTCATTGATTCGTCAAATACTTATAACTGTACTACTTAGACTTTCGTTTCGGGAAATTCGGGTTGGTTCCCTCGGGGGGAAGGGCGTCACCAAAGAATTGAGTGAGCCACAGTTCACCTCAGACGCTCGTAGCATGATTTTGATTTGGGATAGTTACGTGAAACACACGAAAGGATGTGCCAAGTGCAGTGACGCGAAGCATGGCAAAGAGACTGGGCACAAATGTCATTGAAAAAAAGAAAAAGAAAAACAACAACAACGAACAACACACACACACACACACACACACACACACACACACACACACACACACACACACACACACACACACACACACACACACACGCACGCGTATCATTGGTACTTGGAAATCGTGCACATATGCACGATTTCTCAAAAGACACTTAGGAAAGTATATCAGCTTTCTCCAACCAGCGACAGGTGATCACTGAAACGCTTGTATCAACCAGCAACCTACAGCATCTGCGTTGTACCTACCTTTACTTCAACATCCGTCCTCTTCCAGGTGGCCAACCAGAAGATGCTGCTGGCGCTGGAGAAACTCGGCCTGAAGGAGAGCTACATCCGTCTGGTCAGCAAGGCCAAGCAGGTTCTGACGGACCAGTTCAGTGACCTCGTGCAGCGCCCCGAGTTCCAGCAGATCTACGTCATCAGCAACGAAGTGTATCAGCAGGTAGGCTGGTGGTCATAGAACACGCAACCTTGCCGTATCTTACCAGGTTAGTCGATGTTGAACTTCTCCGTCACATGATCGGTTGGAGTCGGCACTTTTGGGCAGGCGATGACTGCCAGATCTGAACTCTCCAGCTGATCACAGCTTTAGCCAAAATATAGAGTTCTTTCATGTCGTGTATCACGTGGTACACATTGTGCTCTGCTGACCAATGGCAATAGAGATGACTGGCGGCAGCTGGCGGACGCGCAAGCCAAGAGCCTTTGGAAAAGCACCGGGCCGTCCGCCACGCACGTTTTGATGACGTAACGCGCAAGAGCTCAGTACTGCCAGCCCGGCCATGTTTTCCTCACGGTGGTGAACAGGCCCATCTCATACATACCTATTCGTACTTATGTCCATCCGCATTGCCATTCACCCTCACCAAATCGAGGCAAATTCACGTACAGACTCGTTCACGGTGCTGTCTTAGTGTGTCTTGCCTTTGGGGTGGGTGGGTGTTTGGGAGTTTAACGTCCTTTTCCACCAAGTAAGGATGATATCAAAGACGGGGCAACGAAAAAAAGGCCAGCAAAATATTTGGCCCCACCCGGGAGTCGAACTCACGTCCCGAGCATTGAAAGTCCAACGCTCTGCCATTCGGCTATCCCGGCTCCCCGTCTTGCCTTTGTGTACACATGCATGAATACAGTTGTGTATACAGAGAGGAGAAGTCGCAGTATGGAAAATAAAATCATGCGTGCAGGAAAAGTAAGAGGATAAATGGGTGGCACTGTAGTACGGCAATCGACACAGTCCAAATTTCTGTTTTATTGTATGGGACTATAAAATGCAACAGTTACCAGTTACTTCCTTTGGCGGTCGGTACTCTAGTGGTTAATTAAGACACTTCGTCACCTATGCAAGAGGTCAGGTTCGAGTCCCACCCGGGGCAAAGAATTTTCCCTTCTCATATGTGCCGATCGTCGGGGGTTCTCTCCGAGTTCTTCCCCCTCTGCTTCGGAAATGTTCAGCCCACAAATTTTGAAAATAAATGCAATTCTAAATTCGGAAACTTAAATTGCTGAGCTGACCCTTCGCACCACGTGATTTGTAAAGTGTTCATGTCCAGCGTGTGAGAGAATGCTTGTGACTCACGTGAGCATGCGTGTCAGTGGGGTTCAGTTATTATTATTATTATTATCATCATCATAAAATAAATAATAAACTGGGTACTTAAGGGACGCTCTCCCTCTCGCGGGAGCTCAGGGCGCCTTATAATCAACACACACCCAGAAACACACGCAACATGCCTCCACACATACATTTAACTACAAACACATAATGTGCAGCATCATACACGGGCTGCCCCTGGCTTACACACACACACACACACACACACACACACACACACACACACACACACACACACTCGACCAGCAAGATGATGATGTGGCAACAGTTACTGGTCGAAGGCTGTGAAGAGGTGGGTTTTCAGATTTGTTTTGAAAGATAGTTTTGTGTCTGCATATCTGATCGAAACTGGGAGATCATTCCAACAAGTCGCGTCGGACCCTGGTATGAATAACTACGCTGATCAAAGGTCTTTGTCTTGACATGAGGGACAGGGAGTTTCTATTATTATTACTATTATTCCTCCCGTCCTTCAGGGTGTGTGGGCCTACCGGTACTGGCACGTGGAGAAGAACATGCGACTGGCAGCGGCCCAGCTGCTGGAGCTGGCCAAGGACGTGGCCCTGCTGGAGATCACACGCATCAAGAACGCTGTGGTCGACCTCGACAAGTCCCGGGTCATCGTCTACGATCCCGCCAACGGGGAACTGCAGTTTGAGATCTACCTCCCCGGTAAGTGAAAGGAAACCACTCCAAAGCAATTTACCTTCCATACTTACCAACAGGGCCCGTATGTAGAGCTCGAGGTTAAGTTAACCCACGGCTACCGGCCTAACCCAGACTAGGACAAAAGAAACCCCCAAACAAAATTAAGTAAAAAAGGAAGCGAAGAAAGAAAGACAAAAATTCTTCTATAACGGCATAGGCACCTTGATGGAATGGACACGCTTCCTGATTTAAAACAAAACAACAACAACAACAACAACAAAACAGTAAATTTAACTCTAGAGCTAGTTTAGTTCAAGGTTAGACTCTAACCCGGGGCTAAACTCCCTAACCCCGACTTTTACATGCGGGCCCAGGATAATAACGGGTTAAAAGCCGTATGTAACTAAATAAACATAGAAAGTAATGTTTTAAGAAGGAGAGAAAAAAATATAAAGTGTAGGTGTACCCAAAGTTTCGACTGAAGACTGTACTGTAAGGGGGTTCTCCTATTCTGAATAAGTCCACCGCTGTAGAAACCATCCGTCCAATTAAAACAACATCTCAACTGTTCCAGTGCTGAAGACTGTACTGTAAGGGGGTTCTCCTATTCTGAATAAGTCCACCGCTGTAGAAACCATCCGTCCAATTAAAACAACATCTCAACTGTTCCAGTGCCATTGAAGTCGTTGGCAGAGCCCCCTGACGTGAGACTGACCAAGTACGTGAACCGCGTCAAGTCCTGGATGGCCACTTACGTCCCCTCGCCACGTCACTCGCTGTGGACATCCATCAACAACTACATGCCCAACATGGACTCCAGCACCTGGCTTCCACCGTACAGGGGTAAGGGGCGTGTAATCCTGTGCGGTGTGTGGAAGAGGCTTGCCATTTGAAACTCTCTCTCTCTCTCTCTCTCTCTCACCTGTGCGTGCGTGCGTGCATGCATGCATGCATGCATGCGTGTGTGTGTGTGTGTGTGTGTGTGTGTGTGTGTGTGTGTGTGTGTGTGTGTGTGTGTGTGTGTGTGATATTCAGCAAGACAACACACACACACACACACACACACACACACACACACACACACACACACACACACACACACACAAAACACATGTATTGGAACAGACAGGGGATCAGACAATTTAAAACCTCTCTCTCTCCCTCCCGCTCTCTGTCTTTGTGTGTGTGTGTGTGTGTGTGTGTGTGTGTGTGTGTGTGTGTGTGTGTGTGTGTGTGTGTGTGTGTGTGTTCACTTCATTCCTTTACCCCGGGTTTCTCAGAGTTTTTTTTCCTCCAGCAAAATTCATAATAGGTATATAAACTGGTGTGTATGATCTATGAGTTACTGTATCGTCTCTTTGCCCACAGCATATGCGTACGTGATGGGCGATCAGCACGTGGTGACCTTTGACCGCTCCCACTACAACTTCGCCGGTCGCTGCAGCTACATCCTTGCCCGCGACATGGTGGATGACCGGTTCACTGTGGTCCTCAACTACAACAACCGACCCCGCCAGCCACAGGTCAAGTCCATGGTGGTCATGCTGAGGGGTGTGGCCATTGAAATTGGCGCGGACAACAAGGTGAGTGCTGGTGATTGAGCCATCGAGGATCCATTTTTTGGAAGAGTTATTTCCCGTTGGCTTTTCTCGAAGTCTTGCTGGGGGAAATGATTTTAACTCTTCCACGAACATGGTCACTGGGGTTGGAATAGCATGTTGCGTGGAATGCCCGGGGCAAATGACTCCTCCAAGGACAGGATGAGATATGGATCAGCCATCGGTATTATTAATGAGATGCCTTTGTTCATGGCTGTGTTCGTGCCAACAAATAAACGTAGGCCTGTGTCGGTGCACGCAACTGGGTAATTTGTTGTTGTTGTTGTTGTTGATATTTTCGTTTTGTTTTGTTTGTTTTATTCGCTTTTTTGTCTCTGTGCCGTAAATGTGTGGAACTTCGCAAGCGTCAGTGTGTCGACAACAACAACAACAACAACAGCAACAGCAACAACAGAGTCATCATCATCATCAACTACAATAAAATGTGTTGACTCTGTTATTGTTGTTGTTGTTCTTGTTGTTGTTGACACACTGACAAAAGAGTGTAGGTGTATTTTTGTTGCCTGTGATGACAGCTGCATCCAGAGATTCTGAAAGTTTAAAGGGTGACCAATATATATCGGAATGCGGCTGTATAGATCTTGGATCGTGCATGTCGTCCTCAAACACGTGTTAATTTACGGTGACTACGCCCTCAAAAACGTGTTAATTCACGATGACTCTACGTCCTCAAAAACGTGTTCATTTACGATGACTCTACGTCCTCAAACACGTGTTAATTTACGGTGACTATACGTCGGCAAAAACGTGTTCATTTACGGTGACTCTGCGTCGTCAAAAACGTGTTAATTTACGGTGACTCTGCCTCCTCAAAAACGTGATAATTTACGATGACTGTACGTCCTCAAAAACGTGTTAATTTACGATGACTCTGCGTCGTCAAACACGTGTTAATTTACGGTGACTCCACGGCCTCAAAAACGTGTTAATTTACGGTGAATCTATATCCGCAAAAACGTCCTAATTTACGATGACGCTACGTTCTTCAACGTCAGATTCCTTTTCTTCTTGGGTGCTGCAGGTCAAGGTGAACAACCAGGAGACAGAGTTACCGTACTTCTCTGGACCAATCAGCGCCGTGCGTCAACAGAGTGTCATCACAGTCCAAGATGGCGGTGACCTGACGGTGGAGATGGATGCAAGCCGCGGCATTTACAGGTAATGGAAGTCGCTTTGGGTCAGCGACATTATACATTAATTGATTCAGATTTAGGTCCTTTGTTACGTAGCCGGGAGGGTGGGTGAATGGGTGTTTGGGGGTTTAACGTCCTTTTCCACCACATAGGGTGATATCAAAGACGGGGCAACGATGAAAAAGCCAGCACAAATATTTAGCCCCAGCGGGGATCGAACTCACGACCCGAGCATTAGAAGTCCAACGCTCTACCATTCGACCACCCCGGCTCCCCTACGTAGCCGGGAGACGAAATACTGCCAACGTAAAAAAAAAAAAAAAAAAAAAAAATATATATATATATATATATATATATATATATATATATATATATATATATATATATATATATATATATATATATATTTTAAATCAATCAATTCTATCAGTTTTTAGAGTTACAGTTCCAGTATGGTGGTTCATTTTGAGTTCATTTTGCGGCGCTTTCAGTCAAAGACTTGGGTAATACACTATAATAATATTGAAAATAATAATAATAAATAATGATAATATTAACTAATATTATCATCCATGGCGGCATCTTTTTCTTTGATCTCTCCTGTGTAATAAGTGTCCGTATTGTACTAGTACTTGAGAAATCATGTGACACAGAGCACGACATCACATGACAATCAGGCATGCTTCCCTGCAAAAAGGTTCTTTCTTTCAGAAAGAAAGAACAGAGATACAACCTTTTTGGGCAAAAAAAACCGTCGGCATCGATGAGCAAGTACATGTATTACTACTCCTCATGGAGAACCCGCTCCCGATGTCAACACCATCGACGATGAAACATTTTCACTCGGCATATCGGTGTTTCCAACTTCATAAACTCGTTGTACAAGTACAAAACAAGGAGGAACGGCCCCGTCCTACAAAGTTGTTTCTCCAAACTTCATTTTATTTTGTCTTTGTTGTTATTGTTGCCGGTTCTCCCCTCTCCAAGTTCTACCAATGACACTAGATCCTCTACGACCTCGACCGATTAGCCACGTGACTGGGGGTGGGGCCGGGTGGGGGAAAAAGGGAGGGAGAGAGAGAGAGGCAGAGAGAGAGAGAGAGGGTGGGTGGGTGGGTGCGTGTTTAGGAGTTTAACGTCCTTTTCCCCCACATAAGGGTGATATCAAAGACGGGGCAACGAGAAAAAGGCCAGCACAAATATTTGGCCCCAGCGGCCAGGATTCGAACTCTCGGCCCAAGCACTGAAAGTCCAACGCTCTACCATTCGGCCACCCTGGCTCCCCAGAGAGAGAGAGAGAGAGAGAGAGAGAGAGAGAGAGAGAGAGAGACGTCAGTTCCGTGATCTAAACATTTGACGTCAGCCTCAGGCAGGTCGTCATACAGAGAGAGAGAGAGATGACGTCAATTCCGTGAACTAAACTTTCGACGTCAGCCTCTAGCACTGAGATCGTCTGAGGATGCTTGTTCATGTCTTGTGATTTCCCTGTTGGCTTTGTGACTTTTCCGACTGAATTATTTTTCACATGAAATCTGGAAGATCTAGAGGGCTGATGAAATGTCGGAAGCAGTGGCGATACTTGCAGATTTTGTCTGTGAACCAAACATTTGACGTCAGCCTCACGCTGCTCGTCTGACAGATGATACTTCTACATATCTTGTGATTTCCTTGTTGCTTTTGTGACTTCCCTGACTGAATTGATTTTGATATAAAATTTGGAAGATCTAGAGAGCTGATGAAACGTGGACTTAAGTGCCTTGGTTTGTACTTACGAAATTGCAAAATTGGAACTTTTTTGACCGGCGCTTCTCGCAGAAACGTGAAAAATGTGTTTATCTAAAAGCTCTGCTATTCTTAATACTAAAGTTATAATAGTGCAGCAGTTCATGTCATATGTGCAGTTGGCACAAGTGACAAAAATACCGGAATAATGAGTAATTTGAAGGAGTCTTTTCATAGATATTTGGCCTTATATGCAAACCACCCCTACCTCGGAAATATTTTTCTTACACAAAACCTGTCAGAGCTACATAGCTGTGCTACGAAAACAGGCAGTATAATTGGACGATCTTCCCAATTTCAGAAAATGAAGCCATTTGAACATTTTTTTCGAAAAAATTCGTAACATGACCGATTTTTACAAATCGGCGATAACTCTTTTGAAAATGCAGTAGGCTAAAAATCGTGAAAAATAGGTCTGGAGAAGGTGAATTCCCATTTTATCTCAAAGTAAAAAGGCCTCCAACGAGGTGGTTTAGGAGATAGCCATCATTACATCCGTCCACACACACACACACACACACACACACACACACACACACACGTCATTCCCGCCAAAAAGAACGCAGCAGCAAAGTGTGCACGTAAGGTGTCTATGACGCAGGTTTCGTTACGTCACTGTGTGCGTGAAAGTAAGTATTGTGTGGAGAAACGTCACAGTCTTGTTTTGTATCACTGAAACTTGCTGCTGCGCGTAGCAAAATCTGCCCCGTCTCATAATAGAGAAACAACTCTATAGAGAAACAACTTAACAACAGTAGCCTGTACCTGTAAAATGTAGCTGCTGGGGGGAAGGTCACTTTAATCGGTGTACATGTACTACAAATATTAGAACAAACACTCACAAAGATTCAGATTTCGTGAAAATCGCAACAGGAAGAACCCCGCTTGAACGCGCCCTAATCGTGCAAAGCGTGAACAGAGCTGTTCAGTTTTGATCGGTTTCGCATTCACCTCCCAAATTTACATTTCCTTGAAAGCGTCAGCATGTTTGTTTGCGTCTTTAGTGGAAGTTTAAAACTTGTGGTTTTGGTTGGATTTGAGTTCATGAGTGAATTGACACCGTCTTGACAGCATAAAAAGGCGCACTTTATTCTGTCGGCGTAGTGCTCTGCCGACGCACAAACTCGTTCGTCTGTTATGTGCAGCCGCTGTCGACTGTCAGTTTTTACTAGGAACAAACGTTCAAAATATACCATAAATTGGCCCAAAAAAGGATGATAAAGCATTTACACCCCATCAAGCTGTGGGATACCGACTCGTATTTTGATCCAAGACGCAACCAACCCTTCGCTAAAGCTCAGGGTTGATTTGCGTCTTGGATCAAAATACTCGTCGGTATCCCACAGCTTGATGGGGAATAACTGCTAAATAATAACTAATAACTGATAATAATTATAGTATTAATAAATAATAATAATAATAATAGAGCCATTAGCGATTAGCAATCATTCAGCTGTTGATATATCCATACAATTTTCAATAGTTCTTCTTATATATATATTTTTTCCTTCTGTGCACAGCGTTGGAATCAGCGGCTGGTACCACGGCCGAACAGCCGGCCTGTTAGGCACCTACGACAACGAACCTTTCAACGACCTGACAGACTCACAACGGACCCTGAGTGATGACGTGGAGGACTTCGCCAACTCGTGGGAGGTCAGCTCAAGGTACTGCCGCTCCAGAAACCTGGCCGAGATCGGTGGACTGGACCGCTCCTTGCCGGAAGTGCAGGCTTGCGAGAAACATCTCAATGACTCCTCTTCTTACTATACGCCTTGCTTCGGGCAGGTTGGTGGCAGAAACTGCGTAGATCTAGAAACTGAAATAGATTTTGTTGTTGTTGTTTTTGTTGTTGTTGTTTGGGGTTTTGTTTGTCTGTTTGTTTGTTTGTTTTTGTTGTTGTTGTTGTTGTTTGTAGTTGTTGTTCTTCTTCTTGTTGTTGTGTTTTTTTGTTGTTGTTGGTTTTTTTGGGGTTTTTTGTTGTTGTTGTTGTTGTTGTTTTTTTTGGGGGGGGGGGGTGGATTTACATTTTAAAATGAGCAGACGTACGACACCGGCTGAAATACGAAGTGTAACCTGAGTTCACCAAACACTGTGGGAGTTTAGTACCAGCATGGAACTCGGAGTGGAGAATCATGGGCCCATCTGAGGACTGGATTTATTCTAAGAGCAGTACATGCCATACCCCCACAAAACAACCAATCAGTCAAGGCATTAGTGTTCTTTTGTGGCCTCCTTTAAACATGTCCCTCCGCAAAGATTTGGGCCTTTTGGGGGAGAGGGGAGGGGGACGTGGAGGGGTGTGTGTGCGTGGAGGGTGTGTGTGTGGGGGGGGGGGGGGGGCTGCAAAGTATTTGAGTAGGTACGTAAGCCAGAGGGAAGGGTTTTTTTTTTTCCATTTCAGTTGTCCGTATTAGGTTTGAGAGTACTTTCTCAATTCAGGTGGAGGCCGGTGAACTGGTGAGGGTGTGTGTTGAGTACGCGAGGAACGGCAACAGTCAGCTGGAGGCGCAGTGTAAGGCCGGGCAGCAGTATCGCTACATGTGTCAGCGCCGCGGCGTGGCTCTGGGCACTCCTCCCCATTGTGGTCAGTTCTCTAGCTGTCTGTCTGTGCGTGTTTGTCTGTGCGTTTGCCTCTGTCTGTCTAACTGTCTGTGTGTTTGCCTCTGTCTGTCTAACTGTCTGTGTGTTTGCCTCTGTCTGTCTCTCTAACTGTGTGTTTGCCTCTGTCTGTCTCTCTAACTGTCTGTATGTTTTGCCTCTGTCTGTCTCTCCAATTGTCTGTGTGTTTGCCACTGTCTGTCTCTCTAACTGTCTGTATGTTTGCCTCTGTCTGTCTCTCTGTCTGTGTGTTTGCCTCTGTCTGTCTAACTGTCTGTGTGGTCAAAAGAATACAAATGAAGGAAGCCTCAAAGTGCCTATATATTCCCCATTACCAACATTTCCCATTTTCTCCAAAGGAAGTGATTTTCAGCCGTTGCTACAACAAAAAATAAAGATCACAATAGCAACGATAAAAAGAAACACATGAAAAGAGGAAGAAAAAATGGCAATAAAAAAAAAACATTATTGGAGAGAGAGAGAGAGAGAGAGAGGGAGATTTGGGAGGGAGACAAACTGACATTTTACTGATGTCGTCCAATTCCAGTGACGTGCGAGTTCCCCGGAGGCCAGACAGTGTCAGCAGGAGCGAGTCATGAGGTGAACGCCACCACAGGGACCCAGCCCTCAGTGGACGTGGTGTTTGTGGTGGAGGACAGTTCATGCAATGACTGGGCCAAGCGGATGCTCTCCCGAACAGCCACGGAGCTTGGGCAGGCTCTGGGGAAGCAAGGTGAGTCAAACAGTACCCTCGCTTTTTGTCTTCTCCTTTACTTCAAGACGTTTGTAAAAACTGAGGAAATCCGCTGCTGCCAAGCGATCTGGTCTGTCTTCTTAGAGCGACGCTGGCATATTGAGCTGGACACATCAGACAAAGGGAGGAATCGGCCAGCGTGCGAATTAGGTCAGGCTTGAGGCTTATTGCATGAGCGTGGCCTTGGCGCTGGCCGCCTATAGAAAGGAAAGCCGTGCCAGCCATAAACAGTCTTGCGCTTATGAACGGCGCGCAACTTTTTTTTTTTCTTTTTTGTTTATTTGTTTGGTTTTGTTTGGTTTTGTTGTTGTTGTATTTTTGCATTTTTACACAAATAAACATAGACGAAAACAGTAACATTGACAATGTACAGTGAGGGCGCACGTTACACAGGGTGCAAAACGTACGGCAGACCTGTTGACTATAGGAATAGTAACAAAGGAATGCTTGAACTATACAGGACATGACAGACATAGCAGGCAGCCACTAGCCGAAAACAAAGCGTTTACACAGTTGCCAAAGTCCTCGCATTTTTTTTTTTATTGTTGAGAAGTTCGGGTACATTCTCCTCGGAGAAGGCACGGTACACGTCTGCATGTCCGTTAGTCTCCGTCTTTCACCGTTTTTTGAAACCAAGCGAAAAACTCACTTCTTAACCCGTAGCTGCCTCCTTTCCTTATTTAACTATCCCGTGAGTGGTGAGTGGTCGATTAGCCCCAAGATGGTCTTTGTCGCTTGTGTGTGTGTGTGTGTGTGTGTGTGTGTGTGTGTGTGTGTGTGTGTGTGTGTGTGTGTGTGTGTGTGTGTGTGTGCACGTGCGTGCGTGCGTGTGTGTGTGTGTGTGTGTGTGTGTGTGTGTGTGTGTGTGTGTGTGTGTGTGTGTGAGGGGTAGGGGTGGGGGTGGGGGGCCTAAGGCGTCTCCTAGTATAGAACCTAACTCCATGCAATAATCTTGTGTGCACCCTGTTCGTTTTCCAGGCCTGAGAGGAAACCGGTTTGGCTTGGTCAGTTTCCACGGTGACGAGCAGTTCGTCCACACAATTGAGGGCGACGTGTTCGGGCGGCCTGACACTTTCCTCAAGGCAACAGAAAGTCTGAGGTAAATCTTTCAAACGTTTGAATTCACTAACTGCAGCGATGAAAGTAGAGAGAGATGAACCCAGGCGAATTCACAGTAACAGTTGTCAATCCTAGAATGTTGGGAGCCGGGATAGGCGGGACTTTCAAAGCACGGGTCGTGAGTTCGAGTCCCGGCTGGGGCTAAATACTTGGACTGGCCTTTTTTTCTCGTTGGCTCGTCTTTGATATCATCCGTAAGTGGTGGAAATGGGTGTGAAACTCTCAACACAGACGTACAACGTCGCGTGGAAACTTTTCGTCGAATGCGCTTCATCTGAGCATCAGAATCAGTCACCTGGGCCACAGTACAGTATCTGAAACTATTGTGGTGACTCTGGCCGGCAAACATACAGATACAGATACAGATAACTTTATTGTCCTTAAAACAGGACATTTGTCTTTGGCTTCACCGACACGTAAAGATCATGACATCACTCAAGGAGTTTGGCTTATAAAATCTCTCTCTCTCTCTCTCTCTCTCTCTCTCTCTCTCTCTCTCTCTCTCTCTCTCTCTCTCTCATGCCTCTCTCTCTCTCTCTCTGTCATGCCTCCATGTACATGTTGCTCTAGAAGTATACCGCGTACTGAGCAGACGACATTATCTGGTTGCGGACTGAGGACCAGCTAGACGGCGCTGATTGGTGGCTATTTTTAGATTTGTCGAGTCCCAGTGTTCAGATATGGACCGTAGGCTCAAAGAAAGTCGTATTTCTCTAACAGCAGAAGCCACAAAGTCACGAAAACGGCCGTGATGGCCAAATGAAACATCGGATCCCTCTATCTGGCAAACAGCTTTTAAGCTTCGAAAGCGGCAATATTCCATGATCTCAGCGACATTACCAGCATAGACGCTTTAAGACGACGGTCCTACTAATTACCGAAAACAACGAAACGACCGAAAACAACCGAAAACAACTCTTAATACGGGTAGAACGCGGTTCAAACATAGAAATAACAACACACAAACATGATTAAAGGTGAAAAAAGTGGCCTTAAAAAAAGCTACAAGGAAAAAAAGGTGATATTGCAGAAAATAACCAGTCCGGACCAGAGTCGCTTCCCTTGGGAGACACGTTCATTTCGTCGTGTTCTCTTGGAGTGAATAAGTACTTTTTTCCTTTAAACTAGTTTAATGCCTCTTTTTCACCTTTAATCATGTTTGTGTGTTGTTATTTCTATGTTTTAACTGCGTTCTACGCGTATTAAGAGTTGTTTTCGGTTGTTTTCGGTCGTTTTCGGTTGTTTTCGGTAATTAGTAGGACCCGAAAGACGAAGCTGGCGAGTTTTCAGTTTTTTCTTAATCCATCTAGTTTTGGGGACCTTTTGTACATTTAACAATAAACAGTAGCATTTATAAAGAAATCTTGAAAACGCCGAAGCAAATGTCACGTTCTTATTTCTTTGGCTCCGGTGACAGACTGACTGAGGCTTCGCCACAAGGTGACGTCATCTCAGCCCTTCAGGAGGCCATGAAGTACTCGTACAGGATCGGCGTGGCCAAGCTGCTCGTGCTCGTCCCGTGCTCCACGTGCGAGGGCGGTGACCTGTTCGAACTGGGTCAAGTGCTGCAGTCGCACGGCTTCCTGTTGCACGTGCTCAGCCAGCAAGAGTTCAAGGCGCCTGACACGGGCAACCGCAGCCCCGTCCCCATCTTCGGTAAGCGATTCATCATAGACGTAGTGGTTACACTCGGGGGTTCACCACGTGACTTAAAGGTCTACGAGGAGAGCAGAGTATACGAGGAGCAGGCATCTGTCGGAGCAAAAATAGCAGATTTTCTGCAGGAAAAAAAAAAAACACTTTTCTGCTGAAAAAGGCCATTTTTCGCCGGTCAGATTTTCTGCAGAAAAGTCAGTTTCCTGAAGAAACACTGCTATTTTGCGTTTTTGTTTATTTTTCGTTGGAAAATGCTATTTTCTGCAGAAAAAAAAAATTCTGTGAAAGTTTCATGGCTGAATGTAGCTAATAAACATGTTGAAAACGAGCATGAAATACAACCACGTTGTGCAGGCATGATTCACACGGTACACTTTACCCGCCAGTTTCTCAATAATTATGGCCGCTTTTCAACAGCAAGTTTTCAACAAACATATCTCATGCCTGTACCATGCTACAGAAACTATTTTTATACCAAGAGAGAGAGAGAGAGAGAGAGAGAGAGAGCTTATTTTCTGCATGTTTCAGTGATACGAATAACACCATTGTGCGCCAAATCACCTTTTGCTCCCTTTTTGTGGGGTTCCTTCGCAGTTTTTCCAACCTTTTTTTTTTTTTTTTTTTTTTTCCAACCAGGACTGGACAGGACTGGAGTCCACACACGCAGATCAGCCCTCAGGAACAGCGACGCCATCTTCCAGCAGATAGGCCCTCCCAAGGACGCATGCGCGCAGCTTGCCCTTCAGACCAATGGCTCCGTCTTCGACGTGACCCACATGAAGGAACGGGA
>JACVVK020000248.1:745000-780000 GCA_018292915.2 Batillaria attramentaria
AGACCAGTTCAGACCCAACCCAACCCAACCCAACCCAGCCAATCGCCTCCACCCCCCCCCCCCCCCCACACACACCCCGAACCAAAAATCAACTCTCAAGTACCTTGCTTTGTCTGCTGCTGTGTTAGCTGATCGCGCAGCTGTTCGTAGCCATCTGCCAGCTGCTGCAAGCGTGCAGACAGTTGAGTCACGTCAGTCTTCAGCGTTGCGTACTCGCTCTCCTGAGACTTCAGCCTGTCTTCTAAAGCGCCGTTCACCTTCGTCAGATTTTCCACCCGTCCCTTCAGGTGTCTGTGCTCTTCTTCTCGCTGATCCAACTTCTGACGGATTTCAGCCACATCCGACACCAGCGCATCATCAGCATCTGACTGCCGCGACAATTCTGTGCGCAGGACGTCGATGTCAGACGCCAGTGAATCATCCTTCGCCGTCAGGTCTGAGTTCACGTCTCGCTGCACGTCAAGCTGTGTCTGGAGGTCGACGTCCACGTTGTGCCGTTGCTCGAGCTCTGACTGGATCCGAGTGACGTCTGACTTGAGAGCCTCGTCAGTTTTCGACCGCTGCTCCAGCTCAGACGAGAGAGTCTCATCATTTTGTCGCAGACCGTGCAGCTCGGCATCGAAGATCCGGAGTCTGGCCTGGACTTCGTCCACATGCACAAAGGCGACTTGGGACAACAGCGACATGTTTCTGATGCACCTTCGGGCCAACGATGGGTCTTTCAGGTAGCAAGAGTAGGTACCGGCACGAACAGGATTGGGTAACGTTAAGAGAAACCTGCCCTTGGACGTTGCTGTACTTTGTACCGATTCACCCGCTGGCGTCTGAAAACAGCAGACGAAGAAATTTGTCATTGGGTTATGAAGATAAGTGAAAAGGAGTAATCAAGTCCGATAACCATATGCTGCGTAAACACCACCACTATAAAGTTGGTTATATCCCTTTAACTGTTTAAATTACTCTACTTGCAGAGAGTCACACGGTGTCTACAAGCCTTCCTTCCCAGAAAATAAAGGAAACGTGCTCTCATGGTTCCCACTTCGATCTGCTTTCTGGAAATTCAAACCCTTCTCCCTTACTGACTGCCCCACTAAGCCTCTCCGTTTTCCTTCTCGGTCTACTCCCGCCTCTCGCTTCCCACACACATACACAAAACAACGCCAGACGCATCACATTCGTGCACGCATCCTCATACCTTCCACAAAACCGAGACAGGTCTGCCGCCCAGATTCAGGAAGTCACCACAAGAGAGCTGTAGGTGCGTCTGGCCAGTTGTGTTGTCCATCACAGGCCGAGGTTCCACGTGGGCCACCAGACGGCCAGCGGCAAGGATAGGGGCATCTGTTTATCAATAATCCATCCATGCAAACACCAGTCATCATCATCATCATCATCATCATCATCAATTTTAGTTGGTGGAACGAAAACAGAGGGGAAGCCGGAGTACCCCTGACGTCCGGCCACATACTAGAGGTGGCAAATCAGATTCAGCAAGCGGGATGCGACTACCCGACCTCTTGCACTGAATGTTACTATAAACCACCTCCCCGGTACGAATTACAAATCTGCCCGTATTTTTCAAGATAGATTTAACGGGAGTAAAGTAAAGCAAAGCAAAGCAAACTAAGCCAGACCAAACCAATACAGGCAGACGAAACAACAACAACAACAACAACAACGTCAACAACAACAACGACAGTTAAACTCCTCTGACCTGGTGGAGACAAAACAGCTGCTCGCGAGGTTGACACAAGGGCGCCATTTTGTTTCAGGTTGACGGTGACGCGGTAGGTGCCGTAGTCTGACCAGGAGAAGTTGGACACACGGAGCCCAGCATTCGCCAAGAATGAGAGCTTCAGGTTTGTAGCTGAGGACGCAAAGAAATGGCCCCCATTGTAGGTGGCCAAAATTGTCTCCACGCCATCTAGAGGAAACATTAAAGAGATGATGATGATGATGAAACGTTATTTATCAACGGTAAAAGTTTTGACAGAAATTCGCCAGTTTGCAAACTTGCCGTTGCTAATACTACAGAGACTATCTACTACAAAAAAAAATGGAGCCAAATATAAAAGAGAAAAATTCAACACAGAAAATTATGCACTAAACTACAAGAAACAAAACCTAACAAAACAAAACAAAACAAAAACTAGAGAAAAGAGAGAGAGAGAGAGAGGGGGGGGGATGTTTAGTGTATTGGGTGGTCTGTGGGGATGCATGCTGGGTTCACATCATTTTGAGCCATGCAGCTGGGTAAAATATTTTATATAAATTCACGTTATCAGTATTAGACAAACTCAGTCAGTGGATATCTCAAAGAGAGGACGACGAATACAGACCATAAGATTTTGTTTTCATTTAAAATCAGCTCTGGTAAACGTACTCAGTCTTTGACTGAAGAAACGACAAACAGAACAGTTATGACAAACACTTCTGTTCATGCACGATTAATATCTCCTCTTCTCCTCCCCCAATCCCTGAAATAATTTTAACAAAACACACACACACACACACACACACACACACACACACACACACACACACACACACACACACACACACACACACACACACACACACACACACACACACACACACACCACACACACACACACACACACACACACACACACACACACACACACACACACACACACACACACACACACACACACACCATTATACTGACGGCAGCGGAAAGTTAAATCACAAGATAAAGGGAAGCTCTAGACAATTAGGAAGTTATGAATTAAACTTATCACCTGATTTCTTGTGCCATTCCACATTCACAACAGTCTCGTTGTCTGACGTGGTGAACTGCCAAGGAAAGGTAACAGTTTCCCCAAGACACGCCTCAAATGTAGCTCCATCGTCAACACTGCTTGGTATCCATTCCAAACCAGCAGTTGCTGCAACCGAGTGGCAGATTACATAATTGTGTGTGCTGGAATATTGACAGTTATTGTTACTGCTTTGTAGTGTAGTGTGTTCTGTATGCCTAAAGTACGGGAGATAACCACTGCTGTCTGGGATGTTTGTATTTTGATAGGGTTGTTTGCCCTTGAGACACCTTCCTGTAAAGAACATGGCTGAATACACGTTGAACTGAGACGCTCGAATTTGTTGTTTTGTTGTTTTGTCAGAAACTGCCCACTCCATCTTGACAAGGATGTCTGTTGTAGTTCCCAAGCACAACAAGACACTGATTACAGTTACTAACCGCATTATAAGAATGCTTTGAGATACTTCAAAACCGGGCCCCTGTAACGTGGCCCTCGGTAATCCTCAGTGTACCTAACCGTTCCGGCTCAGTGTCTAACCCTTGACCTAACTCTAAACCGGCCTAACCTCAACCCTAATTCAAGTTAAACTCATCCCTAATCCAACGTTCAGTGACCCTATATAAAGTCTAACTCTAACCTCTGGTTAAACTGAAGCGCTGAATAACTGCGCTGTCGTGTGTCCTGAAAAAAAGAAAACTTGAGAAGCAGAACACTCAACATGGTCAGTACCGGCTTCCACTGAGTCTTTTTACATTTTCTAGCACAGATGATACCATTCTGTCCGGATTTCTAACTTGGTGACTGGGCAGCCAGAATATCTTTACTGATGTTCTTTCAGTAACTCTTCAGACTGAGCCAGTGCCCGGCCATCCGGCCTCGCCCGCTATATGATTGCCATTGTTTACTCTGCACACAAATTTTAAAAGGGGCAAAGATTTTCTACTATATTTAGCCGAATCGTTACTACATGCCCCGGAAGCTAATACCGGTGTGTAGCCCAAGCCGCAGCACACCGGTAGCCGGCAACCACTGACTTCAAGCCACAAATCACAAGGTGTGGGCCATCCCGTACCAGGGGCCGTAACGCAGATTGCATAATAATGGCTTGAAGTGGTTCATAGTGATCTGAAAATTTAAAGTTAAATTGTGTATGGGTGTTTGAAGAGTTAAGGTCCGTTACACTAGATTAGAATGATCAGAGTACCAAAGAGAAAAGAGACATCAAAATATGTTAGGGTGTACCGCACGCGTTAACAATTGACACAACTCACTTACATCTCAAGAAACTGAGCAACGCAAGGAGTGAGAGGCAGCAGCAAGACCACATCGCCATATCCGGTGTAGAAAGCAGTCGGCAGGATGTACGTTAAAGTACTTGACATCCGAGTTCACACTGGTAACTTGCCACGGTTGAACTTTGTGGGGAACGTAGCCAACGTCAGTCCTTTTTATGGCACACTAACGGAGCTTACGTAATTTGTATAGCACAGTGATGGAGGTAATGTGATATTGCTGTTTACGGAAACAGCTGCTAGAAAAAGTTTCTTATGATGAACTCGCCTCTGCAGTCCTAGCTGTCATCGTGTAACTCTTGAACTAGGCAAAACAGCAGTATTGTCTTACTACTAGCAGTTGAACACACTACTACATGCATTAGCATTTAAACCCCGTCTGGTATCTAAGCAAACGGTAAATACTGAAAAGGGCCACGAGTGACTTGCTTTTATCGTAAACAGACGGACCTCACTCCTCTACAAATTGACATGCACACGTAAGAAATCTGGATGGACTGAAGCACTGGACTTGTGGTGAGTCAGTATAGAATAATAATGATAGTAACAACTGTGTATTGTATGGGCGATTACTCAGTTTCGTGAATCGGCTCAAAGCACCGCGAGCTGAACCCAGCACGCACGCTCACGTGAATCACACGCATTCTCTCACACACTGGACATGAACACATTACAATCACTTGGTTCGAAGGGCCTGCTCGGCTATTTAAGTTTCGGAATTTAGAATGACATTTATTTTCGAATTTTGTAGACTGAACATTTCCAAAGCGGAGGGGGGGGAAGCCGGAGTACCCGGGGAGAACCCCTGACGGTCGGCCCGAATGTATCAGTACAGGCTGTCGGGCAACTTTCGTAGTGAGCACTGAGTGAACATTCCTGTATAGCCTGGATTTATGCCTGTCGATTTTTAGTCAACCGTTGTACACTATGTTGACAATGACAAAGAATCGACCGGCTGTGCCTAAGTATGACCTAAAACTTTTCTCGTTTCTAAATCCCAGTCCGTCCAGCTTTCTCAGTCCAGACCATGTTTATGTACTGACAAGTAACGCAGTTGTGGCGTTGAATCCGGCGTGGTTTCCGGATCCCTAACTACGCGTTTGTCCATACGACCATTTCAACATCCGTGTCGAGTGTACACAAGTTAATATAATATAGAGCACAACAGACCCGGATCCTAGGACATTCACATCCGGGTTTCAAAAGTCATCAGACCTGTTTTTGTCGGACTGACATGGCAAACTTAAACTTGTGCTGTATCCGGCATCTTTTCACGGTGGGGATTTTCATCAGCGGTAAGTGGAACTTTTAAAAGTGAAATTATGGCATTCAGCCACATGCAGAGGTCAAAATGACGCACAGTAGGCCTGTAGTTACCGCCGGATCACCTTCATTTTGCTTCTGACACTTACAGACAAAGTGTAGGCCTATACTGAAACATCTGCAGCGAACATTCAACTCGGGGTGTGTGTGTGCGTGTGTGTGTGCGTGCGTGCGTGCGTGCGTGCGTACGTGCGTGTGTGTGTGTATGCGTGTGTGTGTGTGTGTGTGTGTGTGTGTGTGTGTGTGTGCCAGTGTGTGTGCGTGCGTGCGTGCGTGCGTGTGTGTGTGTGTGTATGTGTGTGCGTGTGTCTGCCAGTGTGTGTGTGTGCGTGTATGCGTGTGTACGTCTGTGTGCGTGCGGGCGGGCGTGTTTGTGTGTGTTTGCACCTTACTTTAGGGATCAGAGAGGGGGGGGGGGGGGACATGAGATTAGTCGCACATGATCAGAAGATTCCCTAAACAACTGTTACACTTACAGCAACTGCCGGCTTGGAATGGGCAGAGAACAGTGTTGACGATGGAGCTCAACTTGAGGCGTGTCTTGGGGAAACTGTTACCTTTCCTTGGCAGTTCACTACGTCAGACGACGAGACGGTTGTTAATGTGGAATGGCACAAGACATCAGGTGACGTTTTCATACACCCTCTACCCTACGCATGCGCTACGATCAGACTAGCAACTGTGGTACTTGTGTTGTATTCATTTTGGAATACTCTGTTATGGAAGGTAGTCTGCACGTTTACACACAGCAGATGGCACTATGGAGATCTGAAAGCCATTACGGATTGTCATAGGGTATGCAAAAACCACATACGTGTGTGTGTGTGTGTGTGTGTGTGTGTGTGTGTGTGTGTGTGTGTGTGTGTGTGTGTGTGTGTGTGTGTGTTGAAATTATCTACCTTGATATGAGACCTAGACGTAGCTTCATTGTCCACATTCGAGATTAACAGATAGCAAAGATTTAATAATAATAAAAAAAATAAATCACATGTATACAGTGCAATTCTTGAAAATTCATCAACTCACTGCGCCTTCACACAACACTCACACGCAAACAACACATCCTGCAAAACAGCAGGCACCATGGTCACATGAATCAGTGGAGGGGAAGGCACACTGAAACAGATACGTTTCAAAGCTCTGATTTGTCTAAAATATTGTCTGCATACGTAATATTTCTCTCAAGAAAGTGAGCAGATGAAAGTTTATTTACACTTACAATGCTTATGCTTGTTCACTTTCACATTGTACGTTTTCAGAAGGAATACAGACAATTCTGGCCATACACAATGACGGCGTGTTCTTCCCATCTCCCGCAACAAATCTCAAGTTATCGATGATTCAGAACGCGGGCCTACAGGTGTCCAATTTTACCTGGACAGACTTCGGCACCTACCGTGTCACAGTGAACACGTTACAACATGGCGTCCTCAAGTCCAGCTCGCGGACAGCAGTTCTCTCCCTTCCAGGTAAAGAAGAATGTGGTCTTTCAGTGCACCTGTTCAGCTACTGGTTCATATAATTATGATTATGCACGGCAAGAAAAGAAGATATGAATGAAGAAGACTTTAATATGCTTTGCACGCTTAATCATTTACTTCAAACCAGATTATACTTAAACACGTGTTGTACCGCGCACGACTCTCTTTCGGTTTTTGGCCCTGTACGCGAAAATCAGGCAAGATTAGTGGTTCCTTCACGGCTCTCACTGCAGCAAACACGAGTATAATCAAAGTACAACACTCCCACAAAGCCAACGTTAAATCCTAATGTAAAAATTCAATTCATCATGATATTTTAATTGAGGCCACTGGTACACAACCCCAAACACACTTGGTAGGAAATGAGTTAAAGCCGGTCGTATATGATTCCTGTGCCAAATCTGAAGCTGTGTTTTCGCGGCCTAAACACGAGATCCATTTCATTCCTTGTTGAACCAAACGTCATGGTGAAAGTGTAAGCTGTTTCATCTCTTGTGACCACATACCCCAGATCTAGTAGTCAGTAAGTTGTTTGTCAAGTCAAGTTGACCTAGTACTTCTCCCATTGAAGAGAATAAAGAGACATGTTATGTTCTGTTGATCTCAGATGCCCCTGTCCTTGCCGGAGACCGTCTGGTCGCGCAAATGGTACCCCGGCCTGTGACGGACAAAGCAACCGGAGAAATGCACGTGCAACTCACTTGCGGCAACTTCATCCGCCTTGGGACAAGGCCCCCGTCAGTTGTGTGGAAGGTGAGAGTACTGCAAGCAAATTTTCCGTGTGGGAGACCATCATGGAAGATCTTTCTTTCTTACTACTTGGAAGATTTTATCTTCGCCCATCACTATACATGTACTAAAATAATCACGCTTTCTAGGTGTTCCCTATTAGTATGCAGTTTCATTTCCTATGGATTCGCTGCTGTTTTCGCTTTGTGCCTGTTGCTGTACATGCATTCGCACTGCACACCGTGTGTGTGTGTGTGTGTGTGTGTGTGTGTGTGTGTGTGTGTGTGTGTGTGTGTGTGCGCGCGCGCGCGCGCGCGTGGCTATTACTCTATGCTTTACTATTTAGACAGATTTTACTAGAATTAGCAACGGCAGGTATGAAAATTGACCGTCTTACATGAACTACCTCTACCGTTTAAAAATAAAGTATTCTTGATTCTTCTTGATTCTTACTTTGTTTAAAAAAAAATCCTCATAAAAGCATTAACAATCACGTCTAGCACATACCAGCTTTGCCAAGGACAGCGACGATGTTGTGTCGGTTTTAGATTCCATCGGGCAAGACAGTGCCAAGCACAGCAACGTCCAACGGGAACTTCCTTCTGACTCTGCCCAACCCTGTAGAGGGCGGGACCTACACATGTCACATGGAAGACCCTTCTCTCGTCCGGTCATGTCTCAAGAGCAGCACGTCACTGTCCAGGCTGACGAGAGGAGCTGTAGTTCACGTGGATGAGGCTCAAACCCGACTCTCTCTGCTGGGAGATCAAGTTCAAGGCCTGGTGAGCGAGGAGAAAGAGGTCAGCGCTCAGTTGCAGCAGGAGGTCGGCCATTTGCGGGAAACTGTCCAGACGTTGACGTCAGGCGTCAGTCAAATCCGATCGGAACTCGAGCAGCGGAAGAAGACGGAGAACGTCCTCAAGGAGCAGGTTGAGAATCTTAACGGCGACGGTAAAGATGTGAGTGACAAACTGGAGCAGCAGGAGGCCAGCTACACCAGGCTGACATCAGACGTAGCTCAGCTCACTGTGCGATTGGAGGAAATGTCGACCAGCTATGAGACTTTACGCTCAGAGATGACAAAGTTATTGGGAAAGACAGGTACTGGCGCTTGCTGACGTCCTAGTCCTTGTTGAGAAAAGTGTGTGTGTGTGTGTGTGTGTGTGTGTGTGTGTGTGTGTGTGTGTGTGTGTGTGTGTGTGCGTGCGTGTGTGTGTGTGTGTGTGTGTGTGTGTGTGAGAGAGAGAGAGAGAGAGAGACAGAGAGAGAGAGAGAGAGAACTAGTGATGATTGGTGATGAAGGAGTTTCCTGTCAGTCTGAAAATGAAATGTGAAGAGGGGTGAATGGGTGGGTGTTTGGGGGTTTAACGTCCTTTTCCACCTCATACGGGTGATATCAAAGACGGGGCAACGATAAAAAAAAAAGCCAGCTAAAATATTTGGCCCCAGCCGGGATACGAACTCACGACCCGAGCCTTGGAAGTCCAACGCTGTACCATTCGGCCACCTCGGCTCTCCTGAAATGAAGAGAGAGCCTTTGCATTTAGAAAGAGAATAAGTGTCGTCAACCAAAGTTTCTTTTGGGTTCTCTTTCTTTCTTTCTTATTTTTCGTTTTCCCTGCTGCAAGTTTACTGAAACTCATTATTCTCTAGTTAAAGAATGTTTGTATTCTGAGTTACATAAGTGTTGTATATACTATATGATCAGCTAATTCACTTGGAATATGATTACGGTGTGCAGATAGTGTGATATTACAAACACTCAAAATCCGTTTTAAAATCTGTCAGGGTCCGTGTACGTGCGGTGGGGAAGCGCGTCGTGTCCAGACACAGCACAGATGGTTTATTCGGGTAAATTCTCTCTCTCTCTCTCTCTCTCGCTCTCTCTCTCTCTCTCTCTCTCTCTCGCTCGCTCGCTCGCTCGCTCGCTCGCTGCACAAATCAAACGTGCTCAAAGAGGGTGGATATCGTTCTGGCGGATACTCTAACCCCTTTTGAGAAGGTGCCTTTTGGCCATCTTCCGGGCTGTTGAGCACTCTCTGAGTGTTTTATCGCCTGTGCTCTCTCTCTCTCTCTCTCTCTCTCAAGACAGACATAGGCTCCATATTACAGGTGAAAGTAAAACGAATGGTACTAAAATAGCTTTAAACACAATAACTTTATATTAGAACAACAACAAAACATAACCACAAGAGTAACAGCCCACGAAATTAAAGACACCCCGGAGAGATCGGTCAAAATAGGTGGATGAATAGAATGCCACAAGCCGACTATAACGCGACTAATGTGTTTCAGGTGTGGCTGGCGGCGGTCACTACACTCACAAAGGTGCCGCTGTCAACGCCCTCTGTCTGCCGAGACACCCTGCCTACGATGGTCACGCGAAGACTGCGAGTTACGCCTGGTTATACGGAGCCGAGTATGAAACTCATCCCGAACAAACCTACCAAACAGACGTTGTGTGCGCCGTGTGCCTTTCACCACGTGCAGTGAATGTCATGATCCCCGCTACCAATGTCTGTCACCCTGGCTGGACACTCGAGTACACGGGGTACTTGATGGCCGGACATCACACTCATTCTTCGAGTACTGAGTACATCTGCATGGACAGCGCCATGGAAGGTGACCATGGATCGAAATCAGACCAAAACGGGAAGTTGTTCTACTACGTGTTGGGTGAGTGTGGCAGTCTGCCATGTCCCCCGTACATCCAGGACAAAGTGATCACCTGCGTGATGTGCTCCAAGTGAACAATCAGTCGATCGCACTGTCCGTGACATCAGGGCCTGTTTAACCTCAGGAATTCTTCGGGCAAAGCGGGACTGCATGCAGAGCGAGCAAACGTCACTGAGCGAACTTGTGCACTGAGCGAACTTCACTGAGCAAACTTGAGCATTGAGCAAACTTCACTGAGCGAACTTGAGCACTGAGCGAACTTCACTGAGCGAACTTGAACTTTGAGCAAACTTCACTGAGCGAACCTGAGCACTGAGCGAACTTGAGCATTGAGGAAACTTCACTGAACGAACGAACGAACTTCACTGAACGAACATCACTGAGGAGACTTCACTGAGCGAGCTTCAGCATTGAACAAAAACATGAGTTTTGCAATAAGCGAATCAAACCGATACATAAGCTTGCAATGTCAATTCTGTCAATCAACAGGCCCGCCTTAAGTTCTCCTGGTGTTCCTTTTCATTATTTTTTTTTTAAAGATGAAAAAGCATGCTAAAATGTCTAGTGTCAGACCGCTACAGGCTGAACAACCCTGAAATCATTTCTTTCTCTGCCGGCGTACGACGACCCGCTTATGAAGCCGAATCGCGTTGACATCGGGAGTCACATGTATATGTCACGGTCTGATGTGCTTATGGCTTAAGGACATAGTGCGGATAAGTCATTTCCATACATGTATACTTTATTTGTTTAAAGACAGGATTCATGTCAAAGTACTATCAAGTCAACCTAACTTTTAAGTCAAATTATTGTGGGTACTATTCCTGGTTGGATACTATGCACACAGTTTAAAGTGTCAAGGGAATCTACGTGTAGGTGTATGTTGTATTTACGTACGGAAAGTTCTGGTTTCCAGATTCGAACGAAAGTGGCGACTGGCGCCGACTTGTTTTCTAGTAGTAAAAGCGATGTCATTCAAAACCGTGTTTGACTACTGTAATGTTATCGAATTAGGTCCGCTTACAAATCAGCTTCCCCTCCCCTAAGAAACACGCACGCGCACACACACACACACACACACACACACACACACACACACACACACACACACACACACACACACACACACGCACGCACGCACGCACGCACGCACGCACGCACGCACCGAGTCATAATATGTACTGTAGGTTTAGAAACGGCGACTGAGTGTCGCTGGAAATCAAATTACCCTATCACAGCATCGAGAAAACTGCGTTTGATAATGGGTGGTGGATGATTCAGATCTCGAGTTCAGGCATAACTGACATTTTATTTTTGAAGCATCGACATAGTGACACACGGTGAATGAACCGAACTTGCGAGTGAGGCGACTTTTCAAACTCTGGAAAGAAGCAGACCAAGTGGTAACTTGGTCCGAGAGCACATGCACTGTTCCTGAAGTACGTAAACACGCAGAACTGAAATAACTCGGCTGCATGAAATATGTCTGGCAGGGAAGTCCAGAAAATACAATCGCAGTTGTGTCCCACTTGTGTAGCGCAGAAATTCATCGTAGGGCAGACTGTTGCGTTTGTGTTGCAATGCCCCCACCCCACCACCCCCTCCCCCACCACCACCCCCCCTCCTCACCCCAACATTTTTCTTTCTTGCCCACTGTATAAGATGAGCCAGATAACATGTTGGAGTGCCGCTTGACGAGAAAAACATCCTGGTGTTGGATTGCACGGCGGTCTGCGCAAAACACATGCAAGTGTCGTATCCAATACCTCGACGGGGTGAAAGTTTGAAATCGGATTTTGAAAGGGTCGTGTAGCATTCATTGTATGGCTTAGCATGTTTGTTTTTCAGCATGGCTAGAATGAAGAATAAGGCAAGCTATGTATTTCATCATGAGAAGTTTGATCAAAATGCATATCGGAGGTTTAATGGAGAAGACGGGCCCGGAGGGTGGGGGGGGGGGGTGAGGGGAGGGGGGAGGAGGGGGGGGGTAGGTGGGCGTATGTTGACATCAGAAGGGGGAGAACGGGTGGAGGTTAGGGTTATATGGGGTGGTAAATGATAAACAAACATGCATCATATAATGGTTACTAGAGCTGTATCAGATTCAAATTCTCTTATTTCCTGTTAATCCACGACGCACCACACCAGTTCCTGTTTGTATTGCAACTTATTCACACTTAAATGACGGTTTCAAATTGCGCAGTTTTAAAACACACTGACTGAAGAGTTGGTTACAACATCTCCAGCAACGGTTTCCTTGTGTTTACCATGAATCATGTTGACAGCATTGATAACAACAGGCACAGCTGTGTCTCGTCTTACATATTTTCCCGGCCTCGGCACGCAGCAAAACTGAATCCCAGACTCAAACTGAAGGCAGTTTGCTTGCTGTGCTGTGTTACTGGGGTGTCTTGGAAAGTCAGAACCGTCGGCAGTGGCGCCGGAAGATGTTGGGGGGAGGGGGGGCAGAATCTCAGAGGGGGGAAAGGCCAGAGCCAGTTAAAGGAAGGACGTTGCCCGGAGGAAGTGAAAAGCGGGGGGGGGGGGGGGGGGGGCGGCGTTCAGATGCTGCTGCGCAGACAGAAACCTTTCCGAACCAGGGAGCCACTGAAAGGAAGGACGTTGCTCGAAGAAAGTGAAAAGCGGGGGGGGGGGGGGGGGGGGGGGGGGGGGGGGCAAAGTGCTTATCAGACGACTTTCTGTCAAGACGACTTTCTGCCCCCCCCCTGCCCCCCCCCCCCCCCCCCCGGTTCCGGCGCCCCTGGTCGGGGAAGCCGGTGTACTCTGCTCTGTGTCGTCATAATCATCCGATCTTTGTTCTGGTCTTCACACAACTATCGCTGTCATTCTACACTGACACGTACACACGGCAAATAAGTGGTTTTAGACAAAACGGGTATTTCAGTCTATAAGAGAGAGATTCGAATACCGTAGATCGTGAACAACAACAAGAACAACAACAACAGTACGAGCATCACAAAAACTACATTTGTGTCGAAATATCTTTCTTCACAGAGGTGGCCAAGATGGTGCTTGGCGAAGCTGTGCTTCTTGCGGTAGTCGGCATGTTTCTGACAGGTATGTATAAGTCTAATCTTCACAAGTTCAGTGTGACGTTTACTGACACCATACCGTAGAAGCAAAGTTGTACAATTCGTTCATTACAGCACACCAGGCAACGCCTAAAAATCAGTAACAAGTGCTGGTACAGGGAAAATGGTGCTCATTTGATATAGCTCGCCCGCTAGGGGGTGCAAATGTATACAAGTTGTATGCAGGGGGAGCAGAGGGGGAGGAAACCGGAGTACCCGGAGAGAACCCCCGACGATCGATCCGAATGTATACAGGCTGTCGGGCAACCTTCGTAGTGAACACTGAGTAAACATTCCACTACAGCCTGGAATTATGCATTTTGATTTTTAGTCAACCGTTGTACACTATGTTGACAACGACAAAGAATCGATGGGCTGTGCCCTAGTATGGCCTAAAACTTTTCTCGTTTGTAAATCCCAGTCCGTCCAGCTTCCTCAATCCAGACCATGTTTACTGACAAGTAACGCAGTTGTGGCGTTGAATCCGGCGTGGTTTCCGGATCCCTAACTACGCGTTTGTCCATACGACCATTTCAACATCCGTGTCGAGTGTATACAAGTTAATATAGAGTGCAACAGACCCGGAACCAAGGACACTCACACTGATCCGGGTTTCCAGGTCATCAGACCTGTTCAGTCGGACATGGTAACTTAAACTTGTGCGGCTGTATCCGGCATCTTTTCACGGTGGGGATTGTCATCAGCGGTAAGTGGAACTTTTAGAAGTGAAATCATGGCATTCAGCCACCCGCAGCAGTCAAAATGACTCACAGTAGGCCTGTAGTTACCGATCACTTTAATTTTGCTTCTGACACTTACAGACAATTGAGACAAAGTGTATATACTTAAAGACATCAGTCTGCAGCGAACATTCAGCTCGGTGTCAGTGTGTGCGTGCGTGTGTGTCTGTGTGTGTGTGTGCGCGCGCGCGAGCGCGTTCATGTGTAGGGTGGTGTAGCGGTGTGTGTGTGTGTGTGTGTGTGTGTGTGTGTGTGTGTGTGTGTGTGTGTGTGTGTGTGTGTGTGCGTGTGTGTGTGTACTCAGGTGTGTGTGTGTGTGTGTGTGTGTGTGTGTGTGTGTGCTCAGGGGTGTGTGTGTGTGTGTGTGTGTGTGTGTGTGTGTGTGTGTGTGTGTACTCAGGTGTGTGTGTGTGTACTCAGGTGTGTGTGTGTGTGTGTGTGTGTGTGTGTGTGTGTGTGTGTGTCTTACTTTAGGGATCAGAGGGGGAGGGGGGGATACATGAGATTAGTCGCACATTATCAGAGAGTTCCATAAACAACTGTTACACTTACAGCAACTGCCGGCTTGGAATGGGCAGAGAACAGTGTTGACGATGGAGCTCAACTTGAGGCGTGTCTTGGGGAAACTGTAACCTTCTCTTGGCAGTTCACTACGTCAGACGACGAGACGGTTGTTAATGTGGAATGGCACAAGACATCAGGTGACGTTTTCATACACCCTCTACCCTACGCATGCGCTACGATCAGACTAGCAACTGTGGTACTTGTGTTGTATTCATTTTGGAATGATCTGTAATGGAAGGTAGTTCTCTGCACGTTTACACATAGCAGATGGCATTATGGAGATCTGAAAGCCATTACGGATTGTCATAGGGTGTGCAGACATCCCATACGTGTGTGTGTGTGTGTGTGTGTGTGTGTGTGTGTGTGTGTCTGTGTGTGTGTGTGTCTGTGTGTGTGTCTGTGTGTGTGTGTGTCTGTGTGTGTGTGTGTCTGTGTCTGTGTGTTTGTAAATTATCTACCTTGGTATAAGATATACTGAGATGTAGCTTAAATCGTCAACGTTCGAGATTAACAGAAAGCAGTAATTCGACAATAATAAGAATAAGTAGACGAAGAAGGAGAAATCACATTTATACTGTGCAATTCTTGAAAATACATCAGCTCATTCACACATCACTCATACGCACTTAGAACACATCCTAAAACTGCAGGCACCACGGTTACATGAATCAGTGGAAGGGACTGCAAGTTTTCAGGTCCGATTTGTACAAAAATTAATATTAAGTCTGCATACGTAATATTTCTCTCAAGAAAGTGAGCAGACGACAGTTCATTTACGCTCACGATGCTTATGCTTGTTCACTTTCACATTGTACTTTTTCAGAAGGAATACAGACAATCCTGGCCACATATACTGACGGTGTGTTCTTCCCATCTCCCGCAACAAATCTCAAGTTATCGATGATTCAGAACGCTGGCCTACAGGTGTCCAATTTTACCTGGACAGACTTCGGCACCTACCGTGTCACAGTGAACACGTTACAACATGGCGTCTTCAAGTCCAGCTACCGGACAGCAGTTCTCTCCCTTCCAGGTAAAGAAGAATGTAGTCTTTCAGTACACATGTTCAGCTACTGGTTCATATAATTATGATTATGCACGGCAAGAAAATAAGAAATGAATGAAGAAGACTTTAATATGCTTTGCACGCTTAATCATTTACTTCAAACCAGATTATACTTAAACACATGTCGTACCGCGCACGACTCTCTTTTGGTTTTTGGCCCTGTACGCGAAAATCCGGCAAGATGAATGGTTCCTTGACGGCTCTCACTGCAGCAAACACGAGTAGAATCAAAGTGCTAAACTCCCACAAAGCCAAATTTAAATCCTGTTTAAAAAAAATAATTATGGGTTTTTTTTTAATTGAGGCCACTGGTGCACAACTGTAAACTAACTTGGTTGGAATTAATAATAATAATAATAATAATAAATTGCTTTTATAAAGCGCAGTATCCCAGCAGACGCTGGCTCAGAGCGCTGTACAATTGAGTTAAAGTCGGTCGTAAAACGTGATACCCATTTCATTTTTCGTGGAACCAAACGGCACCAGAGCAAAAGCCCCGGTGAAAGTCGAACTGTTTCATATCTTGTGACCACATACCCTAGATCAGGTAGTCAAGGTGTTTGTCAAGTCAAGTTGACCTAGTACTTCTCCCATTGAAGAGAATAAAGAGACATGTTATGTTCTGTTGATCTCAGATGCCCCTGTGCTTTTCGGAGACCGTCTGGTCGCGCAAATGGTACCCCGGCCTGTGACGGACAAAGCAACCGGAGAAATGCACGTGCAACTCACTTGCGGCAACTTCATCCGCCTTGGGACAAGGCCCCCGTCAGTTGTGTGGAAGGTGAGAGTACTGCATACACATTTCCCGTGTGTCTGTATGTGGGGAGACCATCATGGAAGATCTTCCTTTCTATCTTCGCCCATCACTTTACACGTACTAAAATAATCACGCTTTCTACGTGTTCCGTATTAGTGTGTAGTTTCATTTCCTATGGAATCGCTTCTGTTTTCGTTTTGTGCCTGTTGCTGTATATGCAACTCTATCTCCCTCTCTCTCTCTCTCTCTCTCTCTCTCTCTCTGTGTGTGTGTGTGTGTGTGTGTGTGTGTGTGTGTGTGTGTGTGTGTGTGTGTGTGTGTGTGTTGATTCTTCTTGATTCTTACTCTGTTTAAAAATTTAAAAAAATTCATACATAATAAATCACTTACTCTGTTAAAAAAAAAAGAAAAAAAAATTCATACACAATAAATCACCCACGCCTTAATGAATGCGGGGGTCGTACTCCAGCAAAATGATTTCATATTCTAAGAAAGCAGTGTTGTGTTCTGGTAAATCCTCATAAAAGCATTAACAATCACGTCTAGCACATACCAGCTTTGCCAAGGACAGCGACGATGTTGTGTCGGTTTTAGATTCCATCGGGCAAGACAGTACCAAGCACAGCAACGTCCAACGGGAACTTCCTTCTGACTCTGCCCAACCCTGTAGAGGGCGGGACCTACACATGTCACATGGAAGACCCTTCTCTCGTCCGGTCATGTCTCAAGAGCACCTCGTCACTGTCCAGGCTGACGAGAGGAGCTGTAGTTCACGTGGATGAGGCTCAAACCCGACTCTCTCTGCTGGGAGATCAAGTTCAAGGCCTGGTGAGCGAGGAGAAAGAGGTCAGCGCTCAGTTGCAGCAGGAGGTCGGCCATTTGCGGGAAACTGTCCAGACGTTGACGTCAGGCGTCAGTCAAATCCGATCGGAACTCCAGCAGCGGAAGAAGACGGAGAACGTCCTCAAGGAGCAGGTTGAGAATCTTAACGGCGACGGTCAAGATGTGAGTGACAAACTGGAGCAGCAGGAGGCCAGCTACACCAGGCTGACATCAGACGTAGCTCAGCTCACTGTGCGATTGGAGGAAATGTCGACCAGCTATGAGACTTTACGCTCAGAGATGACAAAGTCACAGGGAAAGACAGGTACTGGCGCTTGCTGACGTCCTAGTCCTTGTTGAGAAAAGTGTGTGTGTGTGTGTGTGTGTGTGTGTGTGTGTGTGTGTGTGTGTGTGTGTGTGAGAGAGAGAGAGAGAGAACTAGTGATGATTGGTGATGAAGGAGTTTTCTGTCAGTCTCGAAATGAAATGTGAAGAGGGGTGAATGGGTGGGTGTTTTGGGGTTTAACGTCCTTTTCCACTTCATACGGGTGATATCAAAGACGGGGCAACGATGAAAAAGCCAGCTAAAATATTTGGCCCCAGCCGGGATACGAACTCACGACCCGAGCCTTGGAAGTCCAACGCTCTACCATTCGGCCACCCCGGCTCCCCTGAAATGAAGAGAGAGCCTTTACATTTAGAAAGAAATAAGTGTCGTCAACCAAAGTTTCTTCTGGGTTCTCTTTCTTTCTTCTTATTTTTCGTTTTCCCTGCTGCAAGTTCACTGAAACTCATTATTCTCTAGTTAAAGAACATTTGTGTTCTGTGTTACATAAGTTTTGTATATACTATATGATCAGCTAATTCACTTGGAATATGATTACGGTGTGCAGATAGTGTGATATTGCAAACACTCAAAATCCGTTTTAAAATCTGTCAGGGTCCGTGTACGTGCGGTGGGGAAGCGCGTCGTGTCCAGACACAGCACAGATGGTTTATTCGGGTAAATTCTCTCTCTCTCGCTCGCTCGCTCGCTGCACCTGATACACACACACAAATCAAACATGCTCAAAAAGGGTGGATATCGTGTGATACACACACACAAATCAAACATGCTCAAAAAGGGTGGATATCGTTCTGGCGGATACTCTAACCCCTTTTGAGAAGGTGCCTTTTGGACATCTTCCGGGCTGCTGAGCACTCTCAGAGTGTTTGTATCGGCTGCGCTCTCTCTCTCTCTCTCTCTCTCTCTCTCAAGACAGACATAGGCTCCATATTACAGGTGAAAGTAAAACGATTGGTACTAAAATAGCTTTAAACACAATAACTTTATATCAGAACAACAACAAAACATAACCACAAGAGTAGCAGCCCACGAAATTAGAGACACCCCTGAGACATCAAACACTGTCACAATAGGTGGGTGAACAAGGCCACAAGAAGACTATAACGCGACTAATGTGTTTCAGGTGTGGCTGGCGGCGGTCACTACACTCACAAAGGTGCCGCTGTCAACGCCCTCTGTCTGCCGAGACACCCTGCCTACGATGGTCACGCGAAGACTACGGATTACGCCTGGTTATACGGAGCCGAGTATCAAACTCATCCCGAACAAACCTACGATACAGACGTTGTGTGCGCAGTGTGCCTTTCACCACGTGCAGTGAATGTCATGATCCCCGCTACCAATGTCTGTCACCCTGGCTGGACACTCGAGTACACGGGGTACTTGATGGCCGGACATCACACTCAGTCTTCGAGTACTGAGTACATCTGCATGGACAGCGCCATGGAAGGTGACCATGGATCGAAACCAGACCAAAACGGGAAGTTGTTCTACTACGTGTTGGGTGAGTGTGGCAGTCTGCCATGTCCCCCGTACATCCAGGACAAAGTGATCACCTGCGTGATGTGCTCCAAGTGAACAATCAGCCGATCGCTCTGTCCGTGACATCAGGGTCTGTTTAAAGATATAAGCTCCCAACAAAAAGCTTTCCGAAGTGTGAATTTTTTTTTTTTTTACAGCGTCGACCGTGCAAGCACAGTCAGCTCTGTCACAGTTGCAGAGTTTTCAGCGCTTCGGGGACCCTTATAAAACCAGTGCACGAGTTTGCCGTGACATTATTAAAAATTTTGGCTTTTGGTCAGTGAGCGAGACACATCGCCACAGTGTCTAGCGCACTGATGTTGAGCGCTGCGCGATCTTTCTCGCTCAGTGTCAAAACGCAAACTGATCTGAGAATCAGGCTGCCCTTGGCTTTTATTGGGGTTTCAGGGACGCTGAAAACTCTGCAACTGTGACAGAGTTGACTGTGTTTGCACGGTCGACTCTATAAATTTGTTTTCACACTTCGGAAATGTTTTTGTTGGGAGCTTAGATCTTTAACCTCAGGAATTCTTCGGGCAAAGCGGGACTGCATGCAGAGCGAGCAAACGTCACTGAGGGAACTTGTGCACTGAGCAAACTTCACTGAGCGAACTTGAGCACTGAGCAAACTTCACTGAGCGAACTTGACCATTGAGCAAACTTCACTGAACGAAATTGTGCATTGAACGAACTTCACTGAACGAACATCACTGAGCAAACTTCATTGAGCGATCTTCAGCATTGAACAAAAACATGAGTTTTGCAATAAGCGAATCAAACCGATACATAAGCTTGCAATGTCAATTCTGTCAATTAACAGGCCCGCCTTTAGTTCTCCTGGTGTCCCTTTTCATTACTTTTTTTTTTAAAGATAAAAAGCATGCTAAAATGTCTAGTGTCAGACCGCTACAGGCTGAACAACCCTGAAATCATTTCTTTCTCTGCCTGCGTACGACGACCCGCTTATGAAGCCGAATCGCGTTGACATCGGGAGTCACATGTATATAATATGTCACGGTCTGATGAGGTTATGGCTTAAGGACGTAGTGCAGATAAGTCATTTCCATACATTTTGTATACTTTATTTTTTAAAGACAAATTTCATGTCAAATTACTATCAAGTCAACCTAATGTTTAAGTCAAATTATTGTGGGTACTCTTCCTGGTTGGATACTATGCACACAGTTTAAAGTGTCAAGGGAATCTACATGTAGGTGTATGTTGTATTTACGTACGGAAAGTTCTGGTTTCCAGATTCGAAGGAAAGTGGCGACTGGCGCCGACTTGTTTTCTAGTAGTAAAAGCGATGTCATTCAAAACCGTGTTTGACTACTGTAATGTTATCGAATTAGGTCCGCTTACAAATCAGCTACCCCTCCCCTAAGAAACACGCACGCGCGCGCACACACACACACACACACACACACACACACACACACACACACACACACACACACACGCGCGCGCGCGCGCGCGCGCGCACGCACGCACGCACGCACCGAGTCATAATATGTACTGTAGGTTTAGAAACGGCGACTGAGTGTCGCTGGAAATCAAATTACCCTATCACAGCATCGAGAAAACTGCGTTTGATAATGGGTGGTGGATGATTCAGATCTCGAGTTCAGGCATAACTGACATTTTATTTTTGAAGCATCGACATAGTGACACACGGTGAATGAACCGAACTTGCGAGTGAGGCGACTTTTCAAACTCTGGAAAGAAGCAGACCAAGTGGTAACTTAGAGAGTAGATGTACTGTTCCTGAAGTACGTAAACACGCAGAACTGAAATGACTCGGCTGCATGAAATATGTCTGGCAGGGAAGTACAGAAAATACAATCGCAGTTGTGTCCCACTTGTGTAGCGCAGAAATTCATCATAGGGCAAACTGTTGCGTTTGTGTTGCAACCCCCACCCCCTCCCCCCCACCACCCCCTCCCCCACCACCACCACCCTCCTCACCCCAACATTTTTCTTTCTTGCCCAATGTATAAGATGAGCCAGATAACATGTTGGAGTGCCGCTTGACGAGAAAAACATCCTGGTGTTGGATTGCACGGCGGTCTGCGCAAAACACATGCAAGTGTCGTATCCAATACCTCGACGGCGTGAAAGTTTGAGATCGGATTTTGAAAGGGTCGTGCAGCATTCATTGTATGGTTTAGCATGCTTGTTTTTCAGCATGGCTAGAATGAAGGATGAGGCAAGCTATGTATTCCTTCATGAGTAGTTTGATCAAAATGCATACCGGAGGTTTAATGGAGAGGACGGGCCCGGAGGGGCGGGGGGGGGGGGGGAGGGGAGGGGCGGGGGGGGGGGGGGGGGTAGGTGGGCGAATGTTGACGACAGAAGGGGGAAAACGGGTGGAGGTTAGGGTTATATGGGGTGGTAAATGATAAACAAACATACATCATATAATGGTTTCTAGAGCTGTATCAGATTAAAATTCTCTTATTTCCTGTTAATCCACGACGCACAACACCAGTTCCTGTTTGTATTGCAACTTATTCACACCTAAATGACGGTTTCAAATTGCGCAGTTTTAAAACTCGCTGACTCAAGAGCTGGTTACAACATCTCCAGCAACGGTTTCCTTATGTTTACCATTAATCATGTTGGCAGCATTGATAACAACAGGCACATATGGTCTCGTCTTTCATATATTTCCTCGGCACGCAGCAAAACTGAATCCCAGTCTCAAGCTGAAGCCAGTTTGCTTGCTGTGCTGTGTTACTGAGGTGTCTTGGAAAGTCAGAACCGTCGGGGAAACCGGCGTACTCTGCTCTGTGTCGTCATAATCATCCGATCTTTGTTCTGGTCTTCACACAACTATCGCTGTCATTCTACGCTGACACGTACACACGGCAAATAAGTGGTTTTAGACAAACCAGGTATTTCAGTCTATAAGAGAGAGATTCGAATACCGTAGATCGTGAACAACAACAACAACAACAACAACAGTACGAGCATCACAAAAACTACTTTGTGTCGAAATATCTTTCTTCACAGAGGTGGCCAAGATGGTGCGTGACGAAGCTGTGCTTCTTGCGATAGTCGGCATGTTTCTGACAGGTATGTATAATTCTAATCTTCACAAGTTCAGTGTGACGTTTACTGACACCATACCGTAGAAGCAAAGTTGTACAATTCGTTCATTACAGCACATCAGGCAACGCCTATAAATCAGTAACATGTGCTCGTACGGGGAAAGTGGTGCTCAGTTGGTATGGTTCGCCCGCTAGGGGGTGCAAATGTATACAAGTTGTATGCAGGGGGAGCAGAGGGGGAGGAAACCGGAGTACCCGGAGAGAACCCCCGACGATCGATCCGAATGTATACAGGCTGTCGGGCAACCTTCGTAGTGAACACTGAGTAAACATTCCACTACAGCCTGGAATTATGCATTTTGATTTTTAGTCAACCGTTGTACACTATGTTGACAACGACAAAGAATCGATGGGCTGTGCCTAAGTATGGTCTAAAACTTTTCTCGTTTGTAAATCCCAGTCCGTCCAGCTTTCTCAATCCAGACCATGTTTAGTGACAAGTAACGCAGTTGTGGCGTTGAATCCGGCGTGGTTTCCGGATCCCTAACTACGCGTTTGTCCATACGACCATTTCAACATCCGTGTCGAGTGTATACAAGTTAATATAGAGTGCAACAGACCCGGAACCAAGGACACTCACACTGATCCGGGTTTCCAGGTCATCAGACCTGTTCAGTCGGACATGGTAACTTAAACTTGTGCGGCTGTATCCGGCATCTCTTCACGGTGGGGATTTTCATCAGCGATAAGTGGAACTTTTAGAAGTGAAATCATGGCATTCAGCCACCCGCAGCAGTCAAAATGACTCACAGTAGGCCTGTAGTTACCGATCACTTTAATTTTGCTTCTGACACTTACAGACAATTGAGACAAAGTGTATATACTTAAAGACATCAGTCTGCAGCGAACATTCAGCTCGGTGTCAGTGTGTGCGTGCGTGTGTGTCTGTGTGTGTGTGTGTGCGCGCGCGCGAGCGCGTTCATGTGTAGGGTGGTGTAGCGGTGTGTGTGTGTGTGTGTGTGTGTGTGTGTGTGCGTGTGTGTGTACTCAGGTGTGTGTGTGTGTACTCAGGTGTGTGTGTGTGTGTGTGTGTGTGTGTGCTCAGGTGTGTGTGTGTGTGTGTGTGTGTGTGTGTGTGTGTGTGTGTGTGTGTGTGTGTGTACTCAGGTGTGTGTGTGTGTGTACTCAGGTGTGTGTGTGTGTGTGTGTATGTGTGTGTGTGTGTGTGTGTGTCTTACTTTAGGGATCAGAGGGGGATGGGGGGGGGGGGGATACATGAGATTAGTCGCACATTATCAGAGAGTTCCATAAACAACTGTTACACTTACAGCAACTGCCGGCTTGGAATGGGCAGAGAACAGTGTTGACGATGGAGCTCAACTTGAGGCGTGTCTTGGGGAAACTGTAACCTTCTCTTGGCAGTTCACCACGTCAGACGACGAGACGGTTGTTAATGTGGAATGGCACAAGACATCAGGTGACGTTTTCATACACCCTCTACCCTACGCATGCGCTACGATCAGACTAGCAACTGTGGTACTTGTGTTGTATTCATTTTGGAATGATCTGTTATGGAAGGTAGTCTGCACGTTTACACACACAGCAGATGGCACTATGGAGATCTGAAAGCCATTACGGATTGTCATAGGGTGTGCAGACATCCCATACGTGTGTGTGTGTGTGTGTGTGTGTGTGTGTGTGTGTCTGTGTGTGTGTGTGTCTGTGTCTGTGTGTTTGTAAATTATCTACCTTGGAATAAGATATACTGAGATGTAGCTTAAATCGTCAACGTTCGAGATTAACAGAAAGCAGTAATTCGACAATAATAAGAATAAGTAGACGAAGAAGGAGAAATCACATTTATACTGTGCAATTCTTGAAAATACATCAGCTCATTCACACATCACTCATACGCACTTAGAACACACCCTAAAACTGCAGGCACCACGGTTACATGAATCAGTGGAAGGGACTGCAAGTTTTCAGGTCCGATTTGTACAAAAATTAATATTAAGTCTGCATACGTAATATTTCTCTCAAGAAAGTGAGCAGACGACAGTTCATTTACGCTCACGATGCTTATGCTTGTTCACTTTCACATTGTACTTTTTCAGAAGGAATACAGACAATCCTGGCCACATATACTGACGGCGTGTTCTTCCCATCTCCCGCAACAAATCTCAAGTTATCGATGATTCAGAACGCTGGCCTACAGGTGTCCAATTTTACCTGGACAGACTTCGGCAAATACCGTGTCACAGTGAACACGTTACAACATGGCGTCCTCAAGTCCAGCTCCCGGACAGCAGTTCTCTCCCTTCCAGGTAAAGAAGAATGTAGTCTTTCAGTACACATGTTCAGCTACTGGTTCATATAATTATGATTATGCACGGCAAGAAAAGAAGAAATGAATGAAGAAGACTTTAATATGCTTTGCACGCTTAATCATTTACTTCAAACCAGATTATACTTAAACACATGTCGTACCGCGCACGACTCTCTTTCGGTTTTTGGCCCTGTACGCGAAAATCAGGCAAGATTAGTGGATCCTTGACGGCTCTCACTGCAGCAAACTCGAGTAGAATCAAAGTGCTAAACTCCCACAAAGCCAAATTTAAATCCTGTTAAAAAAAAATTAATTATGATTTTTTTCATTGAGGCCACTGGTGCACAACTGTAAACTAACTTGGTTGGAATTAATAATAATAATAATAAATTGCTTTTATAAAGCGCAGTATCCCAGCAGACGCTGGCTCAGAGCGCTGTACAATTGAGTTAAAGTCGGTCGTAAAACGTGATACCCATTTCATTTTTCGTGGAACCAAACGGCACCAGAGCAAAAGCCCCGGTGAAAGTCGAACTGTTTCATATCTTGTGACCACATACGCTAGATCAGGTAGTCAAGGTGTTTGTCAAGTCAAGTTGACCTAGTACTTCTCCCATTGAAGAGAATAAAGACACATGTTATGTTCTGTTGATCTCAGATGCCCCTGTGCTTTTCGGAGACCGTCTGGTCGCGCAAATGGTACCCCGGCCTGTGACGGACAAAGCAACCGGAGAAATGCACGTGCAACTCACTTGCGGCAACTTCATCCGCCTTGGGACAAGGCCCCCGTCAGTTGTGTGGAAGGTGAGAGTACTGCATACACATTTCCCGTGTGTCTGTATGTGGGGAGACCATCATGGAAGATCTTCCTTTCTATCTTCGCCCATCACTTTACACGTACTAAAATAATCACGCTTTCTACGTGTTCCGTATTAGTGTGTAGTTTCATTTCCTATGGAATCGCTGCTGTTTTCGCTTTGTGCCTGTTGCTGTATATGCAACTCTCTCTCTCTCTCTCTCTCTCTCTCTCTCTCTCTCTCTCTCTCTGTGTGTCACTAACACAAATGTAAACTGCGATATGTTTGCTGATGATACTAGTTTGCATGCTACCGGCAAACACGTATCACAAATTAACATGTGTTTGCAAGACAGCATGAATGAAGTAGCAACATGGTGTCATGACGACCACATGGTCTTACATCCCAATAAAACACAAAGTATGCTAGTCACAACGCGGCAAAAACATCAGCGCCATCTGTCCCCATTAAACCTTTGTCTGAACGGCCAGCCGGTTCAGCAAGTTACAAACCATCGATTTTTAAGTGTCATTGTTGACGATCAGCTGAAATGGGAGGCCCAAATAAATGCACTGTGTAAAACTCTTTCGAAAAACGTATATTTACTTTCTCAGCTAAGGCACATAACTGATATCCATAGCCGAAAGCTGTTTTTTTAACGCACATATAACCTCACATGTTACTTATGCCCCCACTGTTTGGGACGGGTGCAGCGATGTCCACATGGCCAGACTCAATTCGCTTTACAAGAGAGCTGTTAAAATGGTTCTTCCAGAACCTCTCCCAACTAGCGAAAAATTTAAAAAACTTAATCTTCTTAGCCTTGAACACCAGCTTACTTACAATAAGTGTGTATTCATACATAAAATCTTCAACGAGACAATGCCACCATATCTGGAAACTCTTTTTAATTTAAATCAGCGGCATGAGAGGATCTCGAGGAATGGCATCCTGAGCTTACCATTACCCCGTATTGACTTATTCAAAACAAGCCTTTCCTTCGCTGGAGCACGACAATGGAATTCCCTCCCATCACACCTGAAACTAAATATATCTACTTCTACGTTTAAGCGTACACTCAAACAGTACCTGATGGATCGCACGTAACGTACGTTACGCGGCAACCTGTTATTTTGATTTTCTATTTTACATCAATTCAGTATTATATCAGTGATTTGTGTTTACAAAGGTCGTACGTGTGTGTGAATGCGTTTTGACCTGATGGACGATTTTCTTTATGGTTTTGTTTCTTGTAGTTTAGTGCATAATACCTTTTATATTTTATATTTATACCTTTTTTCCCGTAGTAGATAGTCTCTGTAGTATTAGCAACGGCAAGTTTGCAAACTGGCGAATTTCTGTCAAAACTTTTACCGTTGATAAATAAAGTTTCATCATCATCATCATCATCATCATCATCATTTCTCTCTCTCTCTCTCTCTCTGTGTGTGTGTGTGTGTGTGTGTGTGTGTGTGTGTGTGTGTGTGTGTGTGTGTGTGTGTGTGTGTGTGTGTGTGTGTGTGTGTTTGTGCGTGTGTGTGTGTGTGTGTGTTGATTCTTCTTGATTCCTACTCTGTTTAAAAATTTTTAAAAAAAAACATTCATACATAATAAATCACTTACTCTGTTAAAAAAAAGAAAAAAATCATACATAATAAATCACCCACGCCTTAATGAATGCGGGGGTCGTACTCCAGCAAAATGATTTCATATTCTAAGAAAGCAGTGTTGTGTTCTGGTAAATCCTCATAAAAGCATTAACAATCACGTCTAGCACATACCAGCTTTGCCAAGGACAGCGACGATGTTGTGTCGGTTTTAGATTCCATCGGGCAAGACAGTACCAAGCACAGCAACGTCCAACGGGAACTTCCTTCTGACTCTGCCCAACCCTGTAGAGGGCGGGACCTACACATGTCACATGGAAGACCCTTCTCTCGTCCGGTCATGTCTCAAGAGCACCTCGTCACTGTCCAGGCTGACGAGAGGAGCTGTAGTTCACGTGGATGAGGCTCAGACCCGACTCTCTCTGCTGGGAGATCAAGTTCAAGGCCTGGTGAGCGAGGAGAAAGAGGTCAGCGCTCAGTTGCAGCAGGAGGTCGGCCATTTGCGGGAAACTGTCCAGACGTTGACGTCAGGCGTCAGTCAAATCCGATCGGAACTCGAGCAGCGGAAGAAGACGGAGAACGTCCTCAAGGAGCAGGTTGAGAATCTTAACGGCGACGGTAAAGATGTGAGTGACAAACTGGAGCAGCAGGAGGCCAGCTACACCAGGCTGACATCAGACGTAGCTCAGCTCACTGTGCGATTGGAGGAAATGTCGACCAGCTATGAGACTTTACGCTCAGAGATGACAAAGTCAGAGGGAAAGACAGGTACTGGCGCTTGCTGACGTCCTAGTCCTTGTTGAGAAAAGTGTGTGTGTGTGTGTGTGTGTGTGTGTGTGTGTGTGTGTGTGTGTGTGTGTGTGTGTGTGTGTGTGTGTGTGAGAGAGAGAGAGAGAGAGAGACAGAGAGAGAGGGTGGGTGGGGGTGGGTGTTTAGGGGTTTAACGTCCTTTTCCACCACATAGGGTGATATCAAAGACGGGGCAACGATGAAAAAGCCAGCACAATATTTGGCCCCAGCCGGGATCGAACTCACGACCCGAGCATTAGAAGTCCAACGCTCTACCATTCGACCACCCCGGCTCCCCGAGAGAGAGAGAGAGAGAGAGAGAGAGAGAGAGAGAGAGAGAGAGAGAACTAGTGATGATTGGTGATGAAGGAGTTTCCTGTCAGTCCGAGAATGAAATCTGAAGAGGGGTGAATGGGTGAGTGTTTTGGGGTTTAACGTCCTTTTCCACCTCATACGGGTGATATCAAAGACGGGGCAACGATAAAAAAGCCAGCTAAAATATTTGGCCCCAGCCGGGATACGAACTCACGACCCGAGCCTTGGAAGTCCAACGCTGTACCATTCGGCCACCCCGGCTCCCCTGAAATGAAGAGAGAGCCTTTACATTTAGAAAGAGAATAAGTGTCGTCAACCAAAGTTTCTTCTGGATTCTCTTTCTTTCTTCTTATTTTCGTTTTCCCTGCTGCAAGTTCACAGAAACTCATTATTCTCTAGTTAAAGAATGTTTGTATTCTGAGTTACATAAGTGTTGTATATATTACATGATCAGCTAATTCACTTTGAATATGATTACGGTGTGCAGATAGTGTGATACTGCAAACACTCAAAATCCGTTTTAAAATCTGTCAGGGTCCGTGTACGTGCGGTGGGGAAGCGCGTCGTGTCCAGACACAGCACAGATGGTTTATTCGGGTAAATTCTCTCTCTCTCTCTCTCTCTCTCTCTCTCTCTCTCTCTCTCTCAAGACACAGGCTCCATATTACAGGTGAAAGTAAGACGAATGGTACTAAATAGCTTTAAACACTAAAACTTTATCTAAGAACAACAAAACATAATCACAATAGTAGTAGCCCACGAAATTAGACACCCCTGAGAGATCGGTCACAATAGGTGGATGAATAGAATGCCACAAGCCGACTATAACGCGACTAATGTGTTTCAGGTGTGGCTGGCGGTGGTTACTACAATCACAATGGTGCCGCTGTCAACGCCCTCTGTCTGCCGAGACACCCTGCCTACGATGGTCACGCGAAGACTACGAGTTACGCCTTGTTATACGGAGCCGAGTATCAAACTCATCCCGAACAAACCTACGATACAGACGTTGTGTGCGCCGTGTGCCTTTCACCACGTGCAGTGAATGTCATGATCCCCGCTACCAATGTCTGTCACCCTGGCTGGACACTCGAGTACACGGGGTACTTGATGGCCGGACATCACGATCACTCGAGTACTGAGTACATCTGCATGGACAGCGCCATGGAAGGTGACCATGGATCGAAACCAAACCAAAACGGGAAGTTGTTCTACTACGTGTTGGGTGAGTGTGGCAGTCTGCCATGTCCCCCGTACATCCAGGACAAAGTGATCACCTGCGTGATGTGCTCCAAGTGAACAATCAGCCGATCGCTCTGTCCGTGACATCAGGGTCTGTTTAACCTCAGGAATTCTTCGGGCAAAGCGGGACTGCATGCAGAGCGAGCAAACGTCACTGAGGGAACTTGTGCACTGAGCAAACTTCACTGAGCGAACTTGAGCACTGAGCAAACTTCACTGAGCCAACTTGACCATTGAACGAACTTCACTGAACGAACATCACTGAGCAAACTTCACTGAGCGGTCCTCAGCACTGAAGAAAAACATGAGTTTTGCAGTAAGCGGATCAAACCGATACATAAGCTTGCAATGTCAATTCTGTCAGTCAACAGGCCCGCCTTTAGTTCTCCTGGTGTCCCTTTTTATTAAGGGTTTTTGCATGGAGCAAACTTCACTGAGCGAACTTGAGTACTGAGCGAACTTCACTGAGCGAACTTCACTGAGCGAACTTGACCATTGAGCAAACTTCACTGAGTGAACTTGTGCATTGAACGAACTTCACTGAACGAACATCACTGAGCAAACTTCATTGAGCGATCTTCAGCATTGAACAAAAACATGAGTTTTGCAATAAGCGAATCAAACCGATACATAAGCTTGCAATGTCAATTCTGTCAATCAACAGGCCCGCCTTAAGTTCTCCTGGTGTTCCTTTTCATTATTTTTTTTTTAAAGATGAAAAAGCATGCTAAAATGTCTAGTGTCAGACCGCTACAGGCTGAACAACCCTGAAATCATTTCTTTCTCTGCCGGCGTACGACGACCCGCTTATGAAGCCGAATCGCGTCGACATCGGGAGTCGCATGTGTATGTCACGGTCTGATGTGCTTATGGCCTAAGGACATAGTGCGGATAAGTCATTTCCATACATGTATACTTTATTTGTTTAAAGACAGGATTCATGTCAAAGTACTATCAAGTCAACCTAACTTTTAAGCCAAATTAGTGTGGGTACTATTCCTGGTTGGATACTATGCACACAGTTTAAAGTGTCAAGGGAATCTACATGTAGGTGTATGTTGTATTTACGTACGGAAAGTTCTGGTTTCCAGATTCGAAGGAAAGTGGCGACTGGCGCCGACTTGTTTTCTAGTAGTAAAAGCGATGTCATTCAAAACCGTGTTTGACTACTGTAATGTTATCGAATTAGGTCCGCTTACAAATCAGCTTCCCCTCCCCTAAGAAACACGCACGCGCGCACACACACACACACACACACACACACACACACACACACACACACACACACGCACGCACGCACGCACGCACGCACGCACGCACGCACCGAGTCATAATATGTACTGTAGGTTTAGAAACGGCGACTGAGTGTCGCTGGAAATCAAATTACCCTATCACAGCATCCAGAAAACTGCCTTTGATAATGGGCGGTGGATGATTCAGATCTCGAGTTCAGGCATAACTGACATTTTATTTGTGAAGCATCGACATAGTGACACACGGTGAATGAACCGAACTTGCGAGTGAGGCGACTTTTCAAACTCTGGAAAGAAGCAGACCAAGTGGTAACTTAGAGAGTAGATGTACTGTTCCTGAAGTACGTAAACACGCAGAACTGAAATGACTCGGCTGCATGAAATATGTCTGGCAGGGAAGTACAGAAAATACAATCGCAGTTGTGTCCCACTTGTGTAGCGCAGAAATTCATCATAGGGCAGACTGTTGCGTTTGTGTTGCAATGCCCCCACCCCCTCCCCCCACCACCCCCTCCCCCACCACCACCCCCCTCCTCACCCCAACATTTTTCTTTCTTGTCCACTGTATAAGATGAGCCAGATAACATGTTGGAGTGCCGCTTGACGAGAAAAACATCCTGGTGTTGGATTGCACGGCGGTCTGCGCAAAACACATGCAAGTGTCGTATCCAATACCTCGACGGGGTGAAAGTTTGAAATCGGATTTTGAAAGGGTCGTGTAGCATTCATTGTATGGTTTAGCATGCTTGTTTTTCAGCATGGCTAGAATGAAGGATGAGGCAAGCTATGTATTCCTTCATGAGTAGTTTGATCAAAATGCACACCGGAGGTTTAATGGAGAGGACGGGCCCGGAGGGGGGGGGGGGAGGGGGGGGGGGCGGGGGGAGGGGGGGTTGGTGGGCGTATGTTGACATCAGAAGGGGGAGAACGGGTGGAGGTTAGGGTTATATGGGGTGGTAAATGATAAACAAACATGCATCATATAATGGTTTCTAGAGCTGTATCAGATTCAAATTCTCTTATTTCCTGTTAATCCACGACGCACACCACCAGTTCCTGTTTGTATTGCAACTTATTCACACTTAAATGACGAATTTCAAATTGCGCAGTTTTAAAACTCGCTGACTGAAGAGTTGGTTACAACATCTCCAGCAACGGTTCCCTTATGCTTAGCATTAATCATGTTGACAGCATTGATAACAACAGGCACATATGGTCTCGTCTTTCATATATTTCCTCGGCACGCAGCGAAACTGAATCCCAGTCTCAAGCTGAAGCCAGTTTGCTTGCTGTGCTGTGTTACTGAGGTGTCTTGGAAAGTCAGAACCGTCGGGGAAACCGGCGTACTCTGCTCTGTGTCGTCATAATCATCCGATCTTTGTTCTGGTCTTCACACAACTATCGCTGTCATTCTACGCTGACACGTACACACGGCAAATAAGTGGTTTTAGACAAAACGGGTATTTCAGTCTATAAGAGAGAGATTCGAATACCGTAGATCGTGAACAACAACAACAAGAACAACAACAACAGTACGAGCATCACAAAAACTACTTTGTGTCGAAATATCTTTCTTCACAGAGGTGGCCAAGATGGTGCGTGACGAAGCTGTGCTTCTTGCGATAGTCGGCATGTTTCTGACAGGTATGTATAATTCTAATCTTCACAAGTTCAGTGTGACGTTTACTGACATCCACACCGTAGAAGCAAAGTTGTACAATTCGTTCATTACAGCACAACAGGCAATGCCGGCTTATAAATCAGTAACATGTGCTCGTACGGGGAAAGTGGTGCTCAGTTGGTATGGTTCGCCCGCTAGGGGGTGCAAATGTATACCAGTTGTATGCAAGGGAAACAAATGTACGCTAGCTTTCCACTCAGCGGGGTGATTGTATCCCGCCCTTACGTTCGGTCAGTTCTGGCGATATTGCCGTGCCAAGATGTGACTTCTCCGATCACTCATGGGTTACCCAAACTAACTGCCGTGCTACTTTTATCGAAAGGCTCGTTGCCGGAAAGCGAAACGGTTACAAATTACAATAAATACTATACACGCACATATATCATCGCCATCTGATGACGTTTAATGCTTTCGTTTAAGTTACATTCATAAAATGAAGTTCGCTGTCACACGACTTCAACTCGCGAGGCCCAGATCCAGGATACATTTGCATTTGCTCCCCCTGCAAACGACTGGTATACATTTACACCCCTTAAAGATCTAAGGTCCCAACAAAAAAAAAAAAAAAACTTTCCGAAGTGTGAAAAAAATCTTACAGAGTCGACCGCGCAAGCACAGTCAAGTCTGTCACAGTTGCAGAGTTTTCAGCGTCCCTGAAACCCCAATAAAAGCCAAGGGCAGCCTGATTTCACAACTCAGTTTTCGTTTTGACACTGAGCGAGAAAGAAAGTGCAACACTCAACATCTGTTGGATACTGTAGCGATGTGTCTCGCTCACTGACCAAAAGCCAAATAATGTAACGGCAAACTCGTGCTCTGGGTTTATAAGGGCCCCCGAAGCGCTGAAAACTCTGCAACTGTGACAGAGTTGCCTGGATTAAGTCATCGAAGGAGTCGCAGTTTTTTTTTTTTTTTTTTTTAAACACAATGTGTCCGGCTTTTTGCTGATATTGCAGACCTTTAAGGCTTAACAGGTGAACGAAAGCAATTGAGCGAAAGTAGTGTCGTGGTGGAAAAAGCAATACACTAGCACTGACGAAGAGAGAAACCGGAAAGGAAAGGGAAAAAAAAGACTTTAATTATATATTGTTGTAGCAGGCTAAAAAATAAATAAACAACAACAACAACAACCTACTTCGAAATTTTTTTGAGTTTAGATATGCTGTAAGACGATCCTTTAGTGATAACAGTCAGATGTGTTTAGTGTCGAGTGGTCTGGAATGGACGGAGAAGAGTCTTGTCGATGGAGCCACCAAGGAGGCGTGTCTGAGTGATACTGTCTCCTTTCCCTGGCACTTCACTCTAGCAGAGGACGAGACAATTGTAAACTTGGAATGGCACAAGAAATCAGGTAAGCTACCTTGCGTTAAAATAATTAAAGTATCTGGTTTAAAGAAGGTATGTTGCTATACTGTTATGTACATGTAATTTACATTTTTATCTCAAATATTGGTTCTAGATGTTTCATTCAGAAACATTTTAAGTGCACGAAACTTTTTTTTTTAAATCTCAAATATTGGTTCTAGATGTTTCATTCAGAAACATTTTAAGTGCACGAAACTTTTTTTTTTAAATCTCAAATATTGGTTCTAGATGTTTCATTCAGAAACATTTTAAGTGCACGAAACTTTTTTTTTTAAATCTCAAATATTGGTTCTAGATGTTTCATTCAGAAACATTTTAAGTGCACGAAACTTTTTTTTTTAAATCTCAAATATTGGTTCTAGATGTTTCATTCAGAAACATTTTAAGTGCACGAAACTTTTTTTTTTAAATCTCAAATATTGGTTCTAGATGTTTCATTCAGAAACATTTTAAGTGCACGAAACTTTTTTTTTTAAATCTCAAATATTGGTTCTAGATGTTTCATTCAGAAACATTTTAAGTGCACGAAACTTTTTTTTTTAAATCTCAAATATTGGTTCTAGATGTTTCATTCAGAAACATTTTAAGTGCACGAAACTTTTTTTTTTAAATCTCAAATATTGGTTCTAGATGTTTCATTCAGAAACATTTTAAGTGCACGAAACTTTTTTTTTTAAATCTCAAATATTGGTTCTAGATGTTTCATTCAGAAACATTTTAAGTGCATGAAACTTTTTTTTTTAATTTTTGCTCTCATTTCAATTATGTCTGCACGCAGTTTTCCTAGGCAACCTGGGTAGACGGGATAGCCGAATGGTAGAGCGCTGGGCCCGTATGTAATAGTCGAGGTTAGGGCTTTTAGCCCTGGGTTAGAGTCTAACTTCGAACTAAACTAGCTCTAGGGTTAAATTTCCTGTTATTTGTTTGGTTTTTTGTTTCAAATCAAGAAGCGAGCCCATTCCAGCAAGGTGCCTAAGCTGTTATAGAAGGATTTTTTTCTTCCTTTCTTCACTTCCTTTTTTTTTTTAATTTAATTTTGCTTTTGGGTTGTTTTTTTTTTTTTTTTTTTTTTTTGGGGGGGGGGGTCCTAGTCTGGGTCAGGCCCGTAGCCATGGCGGGTGGGTGGGGTGGGTGTTTGGGGGTTTAACGTCCTTTTCCACCACATAGGGTGATGCCATGGCTTAATAATAATAATAATAATAATAATAATGATGAGTATTGTATAGGCGCTTTATCCAGTTTCATGAATCAACTCAAAGCGCCGCGAACTGAACCTAACACACACGCTCACGTGAATCTCACGAAGGGTCAGCTCAGCTATTTAAGTTTCGGGATTTAGAATTGCATTTATTTTCCAAATTTGGTGGGCTGAACATTTCGAAA
>JACVVK020000248.1:785000-820000 GCA_018292915.2 Batillaria attramentaria
TACTTTTTTTTTTAAAGATGAAAAAGCATGCTAAAATGTCTAGTGTCAGACCGCTACAGGCTGAACAACCCTGAAATCATTTCTTTCTCTGCCGGCGTACGACTACCCGCTTATGAAGCCGAATCACGTCGACATCGGGAGTCGCATGTGTATGTCACGGTCTGATGAGGTTATGGCTTAAGGACGTAGTGCGGATGAGTCATTTCCATACATGTATACTTTATTTGTTTAAAGACAGGATTCATGTCAAAGTACTATCAAGTCAACCTAATGTTTAAGTCAAATTATTGTGGGTACTATTCCTGGTTGGATACTATGCACACAGTTTAAAGTGTCAAGGGAATCTACATGTAGGTGTATGTTGTATTTACGTACGGAAAGTTCTGGTTTCCAGATTCGAACGAAAGTGGCGACTGGCACCGACTTGTTTTCTAGTAGTAAAAGCGATGTCATTCAAAACCCTATCAGACTACTGTAACGAATCCGGTCCGCTTACAAATCAGCTTCCCCTCCCCAAGACGCACACACACACACACACACACACACACACACACACACACACACACACACACACACACACACACACACACACACACACGCACGCACGCACGCACGCACGCACGCACGCACCGAGTCAAAATATGTACTGTAGGTTTGGAAACGGCGACTGAGTGTCGCTGGTAATCAAATTACCCTATCACAGCATCCAGAAAACTGCCTTTGATAATGGGTGGTGGATGATTCAGATCTCGAGTTCAGGCATAACTGACATTTTATTTGTGAAGCATCGACATAGAGCTACACGATGAACGAACTTGCGAGTGAGGCGACTTTTCAAACTCTGGAAAGAAGCAGACCAAGTGGTAACTTAGAGAGTAGATGTACTGTTCCTGAAGTACGTAAACACGCAGAACTGAAATGACTCGGCTGCATGAAAAATGTGTGGCAGGGAAGTACAGAAAATACAATCGCAGTTGTGTCCCACTTGTGTAGCGCAGAAATTCATCATAGGGCAAACTGTTGCGTTTGTGTTGCAACCCCCCCCCCCCCCCCCCCCACCACCCCCTCCCCCACCACCCCCCCCCACCCCAACATTTTTCTTTCTTGCCCAATGTATAAGATAAGCTAGATAACATGTTGGAGTGCCGCTTGACGAGAAAAACATCCTGGTGTTGGATTGCACGGCGGTCTGCGCAAAACACATGCAAGTGTCGTATCCAATACCTCGACGGGGTGAAAGTTTGAAATCGGATTTTGAAAGGGTCGTGTAGCATTCATTGTATGGTTTAGCATGCTTGTTTTTCAGCATGGCTAGAATGAAGGATGAGGCAAGCTATGTATTCCTTCATGAGTAGTTTGATCAAAATGCATACCGGAGGTTTAATGGAGAGGACGGGCCCGGAGGGGGGGGGGAGGGGAGGGGAGGGTTGGGGTAGGTGGGCGTATGTTGACGACAGAAGGGGGAGAACGGGTGGAGGTTAGGGTTATATGGGGTGGTAAATGATAAACAAACATGCATCATATAATGGTTTCTAGAGCTGTATCAGATTAAAATTCTCTTATTTCCTGTTAATCCACGACGCACAACACCAGTTCCTGTTTGTATTGCAACTTATTCACACCTAAATGACGGTTTCAAATTGCGCAGTTTTAAAACTCGCTGACTGAAGAGTTGGTTACGACATCTCCAGCAACGGTTTCCTTATGTTTACCATTAATCATGTTGGCGGTTCTGATAACAACAGGCACATATGGTCTCGTCTTTCATATATTTCCTCGGCACGCAGCAAAACTGAATCCCAGTCTCAAGTTGAAGCCAGTTTGCTTGCTGTGCTGTGTTACTGAGGTGTCTTGGAAAGTCAGAACCGTCGGGGAAGCCGGTGTACTCTGCTCTGTGTCGTCATAATCATCCGATCTTTGTGCTGGTCTTCACACAACTATCGCTGTCATTCTACGCTGACACGTACACACGGCAAATAAGTGGTTTTAGACAAACCAGGTATTTCAGTCTATAAGAGAGAGATTCGAATACCGGAGATCGTGAACAACAACAACAACAACAGTACGAGCATCACAGAAATATCTTTCTTCACAGAGGTGGCCAAGATGGTGCGTGACGAAGCTGTGCTTCTTGCGATAGTCGGCATGTTTCTGACAGGTATGTATAATTCTAATCTTCACAAGTTCAGTGTGACGTTTACTGACATCCATACCGTAGAAGCAAAGTTGTACAATTCGTTATTACAGCACAACAGGAAATGCTTATAAATCAGTAACATATGCTCGTACGGGGAAAGTGGTGCTCAGCTGGTATAGCTCGCCCGCTAGGGGGTGCAAATGTATACCAGTTGTATGCAGGGGGAACACACGTACGCTAGCTTTCCACTCAGCGGGGTGATTGTATCCCGCCCTTACGTCCGGTCGGTTCTGGCGATATTGCCTTGCTACTTTTATCGAAAGGCTCGTTGCGGGAAAGCGAAACGGTTACAAATTACGATAAATACTATACACGCACATACATCATCGCCATCTGATGGTTGCATTCGTTTAATGCTTTTGTTTAAGTTACATTCATAAAATGAAGTTAGCTGTCACGCGACTTCAACTCGCGAGGCCCAGATCCAGGATACATTTGCATTTGCTCCCCCTGCAAATGACTGGTATACATTTGCACCCCTTAACAGGTGAACGATACCAATTGAGCGGAAGTAGTGTCGTGGTGGAAAAAGCGATACACCAGTACTGACGAAGAGAGAAACAGGAAAGGAAAGAAAAAAAAAGACTTTAATTATATATTCTTGTAGCAGGCTAAAAAATAAACAACAGCAACAACAACAATATCAAAACTACTTCGAACGATTTTTATGCTTAGACATGTTGTAAGACGATCCTTTAGTGATAACAGTCAGTTGTGTTTAGTGTCGAGTGGTCTGGAATGGACGGAGAAGAGTCTCGTCGATGGAGCCAACAAGGAGGCGTGTCTTAGTGATACTGTCTCCTTTCCCTGGCACTTCACTCTAGCAGAGGACGAGACAATTGTGAATGTGGAGTGGCACAGGAAATCAGGTAAGCTGCCAAAGTTCGGCTTGTGTTGAAATAGTGAAACTGTTTGTTTTCAAGAAGGTCCGCTGCTGTACTGGTTTGTACATGTGATCATGCATCTCAAATACTGATTTTGTTCTATAAACAAGGAAAAAAAGAAACTTTCACACAAATGCACCTTTTTAGTCGTTTGTACGAACAATGTTTTCATATGCTGGTTGTTCTCAGATGGAGTGGAGACAATGCTGGCCATATACAATGGTGGTCTCTTCTTCAAATCCCCACTGATCCACCTGAAGTTGTCCCTGTTACCCAACGCGGGCCTACAAGTGTCCAATTTTAGCTGGACTGACTTTGGCACCTACCGTGTGACCGTGAAGACACAACAACATGGCGCACTCAAGACCAGCTCTCGGTCTGCAGTTCTCTCCATTCCAGGTCAGACAGCAGCAACTTCTTTGTAAGAGTTCCTCCTATACTGACGTACACTTTAAGCATAGAATTGTAGAAATAACGTTGCACATTCTGTTTCATTATACAGCACAGGAAGCAATGGTTGTCGGTAAACGAGTGCCTCTATAAGTAAAACAGTTTCATCGTGATTTGCGGCTGTTCCTCTCTTTGTGCCCCAAGCTTCTATTCTTGAAATGTATTATCGTCCTCAAGTCAGATGTACATCAAGGGAAGGGACTGGTGATGTGCTTCGTTTGTAAAACTTTACGTAGCTACCCCTCCTTTGCCTCAAAAAAGCGAGACGAAGAGGAAATAACCCTGATTTTTCATAAGTTATAAACCATAACGCCATACGTTGTTTTTTTGCTTCATACTGAGGACGCATGTTACATCTTTTACAGATGCTCCTATAATTGCCGGAGGTCGTCTGGTCGCGCAAATGGTGCCTCGGTCTGTGACGGACAACACAACTGGAGAACTTCACGTGCAACTCGCTTGCGGCAACTTCGTCCGCTTTGGAACAAGGCCCCCGTCAGTAGTGTGGAAAGTGAGTGCACTGTACATCTCTTTTGTCTGTGTGTGTGTGTGTGTGTGTGTGTGTGTGTGTGTGTGTGTGTGTGTGTGTGTGTGTGTGTGTGTGTGAGGTCATCTTGGAAGATCTTATGCTGTTAAAACATTCATACATAATAAATCACTGAAGTCTTAGATGCGAGTGTAGCACTCCAGCAAAATTATTTCACCTGCTAAGAAAGCAAAGCTGTGCTTCTGTTAATACTCTTAAGAGCAATAACAATTATGTCTAACACACACCAGCTTTGGCAAGGACAGCGACGGTTTCTGTCGGTTTTAGACGCCATCGGGCAAGACAGTGCCAAGCACAGCAACGTCTCACGGGAATTTCCTCCTGACTCTGCCCAACCCTGTAGAGGGCGGGACCTACACATGTCACGTGGAAGACCCTTCTCTCGTCCGGTCATGTCTCAAGAGCACCTCGTCATTGTCCAGGCTGACGAGAGGAGCTGTAGTTCACCTGGACGAGGTTCAAACCCGACTCTCTCTGCTGGGAGATCAAGTTCAAGGTCTTGTGAACGAGGAGAAACAAGTCAACGCTCAGTTCGGTCATTTGCGGGAAAGTGACCAGACGTTGACGTCAAGCGTCAGTCAAATGCTGTCGGAACTCGAGCAGCGCAGGAAGATGGACAACATCCTCAAGGAGCAGGTTGAGAGTTTGAACAGCACCGTGAGCGCCAAGCTCATGCTACAGGAAGCTGAAATCACACGACTGACCGAACGCCTCCAAGAAATGGAAACTACTTACGACAAGCAGCAAGCAACGATCGGTACGATAATTATGCATATTCTGTAGATATAATTAAGATAAGTATACCGCCACACGAGATGCCAAGGTGAGCTGTGCCGTGGTCTGGTAATAAATTGGGACGGACAACAGGAAGATAGTTGTATAATGATAGATAATAATAGATCTCCTTTCAACAAATCAGAAAATGAAAAATGAGTTAAACAATATAAATGACATGCAAGCATCACTGGATGTCTCTCATGCTTTACTTATGTTTACTATTAGGTTACCGTATGGTGGTAAACATGTATCAAAGAGGCGAACGCCTTAGTTAGTTAGTTAGTTAGTTAGTTAGTTAGTTAGTTAGTTAGTTAGTTAGTTAGTTAGTTAGTTAGTTAGTTAGTTAGTTAGTTAGTTAGTTAATTAGTTAGTTAGTTAGTTAGTAAGTTAGTTAGTTAGTTAGTTAGTTAGTTAGTTAGTTAGTTAGTTAGTTAGTTAGTTAATTAGTTAATTAGTTAGTTAGTTAGTTAGTTAGTTAGTTAGTTAGTTAGGGCTTAACGCCGCGCAAGCATCAAAGACTATTTCGCTGCTAGTCTTAGTCCAGAATTTGTATCCTATAGGTAGAAAGTGAAAGGTGTGATGCTGGCTGTAAACTTTGTCAAAGGATGATTCCGGATTCTGCAGTTTGGTCATTTTTAACTCGATCACTCTGCACACAGGCTCCGTGTATGTGCGATGGGGCAGCACGTCATGTCCTGAGACTGCGCAGACCGTGTATTCAGGTAATGGAATAGATGTTCATAACAATTACAGTTCTGTTTTGAGTTTTGATGTAACGACTTACCATTTTTGGGTAAGGGCCTCTTGTAACTTTTGTTTGTCCGTGTGTGTGTCCAGAAGCATGTGTACATAACAAAATACCATACAAACACAGGCGCTTCATCTTTTTATGTTTTAATTAATTAATTTATTAATTTTATTGGGTTTTTCGGGGGGATTGTTGCTTCAGGGTATGTGAGTGAGACAGTGTGTGTGTGTGTGTGTGTGTGTGTGTGTGTGTGTGTGTGTGTGTGTGTGTGTGTGTTATTTTTAGTTTCACTGTAATGATCATTTTCAATATTGTACAAGCAAAATAATGTCACTCATACGGGTGTACGTGTCACGCGTTGCAGGTGTAGCTGGGGGTGGGAAATACAATGACAAAGGTGCCGCTGTCAACGCCCTCTGTCTAACTAATGTGTTCCAGGTGTGGCTGGCGGCGGTCACTACACTCACAAAGGCGCCGCTGTCAACGCCCTCTGTCTGCCAACACAACCTGTCTACGACGGTCAGAACAAGGCTACGCATAATAGTTTTTTATTCGGAGCTGAGTATGAAACTCATCCCGAACAAACCCACGATACAGACGTTGTGTGCGCTGTGTGCCTTTCACCACGTGCAGTGAATGTCATGATCCCCGCTACCAATGTCTGTCACTCTGACTGGACACTCGAGTACACGGGGTACTTGATGGCCGGATATTACAATCACGCTTCGAGTACTGAGTACATCTGCATGGACAGGGCCATGGAAGGTGACCATGGATCGAAACCAAACCAAAACGGGAAAGTGTTCTACTACGTGTTGGGTGAGTGTGGCAGTCTGCCATGTCCCCCGTACATCCAGGACAAAGTGATCACCTGCGTGATGTGCTCCAAATGAACATCGGCTGTAGTCGCGGTTTGGCCCTGTCAGTGCCGCTGCATTGGTATAGTTCGCCTACTTGTGTTGTCATTTGCACCTCGTGTAACTGCACTATGGCCATCTTAACGACACAGCAATTGCACAGGGTGACCCAACCGTAAACCTAAACCTAACCCTAAACAATGACCTTCTAATTAGCCTTCTTATATTTTTTTCATCTCCGTAACGCGCAAGTCTGCAGATCAACGGATTCGCGCTTTACTCCTTAGTCCTCCTTTGTGTGGTGCTACTTGCTGAAGGTATTGTGTCAGATCAGGTTCCCTTTACGTCATATATAATTATACAGGCTTCGCACAGTCATTGGCGGAATTCACACGGTGTTTCAATGGGATCGCCGTGTGCTGCTTTTACATATGGCCAAGCTGCAGAAACGGCTACTTGCAGACCGTAAGCTGGTGTGATGAGGAACGTCAGTTCAGTCCTCATTAGGGATGTGTGTCTCTGCTCTGTGTCAGTGTACACGATGAATCAACGGCGAAGCACATTCATTCACTCACAGGCCCTTTCCTATTCGCGTGTCGCCTGCTTACCGGAGAAACGAAACTCGTCCATGTCAACAAGGATAGCGAAGCACAGCCCGCTGATTGGCCAAAACATAATCACGTGCGCCTGAGAGCCAATCAGCGCCGGCTTACGGTCTGCAATTAGCCGCGCGTCCAAGCTGCCCTTGAGGTCATGCATACATTATCAAGCTGAGCGAGTGGGGTTGATCTAGCCGACTTAGCGTAAAGGGACAGAACTCCTTCAGGATAACTTCACCTCAGTATCCCTTTTCCAACAGAAAGTCGCCCAGTCTTTCCACAGCGTTGTAGCACATGCCGGGTTGCAGTGCGTCTTCGTGCGTCGCGATGATGACGCACCGCGCGCACCTGTAGATGACGCACCCCGCGCCCGTGGCGGAGCACCTGGCCACCATCATACAGTCCCTGTTGCTGAGACGCGTGAGTGTGAAGTGCACGTCACCTACCTCCAGCCCATCCGTCCGGAGTTCTGTAGGGTCCTGCAAGACAGTAATATTATGGGAACATGAACGACTAGCTCTAGCCCCCCCCCCCCCCCCCCCGGTCCCATTGCACCCCCAGCCCACACCTCCTCCCCAATCCGCACAACCCGCCAAAAATTCTCTCCCCCCCCCCCCCCCCCCCCCACACACACACGCACAAGTGCACACTTCCCCTGCCACCAGTGGCTGAGCGTCAGATTTTGAAGATGAGAATGTCATGGGTTTGAATCCCGGGACAGCAAAACTTGTATAGGCTTCTTCTTTTTTTTTTTTTTTTTTTTTTCCTCCACCAACTTTGTAATCACTTACGCGGTGTAGGCCGGATAAGACGCTGAACCTCATCCACCCCCACCCCCACCCCCTTTAAAAAAGAGAATGAATCTGCGATCTCCACCACCACCAACACCAACAACAAAACCCGATTTATGCTTAAATCTGTTCAAATTCGTACTTATTCATATTAATGTGCGCACGACAAAAGGTGGTCTGCAATACTACCACCCTGCTGCTTTCATGTATATACAAAATTATACTGACTAAACTAAAAACTATGCTAGACATCTAAGCTTCATTTCCTTCCCCAGATGGATTCACAAACTATTCCTTCTAGTGCCAGTAACACACCAAATACCTGGAAGCCATCCATCATATGCTGGAAGTGTTGCTGAGTGATGCTGAAGCGAGGGCAGCTGGAGGCCCACTGAGTACCACCCATACTGTAGATGGCGCATTGAGAAACAAGGCCTTTGTCGACAAGCGCCTGTGTGTAGTCGCTCCACTCGCTGGGCATTGCTTAGTACAGACGGCTGCTCTGATTTACACAGGGCTTCTATGATTCACACAGGGCTGCTCTGATCCTCGCAGGGTTGTCTGCATTCGCAAAGGGCTGTTCTGGTCTACACAGGGATTCTATGATTCACACAGCGCTGTTCTGATCCACACAGGGCTACTCTGTTCCACACAGGGCTACTGTGTTTCACAAAGGGCTACTCTGATCCACACAGAGATGTTCTGATCCTCACAGCGCAGGTCTGTTTCACACAGTGCTGCTCTGATCCACACAGGGCTACTCTGGTCCACACAGGGCTACTGTGTTTCACACAGGGCTACTCTGATCCACACAGGGCTGTTCTGATCCTCACAGGGCTGGTCTGTTTCACACAGTGCTGCTCTGATCCACACAGGGCTACTCTGATCCACATAGGGCTACTGTGTTTCACACAGAGCTACTCTAATCCACACAGGGCTGTTCTGATCCTCTCAGGGCTGGTCTGTTTCACACAGTGCTGCTCTGATCCACACAGTGCTGCTCTGATCCACACAGTTTTTTTTCCTGATCCACACAAGGCTACTCTGTTCCACACATGGTTGTTCTTATCCACACAGGGGTTTTTTTTTCTGATCCACACAGGGCTACTCTCGTCCACACAGGGCTACTCTCGTCCACACAGGGCTACTCTCGTCCACACAGGGCTATGATCCACACAGGGCTAGTCTGTTTCACACAGGACTACTCTGATCCACACAAGGCTACTCTGTTCCACACATGGTGGTTCTTATCCACACAGGTTTTTTTTGTTCTGATCCACACAAGGTTGTTCTGATTCAAACAGGATAACTCTGATCCAGACAGGCGAATGCGACGTATGTTGGCCCTGGTCGATCTACCCACGAAGCATATCTTTGGTCTTATTGATATCAGTGTCTGCGTTTCTCCTTTTTTGTAACCTGAATAAAAAAAAAAAAAAAAAGACAAGAGTTAATGATGATGGCCACGTGAAACCTCTCTCTCTCTCTCTCTCTCTCTCTCTCTCTCTCTCTCTCTCACACACACACACACACACACACACACACACACACACTGCTCAAGTGTCATGAAAGCGAAGTTAGTACATGATCATAACTCTTCATGTGTGAAGACCTAGTTTTGTTATTAACTTACCCTTATCTGACGTGAGTGATCAAGTCTTTGCACGCACGGCTATATAACACCCGGAGGATTAACAGAACAAAACCTTCTTTTACAGGGCTTCGCTGGGAGGCAGTTTACCTATAGAGGGAAACAAGTAGCGCTCTGTGAACCAATTCGCTGACGTGAACAGGAACGAATTTCAGGGGCGGACATTCTCTCTCTCTCTCTCTCTCTCTCTCTCTTATACTACAATTTCAAACACCATGCTGTCTGCTTCTTCACCTATTTCCCGATGTGTTTCCTTAGAATTTCTTGCGCTTCTTTCTATCTTTGCATGTTGTTTTTTGTTTTTGTTTTTTTTACTGTTAGATTTACTCCTTTTGTGCCAGGTATACTTTTTGTCATATTAGCCTTTATCTTATAGTGTTTCTAGATTAGCAGGACAGCTTGTAAGATAGGCAGATCATGCCTACAAGTCTTAATCCTGAAATATACGTTTCAGTCAGTCAGTCAGTCTCTCTCTCTCTCTCTCTCTCTCTCTCTCTCTCTCTCTCCCCTCCGCCCCCCCTCCCCCCCCCCCCCCCCCCCTGTCTTTTACGGTTTGTGTAAATGTTCACCGTAAAACCAAGGACCCTGCTCATATATACGAGTACGCTTTTCTACGTAAAATTATGATTTCAGTTGTTAACAGACAAATTCAACGGTAAATCTTCAGCGTGAAATTTACGACATGCGTAAAATGTCGTAAACCTATTTTGTTTTCGCGAAACGTACTGCCAAGATACTGCCAGTGTATTGATCGATTCTTTCAGTTCGACGCATAGAGTTATTGACAGTTCCGAACGTTACTTCCCCTGTCCGAAAGTTCTCCTTCGGTAGTTGTGCCTTTAAGAAACACCATTGCCCCGTTGCGGAATTCTTTTGTTGTTGTTGTTGTGAAAGGGACGATCAGTTGACTGAAGCTGTATTTTAGTCGTCGGCCTCAAATTTCAAGAAGGATATGAAATATTACTTACAACCGGCCCCCACAGTGTAGTGGTTAGCACTTCGGACCGCGGGACCGGGAGACCCGGGTTCGAATCCCAGCCGTCTAGTCAAGCGGGAATGTTCCTTTCTACGTCGGCTCCTACCGAGAGTGAGTGTGCCGCTATGGGCCCAGAAGGGAGACTGTTGCCATACAGCCAAGACTTACCCACTTCTCGGGTGCGACTTTCGGGGTGCTTCCCTTGTTATGACACATCTCATGATGTGGATGATTACACGGCCGGCACAGCAGGTCCCGTTGTGCAAGGGCCTGGTTAACGACGGGATATTTATGGCAGGAAGCGCGAAATGCGGCCCTCTCAAGCAGTCCCAAACCACACGGACCTCCATAGCATCATGTCCATCCTCATCATCATGTATACTACAAAATGCCGCAACTTCCGAGCCCTCCGTGGATTCCACTCATGACCTGGGAGGAACACCACTAGAGATGGCAAAAAGTTGGGGCAGACCAAAAAAATAAGGATAAGAAAAAAGAAAGAAAGAAAGAATGACTACTAACAAATACATGCGCAGCCAGTCTGTCTGCCCGAGGCACACCGTGTCCTAAAAATTGGTACGTAAAAAACTGATGTAGTGTGAATTGTTCGTAAGCACATTTCAAATGATAAGCTGCACGTCAAGTTCAGTCTGCAGACGAAATCTGATACTGACACAGTAGGTGGTCAAGTATAACTTCGGTTCGAGTCTGTTACGTCGGTCAGAATGCACATTGCCCCTGGTAGTAGCCTACTGACCACAGACTGACCAAAAAAAAGCGCAAAGAAAGTTTCACCAGTCCAGGTCCTAAGCCAAACAACTTCATTACACTCATTTCAACGTAGTGGTATTCAAACGCCACACAGCATGCTCCGGCATGTGAGAAAAGTCTGAAAGAGAGTGAGTTTGATAGCAAATAACGATAACTTACAGAGCAAACACGTCTTCCGCTGGCTAAGTGACTTGTGTTTTCTTGGCAGAACTGGACAAACAACACTGGAAACAAACGCCTTTGACTGAAAATGCGTCACTGCTAGTCTCTTTGTTGTTATGGTTGCATGTCTTGGTGTGCATCCGGTTTTGTCGGTGTCAGTGTGTGTGTGTGTGTGTGTGTGTGTGTGTGTGTGTGTGCGTGTGTGTGTGTGTGTGTGTGTGTGTGTGTGTGTGTGTGTGTGTGTGTGTGAGTTGATGGGTGGGCGGGTGTGTATGTGTGCGCATGTGTGTGTGTGTGTGTGTGTGTGTGTGTGTGTGTGTGTGTGTGTGTGTGTGTGTGTGTGTGTGTGTGTGTGAGTTGATGGGTGGGCGGGTGTGTATGTGTGCGCATGTGTGTGTGTGTGTGTGTGTGTGTGTGTGTGTGTGTGTGTGTGTGTGTGTGTGTGTGAGAGAGAGAGAGATTAAAATCTTTTCAGAAAGTTTTGAATAGCCTCACTAAGGCGTTACAACTTTTGCGGGACTAACTTCAAGGTGTCACTCCTTCGTCTTTTTGGTTTAAATTTGAACATAAGCATAAACTCACAGAGAGTTTGCTATAACTATAGTTAAAAAAAAAAAAAAAAAAAACTGTCTCGTCTTGCTGTTGATCAGTTACATGCATGGTGGGGTCAAAAGTCACGTTTCTTACCCGAAATACGCTTATCAGGCATGAAACACAGGAAATCTGTCCATGTCAGCCTGTGCTTCAAAAACAGTCACTAATGTCAATACAAGAAAGTATAGACCACCACGAAGACTCGCGTCGCGGTAATGTTGCCCTAAGACTGCGAAGGCGTTGCCCTGTCTGGGCTATTCATAGAAACGTTTACGGCCATATACAAACTCAAACTAGAAGTCGCACAGTTGAGAAATCAATCTCCATATTGATGATAATAATAACAACAATAATGATAATAATGATAACTGAGTATTGTGTAGGCGCTTTACCCAATTTAACTGGCTCAGAACACGCACGCTCACGTAAACCACACGCATTCTCTCACACACTGGACATTTACAATCACATGGCTCAGCAATTTATGTTTCCGTATTTAGAATTGGATTCATTTTGTTCAAATTTTGTGCGCTGAACATTTCAAAGTGGATATCTACTACCATGTCAAGGTTGGGCATCGCTTTTTTCAGCAACGGCCTTTGAGCTTCGTATATAAGTGGTATGTTACCCTTCCATTAAACACTCCTGCTATTGTTTGAATTAATGAGGTGCAAGTGAACAGCTTGTCTCCCTCCATTGTTCAGTCCTGCCAGTGAAGGTATGTTCGGCTTTGCTTACTCTAGGTCATGTGCTCTTCGTGCGCGAGGCCGCAGGGGGTCAGATCATGAAACTGTACCCTACTTAGACTAGAACGATGTCTCGTGTGTGTGTGTGTGTGTGTGTGTGTGTGTGTGTGTGTGTGTGTGTGTGTGTGTGTGTGTGTGTGTCTGTGTGTGTGTGTCTGTGTGTGTGTGTGCTGCAGACCTGTTTAGCCGGGGACCTGGCTTCAACAGGTATACATCGATACGGCAATTTGGCCTGAAACGCGTTGGAGCTTAAAAAAACTCTTTTGTCTGCTAATGGATTCATGAATGCTGATTGTGTGTGCGTGGAAGACTCGTAACTGGTTGTGCCCCATGCACTGTGACCTTCCCTCCCCACCCCTCCCCCCCCCCCCACTTCCCCCCTCCCCTCACCCGGCTTCCGTCACCGTAAGTCAGAACAGAGGGTGGGGGTGGGTGTTTGGGAGTTTCACGTACTTTTCCACCACGTAACTAAGTCAGAACAACACCATGCAGTCCGAATAAGTTGTTAAATGTAAGCTCGAATACTGACGAGCTGGTAAAACAAACAAACAAACAAACAAACAACTCATCTGGGGTTGTGCGACTGTTCAAACGCAAAACGTTACTGATTCACCACCGAGCCGATACCGTACCATACACTGGAAAACGAGGCCAAAGCTTCATGGATTTGATAGGCGCTTAGACCCTTTTTGAACTAGGTTATGGTAGAACAGGGAGTATGTATATACAATTACAAGTATCAAAAAGCTGGATTTACTGACCTGTTTGCAAGCTTTGTTGCTTTGTTGCTTCAAGTCTGCGCCTGCCACATGGGGGGGTTAGCGGGTTCTTCTCCTTCAAACAGACTTCAGCGTGGCTGAGACTTCATCAAAATAATGACTGTTGGAGGTCCCGCTCAGTATACGTGTTCTTCTGACGGTACGTTCGATATCTACGTCGTGCATGGCGTTAAAGGAGCACTGCCTTCGCACCGCGTCTGAAACACACACACACACACACACACACACACACACACACACACACACACACACACACACACACGCACACACACACACACACACACACACACACACACGCACACGCGCACACACACACACACACACACACACACACACACACACACACACACACACACACACGGCACACACACACACAAACAAGATGGTTATCATTAGCTCCGTGTAATGTCTGAAGATTTCTCGATGCACATATGTTTTCAGCAGTGCAGTACGCACATCATGCTTAAAGGGGCACTGCCCTCGCGTCGCGCCTGAAACACACACGCACACAAATCCATAATGTTATAATTAGCTCGTGCTAATGCTGCCACTGCCTTTCTAACAGAGCTGAATACAAAGTGTGAGTGGTTATGATGCCAACAGTGACTGCTACAGAAAAGGAAAGATACCAATACACATAAAAATACGATATAATTTTTTTTAAATTCTCTTAAACTTGCGTTTCTATGTTGTCCTAAATCTTATCCCTAGAGATGCTCACAATTATCCTGAGCCCTTTCCCGCTTATGGTTGACGCATATATCACATAATTTACAGTTGCAGAAACTGTTTGACACACTTTTAAACTGTTCATTTCGCCTTCTCTTCCTTTTTATGTTGTTTCCATAGTAATGGAAACAACATAATAGGACGGGCTAAAATTTCCACGTTCATGGGCAAGCATCTGTGGTACAAACGCACGTCACTGCCGATCTCCCGCAGAGACGATTTTGCAAGTGTAACTCTGACAATGACGTAAGAAAACTTGCGTCATCGATGCTGACGCGTATGATGTTCCGAACGCAGTTCTCCTCCTCCTGAGTGCCGTCTGTGTGGATGTGCGTGTGTGTGTGAATTGTGTCCGGGCCCGTTTCTTCGAAAATACTTAACCGAATGGCTTCAAATTTGGGGTATCTAAATTTATCAAAATGTTACATTAGACGATTCAAGCGTGTGATGATTGCTTAAGTGATTTGGGAGTTATCGCCCTTTTGAGACAAGTTGGTTGTCTTTCGTGTACAGGCGTAATATTTATTTAAATCACTCAATTTTTTGGCAGTAGATAGCTTGAATAAGGACTCTGAATTGACTCACTACTAGAAAATGGTCGCTCTTATAGTTTTCATGTAAACCGAGCCTGAGTTGACATTGCATGTGAACCCAGTTCAGATGCCTATTTCTCCGAAAATACTGAACCGATCGATTTCAAATTTGGGGTTTCTAAATGAATCAAGATTGTTGAATAGAAGGCCCGATCCAGGTACGATTGCACACATGATTTGCGAGTTATCGCCCTTTTCAAAAAAAGTGGCTTTCTGGCGTTTAAAGGCGTAATATTTACCTAAACCACTCCATGTTTGGGACATAGATAGCATGAATACGGACTCTCAACTGAGTGAATTTTGGAGGTTGTCGCTTTTGTACTTTTGGCGAAAACCGTACCTGATGAAAGTGCTGGTGAACACACTTTAGATCTCAAAATCGCTCCTACTATACATAGATAATGAGCCTGGGGTGCCATAAAAAATATACAAAAAAATTAGAAAAATTCACTGCAGCCGTTGTCGTCAGTTGACTCGAAAATTTGTACTCGAAGCACATTTCCTTTACACAAGCCACACGCCTCACAAACATCGCAGAAAAGGCACACGCGCACTGACGCAAAACTGTATCAGCGTCAGTTTGCCGACGTCATGTTTGATTGACGTGGGGGTGTGTCGTCACTTTTCGGAAGTTCTCTATTTGTAGACGGGGAAAGCGGGAGTTTCATTGATGTAGTGAGCTTTGTTTTTCCCACTGACTCTCACTCAATAGCATAGTAGAGTGAGAGAACACCACATAGGTCTCAATGGAGCACATGCACAAACGCGGCTCGCGCAAGTCTGCGTGCGTGCGTGCGTGCGTGCGTGCGTGCGTGCGTGCGTGCGTGCGTGCGCGCGCGCGTATGTCTGTGTGTGTCTGTGTGCGCGCGCGCGCAGCAGACATAACACATAGTGAAAAAACGTTCGCCGCGCAGACTTGTCTGTTAAACACATTGAGCCGGTATAAATTCGATCTTTACACTGCGCAGCAGCAACACTTCAATTTTCATGGGGCTGCTTTCATTGCAAGAATTGTATCCGAGTCAAAGTTATTACGTCAAATGTATTATGCGTCATCCCAATGAGGAAAACGTCATATATTTCAAAGAAAACAACTTGACCTCTCTTCCAAAACCAAGATTGGTCTGACAAGCCCGGTCAGTTGTTTCCATTGCGAGAGAGAGAGAGAGAGAGAGAGAGAGTGTAGTGTGTGTGTGTGTGTGTGTGTGTGTGTGTGTGTGTGTGTGTGTGTGTGTGTGTGTGTGTGTGTGTGTGTGTCCTCCCGTATACATGGCATTACAAAAGAACGACCGTGACGACAGCAGGTGATTAAATGGAAACAACATATTGGGCTGGTCAGTGGCCATCTTGTTTATGTTGTTTCCATAGTAATGGAAACAACATCATAGGACGGGCTAAATTTTCCACGTTCATGGGCAAGCATCTGTGGTACAAACGCACGTCACTGCCGATCTCCCGCAGAGACGATTATGCAAGTGTAACTCTGACAATGACGTAAGAAAACGTACGTCATCGATGCTGGCATGTATACTGCGCCGAACGCACTTCTCCTCCTCAGTGAGTGCCGTCTGTGTGGATGTGTGTGTGTGTGTGTGTGTGTGTGTGTGTGTGTGTGTGTGTGTGTGCGTGTGTGTGTGAATTGTGTCCGGGCCCGTTTCTTCGAAAATACTCAACCGAATGGCTTCAAATTTGGGGTATCCAAATATATCAAAATGTTACATTAGACGATTCAAGCGTGTGATGATTGCTTAAGTGATTTGGGAGTTATCGCCCTTTTGAGACAAGTTGGTTGTCTTTCGTGTACAGGCGTAATATTTATTTAAATCACTCAATTTTTTGGCAGTAGATAGCTTGAATACGGACTCTGAACAGAGTCACTACTAGAAAATGGTCGCTTTTATAGTTTTCATGTAAACCGAGCCTGAGTTGACATTGCATGTGAACCCAGTTCAGATGCCTATTTCTCCGAAAATACTGAACCGATCGATTTCAAATTTGGGGTTTCTAAATGAATCAAGATTGTTAAATAGAAGGCCCGATCCAGGTACGATTGCACACATGATTTGCGAGTTATCGCCCTTTTAAAAAAAATGGCTTTCTGGCGTTTAAAGGCGTAATATTTACCTAAACCACTCCATTTTTTGGACATAGATAGCATGAATACGGACTCTCAACGAAGTGAATTTTGGAGGTTGTCGCTTTTATACTTTTGGCGTAAGCCGTACCTGATGAAAGTGCTGGTGAACACACTTTAGATCTCAAAATCGCTCCTACTATACATAGATAATGAGCCTGGGGTGCCATAAAAAATATACAAAAAAATTAGAAAAATTCACTGCAGCCGTTATCGTCAGTTGACTCGAAAATTTGTATTCACAGCACATTTCCTCTGCAAGCCACACGCCTCACAAACATCGAAGAAGAGACGCACGCGCACTGACGTAAAGTAAGTGCGTCATGTTTGATTGACGTGATGCTGTTTTTTCTTGGGGGTGTCTCGCCACTTTCTTTCGGAATTCCTCTGTTTGGAGACGTGGTGTTGTATTTTACTTATGCTATGTCGCCATCATCGTGCACTCGCAGAGATGATACGGGATACAACAGACTACAACTCCACTACTTTATGAACAGAATATGCGCGGAGAACAAATTCATGAAAGAAGAAGAATCCAGAACGCTGTGCAGGGGGGCTGCTTACGTCAGATCTAGAACATTCCTCAACTTACTGGAAGGCTCGAAATCTCTCCAAGGTGACGTAATCTACTGACGTTACTGCACCAGCATGTTCTGGGATGGTCTAGAAATTATTTTGCATCGAAATGCAGTATCTTTTTGCAAGAGTCTCTACAACTTGACATGTGGAAAGCGGGAATTTCAGTGGGTTTCGTTTTTGCCACTGACTCACACTCAGAAGCATAATATAATGCAAAGATCTTGGAAACATAAAGATAGTTCACTTACCTCCCTTTGAGGGACAACGCGTAAGAGTTGTCTGCGCGCATTAGCGCGCATCCCGCAGATCTACGCAGTTGTTTGACCCAACCCTACACTAGCCGCCGCAAAAACATTTTAAGAAAATAAACAAAAACGAAGATGTCAGCGACTGACAGGTGGTCTCCCCCCCATATATTTCGCATGTGTTTTAGGCCTATGGAAAACATAAGTACTCTCAAAGTTCCGGAGGACGAACGAAAGATCTAGTTTGGCTTTCACTGCTGTACGTAGGCTACGCAGTGCATTTCGTTCGATGTGTTCAAGTAAAACTAGTACGGAACACAGAAAGATCGAATGTGCGAGAGATCCAAAGATGGACGCATCCGCTGAATACTTCCTGCTAACTCAGCATTAATCATATCTGCGACCGACGATCCAGCAGATTCTATGTTGTGATATCGTTTTACAATGGTTAGAATGAAGTTCAGCCGGATGATTTTGTTCTCTGTGTGTGTGTGTGTGTGTGTGTGTGTGTGTGTGTGTGTGTGTGTGTGTGTGTGTGTGTGTGTGTGTTCTGAATTTAGATGCAGGTAGACGCTAGCACAATTTAAGTCACCGTGATTTGTAAAGTTGTCAGGGAAAAAAATCCCGCTGTATCTGCGTCAGCCGCGTGTGTTTACTGTTAGTTTACACTGCATGCACACGTACCACTTGAGGTCTTTTTTTTTTTTTTTTTTTTGACAAGAAAGCGAAAAAAAAAATGTTTGTTTTTCAACAGGAATACCAAAAGAAGTATTTCCCCGTTTATATTTGTCTGTTATTTGAACAATTCGGCGCAGAACACAATTGCATGCTTTTGTGATCGCTTTCCACTTTCCGCCATGCTGTCACTATAGGGGCCAGATCTAGGATGCGCGCTAATGCGGGCAGACAACTCTTCGCGTTGTCCCGCTATATGTCTCTCTTACGAGGGCAGGAGTGACGCGTCTTTCTGATTCCAAGGTCTTTGCATAATGTGTGTGTGTGTGTGTGTGTGTGTGTGTGTAGGGGGAGGGGGGGGTGCGTGCGTGCGCGCGCAAGCGCGCGTCTAAGGCGAGAGAGAGAGAGAGAGGGTCTCTTCTCCGATACCAGTAAGCAATCGTCTGTCAGTCAGGTCTGCGGGAAGTAACTCTGTCAAAGGGGAACGACTTTATTACAAGAATTCATTCACCCATGTAGATCCTCGCATACGCCAACAAGTTGTGACGTCAACCAGCTAGGCGAGCTCACACGACCTCATGTGTTTGGGTTTTTGCAAGTGCATCGAGGCACGATAAGGGTTTTCAGTACTTTCTTTATGTCAGCATGCTTGATGTCAGAGAGCTTGCGTTCCGGCGTGTGCGCGCGGGCTGCATACATGACACAACGACTACGACTGTGACTACAGCAGGTCATTGAATGGAAACAACATATTGGGCTGGTGGCCATCTTGTTATGTTGTTTCCATAGTAATGGAAACAACATAATAGGACGGGCTAAAATTTCCACGTTCATAGGCAAGCATCTGTGGTACAAACGCACGTCACTGCCGATCTCCCGCAGAGACGATTATGCAAGTGTAACTCTGACAATGACGTAAGAAAACCTGCGTCATCGATGCTGGCATGTATGCTGTTCCGAACGCGCTTCTTCTCCTCACTGAGTGCCGTCTGTATGGATGTGTGTGTGTGTGTGTGTGAATTGTGTCCGGGCCCGTTTCTTCGAAGATACTTAACCGAATGGCTTCAAATTTGGGGTATCCAAATTTATCAAAATGTTACATTAGACGATTCAAGCGTGTGATGATTGCTTAAGTGGTTTGGGAGTTATCGCCCTTTTGAGACAAGTTGGTTGTCTTTCGTTTACAGGCGTAATATTTATTTAAATCACTCAATTTTTTGGCAGTAGATAGCTTGAATACGGACTCTGAACAGATTTACTACTAGAAAATGGTCGCTCTTATAGTTTTCATGTAAACCGAGCCTGAGTTGACATTGCATGTGAACCCAGTTCAGATGCCTATTTCTCCGAAAATACTGAACCGATCGATTTCAAATTTGGGGTTTCTAAATGAATCAAGATTGTTAAATAGAAGGCCCGATCCAGGTACGATTGCACACATGATTTGCGAGTTATCGCCCTTTTAAAAAAAATGGCTTTCTGGCGTTTAAAGGCGTAATATTTACCTAAACCACTCCATTTTTTGGGACATAGATAGCATGAATACGGACTCTCAACTGAGTGAATTTTGGAGGTTGTCGCTTTTATACTTTTGGCGTAAGCCGTACCTGATGAAAGTGCTGGTGAACACACTTTAGATCTCAAAATCGCTCCTACTATACATAGATAATGAGCCTGGGGTGCCATAAAAAATATACAAAAAAATTAGAAAAATTCACTGCAGCCGTTGTCGTCAGTTGACTCGAAAATTTGTACTCGAAGCACATTTCCTTTACACAAGCCACACGCCTCACAAACATCGCAGAAAAGGCACACACGCACTGACGCAAAACTGTATCAGCGTCAGTTTGCCGACGTCATGTTTGATTGACGTGGGGGTGTGTCGTCACTTTTCGGAAGTTCTCTATTTGTAGACGGGGAAAGCGGGAGTTTCATTGATGTAGTGAGCTTTGTTTTTCCCACTGACTCTCACTCAATAGCATAGTAGAGTGAGAGAACACCACGTAGGTCTCAATGGAGCACATGCACAAACGCGGCTCGCGCAAGTCTGCGTGCGTGCGTGCGTGCGTGCGTGCGTGCGTGCGTGCGCGCGTATGTCTGTGTGTGTCTGTGTGCGCGCGCGCGCAGCAGACATAACACATAGTGAAAAAACGTTCGCCGCGCAGACTTGTCTGTTAAACACATTGAGCCGTATAAATTCGATCTTTACACTGCGCAGCAGCAACACTTCAATTTTCATGGGGCTGCTTTCATTGCAAGAATTGTATCCGAGTCAAAGTTATTACGTCAAATGTATTATGCGTCATCCCAATGAGGAAAACGTCATAGATTTTTTCGAAGAAAACAACTTGACGCTCTTCCAAAACCAAGATTGGTCTGACAAGTCCGGTCAGTTGTTTCCATTCAGAGAGAGAGAGAGAGAGAGAGTGTAGTGTGTGTGTGTGTGTGTGTGTGTGTGTGTGTGTGTGTGTGTCCTCCCGAATACATGGCATTACAAAAGAACGACCGTGACGACAGCAGGTGATTAAATGGAAACAACATATTGGGCTGGTCAGTGGCCATCTTGTTTTTTTTTTTTTTTAATAGCTGATTTCTCTCTTCTAACGACACTTGTATGTTCATCAATCTAGTGCCTGACTGTTTTCGCAAAGTATATTTTTTTTTAAAAATCATTATAAAATATAGTACTACCGAAAGTCGTTCTCCTTTAACAGCATTAAATCTCGGAGCACTGGAGTTCTTCACTTTCAGTAACCGCCCGGCACTTAATACCGTCACCACACGCCATCGAGTCATACATCACACCCCTTCAATGGGCAATATTGACAACACTTCACCCGCTCATGACGACGGCCCGAAATCACTTGCGGCATTCGATTACTCAGTTTAGGCGTAGTTATGGCCGAGCGGCGCGCGTACCCTACACATGAAGCTAGGCTGTAGGCGTACGCACGATACACTCGAGTGTAAGTTCAATCATACTGCGTATTGTCCATGATTTTTTTTTTTTTTTTTTTTTTAACGAGTGGGTATCTGGGCACATTGGCAATATCTATGGGGGAAAAGAAAGCACTAATAATGAACTTTAGACTCCACAAACTGTGTTTCGTTCTGGTTTCTTAAACAGGAACATTTTTTTATACCAAAACAAAGCTTATGTTCTGCCCTTCTCAGTGATACCAAGAACTCTCGATAAAAATAAGACTTTTTCTGTAGAAAAATAAGTTTGGGTTTGGTGTTTTTTTTCAGAAAATTCAGAAATAAAACGAAAATGACAGAATAGCAGTTTTTCTGCAGATGTTTCGCCAACCAAACATATGCTTTGTCTTTGGAAATCAGCGTCTCCTGGGAAAGCTTCAAGTCACGTGGTTCACAGAGAGAGAGAGAGAGAGAGAGAGAGAGAACGAAACTTTATTTTACAAGGATAAAAGATTAGGTACGCAGACCTTTCTTACATCTTGTCCTTGCTAGGCTGCTTATATGCACAGTAAGATACAACTAAGTAGAGCGCACACACACACACACACACACACACACACACACACACACACACACACACACACACACACACACACGCGCGCGCGCGCGCACCACCACCACCAAAACAAAAGTACAAAATAACAAACATCAACAACAAAATAAATAACAAAAGAAACCATACTTCTTTGTTTTTTCTTTTAATAATTCCAAGTGTGTCGCGTACGGACCAGATCTACTTCCCGGACATTTTCGTTCCGGTGTTCTCAACGTTTCCCGTAGTATGTGTGTTAACAGTTGGGCCCCTTACTCAGTTCCCGGTCACGCCTTCTGATATTTTCGTTCTGTGAATCGGCACACGCAAAAATAGTGCACAATTTAACTCCATGTCTCTCACAGTGGCACACATTGCAATTGTCTCCCTCGTTGAAATAGCATCCGACCCCGTGGAACACACCGTTGTGATTGCAGCCACAACCTGAAATACCATGATTAATTTTATTCCAACCCTGTTCCGGGGCCGTCGCTAACTCATGGAGTCAGGCTAACCGAGACCGAGCCGAGCTTAGTGATACCTAAGAAGGAACAAGGAGGAATGGCCCCATCCCATAAAGTTGTTTCTCCAAATTTCATGCTATTTTGTCTTTTTCTTTCTTTCTTTCTTCAAGTCTGTAAGGCTCACCAAAGAGACTAGATCCGGATCTAGTATGTTTGTAAGGACAGAAAGAGATGACGTAAGTTCCGTGAACTAAACTTTTGACATCAGCCTCACGCACGTCGTCTGAAAGAGAATGCTTGGCTATGTCTTGTGATTTCTCTGTTGCTGTTGCGACTTCCGCGACAGAATTGATTTTTACATTTAATCTCGACGACGTAGAGGGCTGGAAAAACGTGAACCTGACTACCTTGGACTGTACGTACGAAATCGCAAGACTGGAACTTTTTGGACTGGTGTTTCTCGCTGAACCTTCAAAAAATAGGTTTAGCTAAAAGCTCTGTTATTCTTGATATTAAAGCTATATAGCAGTGCAGTAGTTCCTGGCATATGTGCAGTTGTCACGCGCAACAAGAATGCCGGGATAATAAGTAATCTGAAGGAGTCTTGTTATAGATGTTTGGCTTTATATGCAAACCACCCCTACCTCAGAAATATTTTTTTTTTACACAAAATCTATCAGAGCTACACAGCTGTGGTACGAGGCCGTACAGTATAATTGGACGGGCTTCCGAATTCTAGAAAATGAAGACATTTGAACAATTTGAAAACCTAACGTGACTGATTTCTTTAAATGGGTGATAACTCGTCTAAAAATGCAGCAATAGAAAAATCGTGGAAGGTACCTCTGGAGCATATGGATGCCCATTTCATCTCAAAGTAATTAGCTGTTATTCCCCATCAAGCTGTGGGATACCGACGAGTATTTTGATCCAAGCCGCAAATCAACCCTGAGCTTTAGCGAAGGGTTGATTGCGTCTTGGATCAAAATACGAGTCTATTTTGCATTAAATGCAATGTGTTTTAACTACTTTTACCAAAAAAAACAACAACAAAAAAACAGGCATTAATGGGTTAATAAATAAATAAATGATAAAAAAATGCAAACGGTGACTACTAATAATTATCAGTTGCCTTTGTTCAGTTTTGTACTTAGTAGACACACCGAGCGCAACAACTGTGATGTGCGCATATGTGTTTCGCGCGCTGAGTAGACCTAAAGCCGGCTCTTAACTGGACACTGTGGAGTGCCACAGTGTTGTGCACGCATGTGAGACAATTGTGATTTCCGCCGCTGTGGCGTCATCACAGCTGCTGGGATTTCAAATTGCCCCAGCTGTGACTGTGGGTTCCACGACAGATTCTGATTGGTTGTACTATGCCACTTGGCGCGCAAACATGGCGGACAGTGCATCCTCAATTGCTTCGTCGCCTGAACAGACTTAGTGTTTGTAGACCTTATCGAAGGACACAAATGTCTTTGTGTCCTTCGATAAGGTCTACAAACACTAAATATTTATTTATGTCTTTGGGGCGTCACGGACAAGCATACAGAGGCCGGGCGGCTTGCCTTCGAGCTATGGGCATCGGATGGTATCGTATCGTGATCGTGTGATCGTGCACAGTTGCCTTTGTTCAGTATTGTAGTTTGACACACCGAGCGCAAGGACGGTGATGTGGCGCATGTGTGTTTCGCGCGATGTGCCCAGTTAAGAGCAGGCCTAAGGCCCTTGCACCGTAAGACTCACACAGCGCGCGATATCAGTGTCGGGTTTCAGCCATCATATGGAAAAAGACGGAGCCTAGGTGTATATCCAGTCCATGACGCCAAGGTTCTTGTACCAAATGACGCAAACAGCGTACGATATAATAATAATAATGAGTATTATATAGGCGCTTTACCCAATTTCATGAATCGGCTCAAAGCGCCGCGAACTGAACCCAACACGCACGCTCACGTGAATCACACGCATTCTCTCACACACTGGACATACACACATTACAATCACGTGGTGCGATGGGTCAGCTCAGCTATTTAAATTTCGGAATTTAAAATTGCATTTATTTTTCAAATTTGGTGGGCTGAACATTTCCAAAGCAGAGGGGGAGGAAGCCGGAGTACCCGGAGAGAACCCTCGACAATCGGCCCGAATGAACGGTGCCACATACAAGAAGGAAAAATTCTTCGCCCCGAGTGGGACTCGAACCCCTGACCTCTCGCATTGGTGACAAGTCTCTTAACCACTAGACCACCGACCGCCCCATATCAGTAAGGCCATGAATTGTAACCGACTCCCGTAGTCAGTAGTGGTTAGCACTTCGGACCATGGACCGGGAGACCCGGGTTCGAGTCCCAGCCGAGGCAAGCGGGATTTTTTCCTTCCTAGGTCGGCTCCTACCCAGAGCGGGTGTGCTATGGGCCCAATGGGGAGGCTGTTGCCACACAGCCGAGATTCACCCACTTCACGGGTGCGACTTTAGGGATGCTTCCCTAATCGGTATGACACGTTTTATGATGTGGATGATTACACGGCCGGCACCGCAGGTGCCGTAGTTCCCGGGCCAGGTTAACGCCGGGATATTTATAACAGGAAGCGTGGAATGCGGCCCTGTCCCGCAGTCCCAAACTACACGGACCTCCATAGCATCATCTTAACATCATCCACATCTCCATCATCATGCATAATAAAACTTGCCCCAGCTTTCGAGCCCTTCGTGGATTCCACCTACCGTGGAGAACACCACTGGAACTGGCAAAAGTGTTGGGGCAGCAAATAAGATTTTTAAAAAAAATTAAAGACTAGGCCATGAACTGTCTGAGTTGACTTCGAGGTTATCATTGCGGAAATGGAGCCCGAGGAAAGGCAAGATATGTCACCGACGCGCATGGCTGCTTAACAAGATCACTGAGCAATGTTTTAACTTGGAAAAAAGAGTAGTTTTTTTTTTTTTTTTTTTTGCAATACAAACGTTATCTTAAAGAAAGTGCACAATATCAAGATTTAAGGATGAATCACGAGTCATTGTTATTTGAACTCGACTTGCGTCTCACTCAATAAAAATGTTCTCGATTCTCTCTCTCTCTCTCTCTCTCTCTCTCTCTCTCTCTCTCTCTCAAACGCTGACTCACGGCCACTAAAGACGGGAACCATGACTGCTGCGAAACACGCAAACAGGACCAGAGTGAATTTGCCCATGATTTTCTTCTCGTTTCCACACGACCAGTCCGCTGAGCTCTAGAGGCTGTTCACCGTTCAGGAATCTTCGTTGTTGATGGCGAAGCGCCACGTCGGCCCTAAATATACAACTTTCCCAGCAGCGCAAGCGGTACGTATTCTGACAATATTATTTCATATTATTATTCATTATATTTTCTTTTATTATCGTTTGCTGGAAATACTACGCCGGGCGGCAAAGTAAAAAAAGGACCACCACGAAATGAAAATGAAAATGAAATTGTACATTACGGAAAGCGTCGCAATGCTTTGACAGCGTGTGTGGCAATGGTGTTCTCTTCAAGTATTAGTTTCCTGCTGGAATACTGTTGGTAACATAAACCTCGGCATTTCAGGTAAAGTGGGGAGTTGTGGTGTCCCCGCTGCCCATAGACAGTGCGTGCGTGTGTGTGTGTGTGTGTGTGTGTGTGTGTGTGTGTGTGTGTGTGTGTGTGTGTGTGTGTGTGTGTGTGTGTGTGTGTGTGGTCTGAATTTACAAGTCTTGGAGATCCAGTTACATTCAATACGGCTTTCTACGGCTTTCCACGAACTATGAACTGAACTATGTGTGTGTCATGTATGATACTGTGTGTGTGTGTGTGTGTGTGTGTGTGTGTGTGTGTGTGTGTGTGTGTGTGTGTGTGTGCGTACGTGTGTGTGTGTGTGTGTGTGTGTGTGTGTGTGTGTGTGTGTGTGTGTGTGTGTGTGTGTGTGTGTGTGGTCTGAATTTACAAGTCTTGGAGATCCAGTTACATTCAATACGGCTTTCTACGGCTTTCCACGAACTATGAACTGAACTATGTGTGTGTCATGTATGATACTGTGTGTGTGTGTGTGTGTGTGTGTGTGTGTGTGTGTGTGTGTGTGTGTGTGTGCGTACGTGTGTGTGTGTGTGTGTGTGTGTGTGTGTGTGTGTGTGTGTGTGTGTGTGTGTGTGTGTGTGTGTGTGTGTGTGGTCTGAATTTACAAGTCTTGGAGATCCAGTTACATTCAATACGGCTTTATACGGCTTCCCACGAACTATGAACTGAACTATGTGTGTGTCATGTATGATACTGTGTGTGTGTGTGTGTGTGTGTGTGTGTGTGTGTGTGTGTGTGTGTGTGTGTGCGTACGTGTGTGTGTGTGTGTGTGTGTGTGTGTGTGTGTGTGTGTGTGTGTGTGTGTGTGTGTGTGTGTGTGTGTGTGGTCTGAATTTACAAGTCTTGGAGATCCAGTTACATTCAATACGGCTTTATACGGCTTCCCACGAACTACGAACTGACGCAGAACACATGCCGAACAAGATCTAGGTAGAACACACACAGGCACGTGTTGATAGGCAGCTTACTGAAATTTCCCTAAAATGTCATTGGACAATTTATTAGCACGTGATCAAAAAACAACAACAACCCAACCACCGCATTTTTCAGATTATATTTTTATATTCCACATAATCATGTTTTAAGACCTGCAAGCTAGGTTTCTCTGTACTGAGCCAGCAGAAGTGTACTCGATGACATGGCGACCACACTGAGGGATCCAGCAGTGTAAGAAGAGTTGTAGAATTTGAATGTTCGACCGCTAGACCAAAATGTAAACAACGCTGTATCGCATTAAGAGCTGTATTAATAATCAAGATAGAGTATTTTCGAGCTTACCGGCGTACCCACGAGCGAAACATTATTAGCTGGCGAAGCACAGATGGAATATTAGCCCGCTTAAGTGTCTTACAGATATAGTGAATGCATTTACACGTAAGCAAACAGGGACCAACAATGTAAATTACCTAGATTTTTTTCATATACGTGTGTGCTATGATTTTACGACATTAACAGTACACCAGCAGGACAATATTTTTATTTAATACTTCTAAAGGCACGAAGTCAGGTATGATATTTATTGAAAACATTCTTCCAGACAGCGGTCTCGGTTAATAATAATAATAATAACGATGATGATGATGATGATGATGATAATAATAATAATAATGATAATAAATGGTATTTGTAGGGCGGGTTTCTTTCGCTGTACGTCGTGGGTGCAAAACCACCCATGCTTTAAAAAAAAATTGATTATCGTGCGCTTTTTTCCCTTCTTTAAAAGCATGGGTGCGTTTATACCCACGACGTACGGCGCGTAAGTTTTTTTAGACGACGTACGGCGAATGTTAAAACTCAATGCGTCGATCACTCACCGCCACCCACATTTTACAACGATTGACAGACACACACTGGTGAAACTGATGTTAAACAGGAAAACACTTACCGTTAGTTATTTGCGATTTTACACCGCTCAAGCAACAAAGGCTTCGAGGCTGAAGAAATTACGGGAAGGCTTTGTGAAAAAGGGAACGTTTTAGGATTGCTCTTGAAAACAGACAGTGTGGGTGCGTTTCTCAGATTTGCAAGCAGAGAATCCCAAAAGACTGGTGCGACAAAAGTGAGAGTGTGCTCGCCAAAGGATTTCAGGTTGCGCTTGGGAATTTTGAGAAGCCTCTCGGGCCGATTTATCAGTGCCTCTGCTACAGAATTTGGCTCCCTACCAACATACAAGGAGTTGGCTCTTTGCACGTCTCTGCCCGTGTATTAATATTGGGTAGCCGGTAGTCGGTAGAGTAGATCATTGACAGTTCATCCAATTTATCTCTACACCTAAGTCAGCGGTCGCTAGATGAACTGTGTGACCTGCGCCACGTACCTTTAGCAATGGTTAGGTGAGTTGATAGGTAACATGGGTAGGGTAGATTCTGTAATTACACAGGCACACAGACACACACGCGCACACACGCGCACGCACGCACGCACTACACAAGCACGGAGGGGGGGGGGGGGGAGAGAGAGAGACACAGACAGACAGACAGACAGACAGACAGGCAGACAGACAGACAGTTGTGAAAAACTCAGGCGAACCTCAGGTTTGTGTCTCTCGTTTGATGCTGTTCTTGTTATTCTGGAATCGTCCCCCCCCCCCCCCCCCCCCCGTACCCCCGCGCCCTCCTCCGCCCCAACACACACACACACACACACACACACACACACACACACACACACACACACACACACACACACACACACACATGCGCTCGCGCGCACGCGCGCGGGGGGGGGGGGGGGCACACACCTTCAAGAATCACTAAAACCACACAAAGAAATGACCATCTTAGCTAGATTAACACCTCGTACAAGTCAAAGACAGACTTCCAAACATAATATGCAGAAAAATATGTCAATCACCAACCTTTACACTCAGATGGCCAAAAAAACAGTCATGCTGGTTCCACGGCTCTGTATCCTGTTCAACAGATGAAGCGAACGAATTGTAACAGACGATGTTTGTCAGGATCTCCTCAGTAGGTCAGCTAGCATTACGCAGCGGTTGCTGGTGTTACACAGCGGTTGCTGGTCGGCTCTCATTATGTACTCCTATCTCCAATGTATCCCGCACGGTCATGCTTGTGTAGTCGTATATCTCGGCTGTCCATAAATCTTTACATCTCAAGATACTACGTGTTGTTGTTGTTGTTGTTCCTGACGTGTACCAGGCCTGAAAGACTGAAAAGGCCGTGGTATAGATCATATTTCACACTGATTGTTTAAGAGAACGTATGACAAGCAAACTCAGCACAACATAGAGACATAGAGGCTTAATTTGTAGTAGGCGTTTTGGATAACCACAGAAACAACCAGCGTTTTTTTTGTGTTTTTTTTTTTTTTACCCAAATGAGTAATTTGGCAGCAATAGAGTGCCTGAAGAAGGATTTATGACACACACACACACACCCACGCAAGCAAGCACGCACGCACACAAACACGCGCGCGCACACTACACACACACACACACACACACACACACACACACACACACACACACACACACACACACACACACACACACACACACACACAACCAGTACCTTCAGTATCGTGGTCTGCTCTCTCTGTTTCTCTCTCGCCGACTGTGACCATGAAACGTGCAGTCGAAGCTCAGGGGGGTTTTGATAACTGAAGTAACATTGTTCACTGGAAGCGGACGTGGTATCCATAAATCCGACAGCCTGGAATTACAATCCGTACCGTTGTTATTGTGCTGTAGGTAAGGATCAGAGGCTTTGTGACTGCTGCCCGGCCCCCCAAGAGGGAACGCGTGAAGCGTGGCAGGGCATAAAGTCACACTAATATGGTCACGCTTGATTTGACTGAGCCCTTAACACTTACGGCCTCTCTCGGTGCACATAGTAGCGTTATCCCGAGTGCAAGACTACGTAAGCGACTGCTCGTGCTAAGAAATGTCACGAAACAAAGCAAGCGCTGTAGTTTTGTAGTGTTAACTCTTATCAATTATCAGGGAGAATTTAGTATTTTGTATCGAAACTGACGCTATGGTCACGCTTAATTTGACTGCTTACATCTCTCGAAGCATGGTAAAGCGTTATCTCAGTGCGGGGTGGGGTGGGTGGATGTTCGAGGTTTAACGTCCTTTTCCACCACATACGTATCTCAGGCAGGTCAAAGAATACAATACAATTCAATACAATACATGTTTATTGTCCTAAAAAGGGTCTTTCAAAAGAAAATCACGAAGCTTTAAAATACCTATATATTCCCTATTAGTCTCAGGCGTCAGAGTCACCCCCTAAAAATGCTTCAAACTAGAAACGAAGCTTACCATCCGTAGACCATTTAACGGCACGTACCTCACAAGAGTTTAAAAAAAATTGAATGCCTCCTTTCCGCTCAGGCCTCACTGGAGTAATGCTAGTCCGGCTACTTGTATTTAAGCCGTAAAGCCACTTCACCCAAAACCACTCTAGTCAACTTTGCCCGACTTCTGACCAAAAAGTCCCCATGATTTGAAAATTTTGTCAAATCATACAATCATACATCATTGGAAAATCTCTCTCTCTCTCTCTCTCTCTCTCTCTCTCTCTCTCTCTCGTTGAGTGCCTGTAGTGTCATGTCACGCTTCATCAGTTCCAGTTCTTAATCAGGCCACAGCCGGGTCACGTGGAACGATTGACGATTGGGTCAAGGAGTTTCAATTTACGCGAGCAAACGGTGGTCGATGATGGACATACCCGACAGGAAATTAACACTTCTAGACTTTTAGGTCCTTTTCACGGCAGGTAAAACTAGCCACCTAACGATCGGAAATTAACGGTGTGTGTGTGTGTGTGTGTGTGTGTGTGTGTGTGTGTGTGTGTGTGTGTGTGTGTGTGTGTGTGTGTGTGTGTGTGTGTGTGTGTGTGTGTGTGTGAAGAAAAGAACGTACGAACAACCTTTTTTTTTAACAACTGAAAAGATTTAGCAATACCCTAATAATCAATCATAATTTCGTTGTTACAAAGAGAGAGCGCGCGCGCGCGCGCGCGCGCGAGAGAGAGAGAGAGAGAGAGAGAGAGCACTTATCCTTGGGTCAGGATGGGAAATAACTCCTCCATGTCAGCTGAGAATCCAATTGACCTCGCTTACTTCTCTTGCTTTACTTCCGTCATGACCGTCTGTTCCGGTAAAGAGAAACTCCTGCAATAATAATTTCTGTTGGGGTGGACTAGTACTGGTTACTTCCCTTCCCATGCCACGGTGTCGGTATGCCATACAGCGGTAGCAGGATAAATTCTTCATACGTGATTTTTGTTGTTGATGTTTTCTGTGGTTGTTGGTTTGTGTGTGTGTTTTCGTTTGTTTGTTTGTTTGTTCAAGTTTTTTTTGTTTTTTTTCTGTCTGGCTGGATCGGAAGTGAAAGTTCACCAGAAACCTACTTGAAAAATGGCGGACAATGACCGGACAGTTGTAGACAACCAGGCAGAGCAACACCGAGACAGAAGCAACTTTTGTGTAAAGGATCACGCGATGATGAATGATAATTTAAAGAGGATGGACCAAAAAACTCGTGTATGCGTGGGTGCGTGCGTGTCAGTCTGCGGCTCGCGTGCCTGCGTGACAAGTCTGTATGAGTGTGTGCCGTGTGTTGGGGGGGGGGGGTGCGCGGGGGGGGGGGGGGGGGCGTGTGTTCGTGCATGGGTGTTGCTTCAGTGCCGGCGTGGCGTGTGTGTGTGTGTGTGTGTGTGTGTGTGTGTGTGTGTGTGTGTGTGTGTGTGTGTGTGTGTGTGTGTGTGTGTGTGTGTGTGTGTGTGTGTGCGTGCGTGCGTGCGTGCGTGCGTGCGTGTGTGTGTGTGTGTGTGTGTGTGTGTGTGTGTGTGTGTGTGTGTGGTCACGGTCTCCTCTGCAAGAACTTGTTTTCGTCGAGTATTAATTGCGCAAGCGGAACTATGACCGAAGAAACACTCAGTCTGGCCGGCCTACTGACGTTCAAAACATTGACTTTTCTGACGCAAACTGATCTAGCGGCGGGCAGCTAAGTGTTCCGCCTCCAGTGGACTACCTATCAAACGAAAACAAACAGGCTGGTTGAACGCACGCACATCTGATAGGAACAGCTGAACGCTCCCCTGTTGATTGAAATCAGGTGTGACGTATGCCCATTCAAAGGGTCGTAATTTCAATATTGTCACGACAAATAGAATTACGGGCCTTTCAGTGGGAGCTCTCGCGCTCGTAAAGTCATGTAGGAGGATTTGACTCGTGTGTGTGTGTGTGTGTGTGTGTGTGTGTGTGTGTGTGTGTTTCGCTGAGAGAGAGAGAGAGAGGGAGAGGGGAGGGGGGGAGAGGTGGGTGTTGTTTTTCACCCTGCTCATAGTGTATGTTTTATGTAAAGGGATTTTGAAGTCCGCGATGTTTTGATCAGTACGCTCAAGGTCAGTCAAGAATCAGTTTCTGTCAGGACAACAGCTACAACAATAATAATGATGATAATAATAATACAATAACAATAATGGTTATTTATATAGCGCTTATACTTAGAGAGCTCTAAGGGCTTGGAAGGTTAAGAGGCGTGGAACAGACTAATCAAAAACTTACCGAAACAAATTAATGGGTTTTAAGACGGGACTTGAAGCAGGACAGAGCTGGGGAATGACGGATGGAGGCAGGCAAGGAGTTCCACATTTAAGGACCGTAGCAAGAGAAAGCACGTTCGTCGCGTGTTTTAAAGTTAGATTGTGTGTGTGTGTGTGTGTGTGTGTGTGTGTGTGTGTGTGTGTGTGTGTGTGTGTGTGTGTGTGTGTGTGTGTGTGTGTGTGTGTGTGTGTGTGTGTGTTTGGGAATTTAACGTCCTTTTCCATCACGTAAGGATGATATCAAAGACCGGGCAACGAGAAAAATGCCAGCACAAATATTTCGCCCGAGCCGGGAGTTAAAGTGAGGGAGACGGAATTTGCGTGTGTCAACGGACGAGCGAAGGGACCGGGAGGGGGGGGGGGGGGTGTATAGCTGCAGGATGTCAGAAATGTAGGTAGGTGAGGTCTGGTTAATGGATGAATGACAACTGAAGGCATGACACTTTGTACAAGATCCTGTAGCGGATGGGAAGCCATTGCAACTGCTTGAGGGCACATCACTTTGTACTGCCGGATACAGGGCAAGGTGTACAATCTAACCCAGTCAGCAATTTGGACCCGCATCGCTTGAATAACAAGCTGTGGATTTCTCGCAACGTGGACAGAGCGCCGGAATTGGCCCATTGGGTAGCGAATGTGGTTATAATTGTGGTCGCCAAACTTCAGTGGTCATTTTGAAGAACTGACATGTTTGCTGGAGACAAGTTATTCATATTTCTGATAACTGAACATGCCAGAGAGCGACTCCCAATAAATCAATATATAAATAGAATAGAATAGATAAATTGGCCATAAACGGGTTAAGGTAGGTCACTAATGTTAAAAAAAAAGTATCGCCTTTGTCCTGAAAGAAAGGTCGTCTCCATGCCTTGACCTTGTCGGCTCCTAAGTCAAAACCTTGTGGGGCACTTGACTTGACAGACAGTCTGCCCGATAAACAGTCGTACCATGGAATGTCATCCACTTTGGACACCCTTGTCTTTAAGCCCACAGTTATGACGATTAGCTGAAGGTTTTGGCAGATGTTTATGAGATATCAGTAAGGTTCGCGTGCCCTTTTAGATGAAACTTGATAAAGTGGATGTGATTCTACTTATGTAACTGTCACTCTTGTCGTGCATGCTATGTAGGGAGACCACAGGTGCCAAAACAAACGGGGAGCCGGGGTGGCCGAATGGTAGAGCGTTGGACTTCTAATGCTCGGGTCGTGAGTTCGTATCCCGGTTGGGGCCAAATATTTGTGCTGGCTTTTTCATCGTTGCCCCGTCTTTGATATTACCCGTATGTGGCGGAAAAGGACGTTAAACCCCCAAACACCCACCCACCCACCCGCCAAAACAAACCAATGCAGGTCGCGGGGAACTGTTTTGAGCTCTCTAGGCCAGAAAAAAAGGTTATTCGCTACATGGACTGAGTACTTAAAAGAACCGTGGATTAAGAGCAAGTGCAGGTGAACACAATTTATTCATTTACATATATTTATCTATTCGTTCATTTTGGAGGGGCATGTGTGGGGATGGGGGCTTTCATTTGGAAAGGCACAGTAAAGTATCCGAACATTACACACACACACACACACACACACACACACAAGAACTCAAAAACTTTGAGATCTACATTTCCGACGACCCACGTATGTGGTGGAAAAGCACGTGAAACACCTAACATTCCAGCCGACAACCAACAAACCACCTCCACCTTAACCGACTGGCAGCACTCCACCGCCGCAGATTTTTATGAGATCGTTAGGGAAACAAGAATCGAATGGGCCAATTCGAACCCCTCCTGACCAAGAAGCGAACTCACCGACTAAAATTAATGCTTGTTACAACAGCGAACCCTTGTGCGGTGACTTCGGAGACAGTGTACCACCTGACAAAATTTACCGACTTAACAGGGACAGAATACACTGTCCGTGCTCTTAAGCACTTGTGAAACGCAGCGAGTGACCATCTACCAGTCACCTCTTAACACGGTGGCTCAGCCCAAACATTTACCCTCCATGGATAATCTGGATTTGCTGCACCCATTAAAACACGATGATGCACTTGTGTGGCTTTTCTATCGGTTGGAGCAGAAAACTTGAGGTGGTTACAGACGATCAAGTACCACAAGCCCACATTGGCTAATGCTGCAAACACTCATTGTGAGTCGCTGTGAATTCTTGTCGATCGTGGCAGTTTATTGAGCACAGTGTGTGTGTGTGTGTGTGTGTGTGTGTGTGTGTGTGTGTGTGTGTGTGTGTGTGTGTGTGTGTGTGTGTGTGTGCCGTGTGTGTGTGCGTAAATGTATGTGTGTGTGCGTGTGTAAGTGTGTGTGTGTGTGTGTGTGTGTGTGTGTGTGTGTGTGTGTGTGTGTGTGTGTGTGTGTGTGTGTGTGTGTGTGTGTGAG
>JACVVK020000248.1:825000-835000 GCA_018292915.2 Batillaria attramentaria
TCTAATCACCTCCATATCTGACATCTGACTTCTATTTTATTACGAAGGACGTACAACAAGCGAGGCCAAAGAAAACCTTATAGTCGAGAGAAATTGAAATTTCCCAGTAGGGGGACAGTCTAACCTCCATGAGCCAATCTAATTCTATTGTCCCTGCTCACAGCAATAAAGAGCACTGCGCTATTCATTTCACAACTACAATAACACGTCACAAATACACACCGTCATTTTAGTAAAAGGGCCTAATCGCCATGGATAAGATAAACACTCGAAACCTTCCACCATGTGACTGTATGTGTCACCGTCAGGTCTGATGGAAGTACGACACTGTAACAGAAGTGCCTGCAATGACAGACGTGATTGTCATTTGTTAGTCCCCGGAGGGGAGGAAATTGAAAACAGCATTGCCCTATTGATGCTTTACATTGAAAAGCAATCTGACAGCGCACGATAATAATACATATAATACTAAAAAAAAAAAAAAAAAAAACACCCGAATGACAGCTTGCAAGAATGGATAGCTTTGGAAATTCACAAGTGAAATTGCAGACTCTAAAGCCATCGAAACCACATACCAATGAAATCAATGCTTGTCAGCTGAGTACACCAGGGTTTAAATATTTTAACTCTTTAGAGCCCGAGACCGACCACCCCCCTGCCCGCTATATGATAAGACATGTTGAAAAGAGCAAGCCACTGCAGACCAGTAAGAGGGGAGCCGGGGTGGCCGAACGGTAGAGCGTTGGACTTCTAATGCTCGGGTCAGTCGTGAGTTCGTATCCCGGCTGGGGCCAAATATTTGTGCTGGCTTTCTCATCGTTGCCCCGTCTTTGGTATCACCCATATGTGGTGGAAAAGGACGTTAAACCCTCAAAACACCCACCCACCCACCCGCATACCAGTAGGAGCCACTTTAACCCACTAGTACGCAAGGCGTAGGCCCCTCCCCGCTAGGCCCGAGACCGCTGCAGATTGCGTAATGGTGGCTTGAAGTGGCGCTTGTGATCTGAAGATTTCAAGCAAACCTGCAACTTCTACATGGGCTTTTAAGAGTTAAGGCCTCTGTAAGAAAGTATGCATCCCAAAATGGAAAAAAAAAATGCTTTTTTTTAAGTAAAGAAAGAAAGAAGAACAGTTAGTAAGAATGGACATCGTGCCAGACAAATGAAGTACTACAGGAATAACGCATTTGTTCATTAGAAAAGCCGGGGGGGGGGGGGGGGGGGACTTGTTTGCAAATGTTTCCATTTCGCCAGTTAGATATCACGTTACGTTTACTCGACGTCAATATTTGACAGAGACTGACCGGGTTGACCGACTTCGATCAGTTTTGGACTTCTGTCTCATATGATCACTCTAATACTCGTGTAAAATAATGCAACCATAATAATACTTTCAACCCCTGTTTTTTTTTTACATCCAGCTTACACTGTTGATTGTAGGGTGTATGTATGTATGTATGTATGTATGTATGTATGTATGTATGTATGTATGTATGTATGTATGTATGTATGTATGTATGTAGGGTGAGTGAGTTTTTAGGGCTTAATGCAGCTGAATGCATATTATGTATGTATGTATGTATGTATGTATGTATGTATGTATGTATGTATGTATGTATGTATGTATGTATGTATGTATGTGTGTATGTATGTATGTATGTATGTATGTATGTATGTATGTGTGTATGTATGTATGTATGTATGTATGTGTGTGTATGTATGTGTGTATGTGTGTATGTATGCATGTATGTATGTATGTATGTATGTATGTATGTATGTATGTATGTTGTATGTATGTATGTATGTGTGTATGTATGTATGTGTGTATGTATGTATGTATGTATGTATGTGTGTGTATGTATGTGTGTATGTGTGTATGTATGCATGTGTGTATGCATGTATGTATGCATGTATGTATGCATTCTTTGTATTTATGTAAATGATTATTCATCTATTTATTCCCCTCTTTATTTATCTACCTGGAAAAGCGCAATGAGCTCTTCTGAGACTAAACGCTATACAAATCTTCATCATCATCATTATTATTATTATTATTATTATTTTTTATTATATACTTTTTTGAAGTTGTACGATGTATTAAAAATGACAGAAGAAGAAGAAGAAGAAGAAAGATCGTAATAATTCCAAGAGCTGACCCGATGCGTTTGGCAGTTTGTGTCTTTTTAAGCGCCATTTTCACTACGTAGAGAGACATCAAAGACGAGACAATAAAGACAAAAGTTTTTGCAAATTATACGGCATGCCTTCCGGCCGCCGGCTCATCAAGTTCAGAGGAAATTAATGAAACTGGGTTTTGTGGAGCATTTCCTGAGCCGTTCATCTCAAAACTAAATGGGAGGCGTGACCTGTCTGTGTCAGTCAAAAATGATTTGACTTTGCTTCCAAGTTGTAGTTCTAGGCAAACACCCCCCCCCCCCCCCCAAACGGTCACATAACCATTGAAATATTGTAATAACTTGTATTGGCCCATCGACTGTAATCGTGAAAGTGACAAAATTAATCGCTAACAACACGAAAAACGTCCAAACGTCACTCAAACGAAAGACATTTTATGTGAAACAAAACGATTGGCAAAAGAATGCATGGATTATCCAAATCCAATCATGTATGCATAGAATGATTTATTTTTCTAATTCCGATGAGATGTAAATTGGCACTTCTACCCGTAGGCAATGACGTTTCCTTATCTTAAACAAATAAACTTGGGGAAAACAAAGCTGGGGGAAATCTGTAGAGAGAGAGAGAGAGAGAGAGAAAACTTGATCTATGGTTCTTTTGTCATGAAAGTTCAAAGACAGATTTTAGACAAAGACTGAATGCCCCACTTTCCCAAGTCATGCAAACGAGTCCTCCCCCCCCCCCCCCCCGCTCCCTTCCGTCTTCCCTCATTCCCTTCCCCACCCCCACCTTACAAAAAATATCGTTACTGCAACCCACGGTAGTGTGCAACAGTCACACAATCAACACGCGCAAACAGACAGACGCTGCCCCGGAAAAAGGTGTGCCTAAAGACATATACGCCGAAACAGTGCCTCGCAAAATACACAACATGGTGCGGATTACCGTAATTGATAAGAATACTACAAGTAATGACAAGGCACTGGCACGGTGGCTTGAGACAATATCTCCAGGTCAACTACATAGTGGGGCAACGAGTGCAACTGACTTTCCATCGAACATCGAAAATCGATCACCGTTTTTATCGGCCACAGCCGATTTGACAGATCGGCGACCTCCTCGATAGCTCCACACCTCGCCCCCCCCCCCCCCTCCCCTATTCTCCTCAAGATCAAACAAGCAAGCCCTGGCGCTTGTTTGTGTGTGTGTGACGTATGAACGGATCCGACCCGAGGACACCTGACCCCCTACTTGATCCAAGCCGGCGTGTTTGCCCGGGAGATTAAACTAATTGTCTCTGTAGGGAAGCTAGTTCGATTTCTGGCTCGGTTTGTCCCTCCCTGCCGCCTGTCCGGGGATCAGACCTACCCTACCCGGACCCACCGTACCTCTCCTCCACCCCGCCAACCCACCACCCGCCTACCCCCCCCCCCCACCCCTCCCCGACCCCCCGTCCCCAAGTGTGAGGGACTGAGGCACTAGAGGCTGTATATAAACAGGGCTCTCAGCTGTGGATCACCAGACAAACTTCTGAGATTCCAAATCAGTGTGGAGATTTCGCTGAGCACAGACAGTTGGAATGTCTGACCATCTCCTGGAGACGATTCACTGAGCTGCTGACGTACACACCTCGCAGAAGGACTTGTCCTACAGCCTCCAATTTCTTCACGTTGTTGTAAGTGGGTATTCAATTTTTTTCTAATATATTTTTTTATTTTCTTACATAATCGTTTTGGTTTTTTTTCAATGCTTTCGGGTTCGTGACTTTTTTGTTTTTGTTTTTTTTAATCAAGGTCGTTTCTTCTGTCTAAAAGCTATGGATAAAGGAGACCTATAAATGTTACGCTCAGACTAAAAAAAAACAAACAAACAAAAAACAAACAAACAAACAAACAAACAAACTTTAAAAAAATCTAGAGAGTGTTTCATTAAAAAAAAAAAAAGTTTTGTCCTTTGATCTTGTTTATGAGGGTTGAATAACGTACCAGTTTTGTTGTCTTTCGTTTGCTTAATTGTTGGGTTTAACGTTGAAATTCATTTTTTTCTTTTTAATACCATACCAACCATAATTATGAGCAAAGATGTAGACTGTGAGGTCGGTCTGTCTAATGGAAACTAGTAAGAAGATAACGGTTGATTAGTGCGCGACAGGAGCCCAAATTTCGGGCTCACTGTAGAAGTCACATGGGATCAATAGGAACATTACAAGTTTACAGAACTCGCAAACAGACCTTGGGATGATCGCTGAACCATTAGCGATAGCATCTGTGGCGCTAAACACTTTCGAGCACACACTGATAGTGGCTCTTCTGAAGTAGCCTTCTTTAAGAAACTCTTCGGTCTTTTGATTTGTATTAATCGCTCCCTTCTTCTCACAGGAAGCTAAACACGAGCACTGTTCCAACTTTAACCGTCCGGCTGGCTGAGATAAGAACCACGCGCTACAGAATGCCTGCAGCCACCCCAAGCATGACCTCCGCTGTGTTCACTCCAACCAGAACCTCCTCCCCGCTGACCATCCGCCGAAGCCCCCACCCCGAGTCCTCCTCCTCTCATTTTCTCTTCAGCGAAGACTCGCTCTCCAAATCTCTCGATAGCATCGACATCCACCGACCTCCGCTTCCCAGAGGCTCGGACGAATTCGAGACAGTGATTGGAGAGCTCCGGCCAAAGGGGGAAAACTCGCCTTCATCTACGCCAAAGCTGAACAGGAGGAGGCGGCAGTTCGCTTCTCGGACCCAGTCTTCTTCGCGGATTGATGTGCGGAGCCCGGGATCTGCGAATTCGAGCGGCGCGAGAAACAGTCCCCGTGGGTGGATCAGTTCTCACGGAAACGCCGGATCCAGCATGAACACGTTTTCCCAGTCGATGTGCAAGAAACGTATCTTGAGGTGCCTGGAGCAAGCCGGACGCCGATTGGCTACCACGATAGTTGAAGAGACCAAAGAAGATGGGAGCGATCAGAGTTGAATCCTTAGGATGGTTTTGATTGGATGAACATGCTGCTTGCCGATATTTCCTTGCAAAGACCCAAGGACCAGTAGAACCACAGTCTTCTGTGAGTAGACAAGTACTAAGAATAATTATTTGCGGAGACTTCCAAACTGAACTGTAGGGTCTATGCAGGGGAAGCCACCCAGAAACAAGACTACGCAGGAAGACCAGTTTTTCCCCTTTGACCGCCTGGCACTAACCTGTGACAAGTGGTTTTATCTTGACTTCTGGTTTGCCATATATACGGAACTGCTGAAACTGGAAAAGTAACTGTTTTTCCTATGCATTTTGTTTTTGTACCGTTACTGTGATGCGACAGTTCAAAGTGTGATAGGCAAAAGCATAGAGTTAGAGTGAGAACGAACGAACAAACGAATCACTTTATTTTCCAGCGGAAGTGATTTTATGTCTGCCGTTGCTACGACAGAGAGAGAGAGAGAGAGAGAGGTTGAGGTTCCGCGTTCGTGCCGCGTTCGTGCTTACCTTTTCCAAGTCCTGTTCTCTCGAAATCTACACACACACACACACACACACACACACACACACACACACACACACACACGGCAATATTGTATTATGGAAATTCATCATCCGATTTGCTTTTCATAGTGCAGTGCACCGCTAACTACGATTGTGTGCGCATTTTTTTTCGAACCGATTCTTGCCAGCCAGACTGTATAATGCCGTAATTACCCAACACCTCTCTTGCGTTGACACTGTACTTTTTTCTTTATCGTCTAGAGCCCGTATGTAAAACTCGAGGTTAATGTAACCCACGGCTACGGGCCTAACCCAGACTAGGACAAAAGAAACTCCAAAACAAAATTAAATAAAAAAGGAAGCGAAGAAAGGAAGACAAAAATCATTCTTTAACGGCATAGGCACCTTGCTAGAATGGACCCTCTTCTTGATTTAAAACAGAACACAGCAGACAATTTAACCTTAGAGCTAGTTTAGTTCGAGATTAGACTATAACTCCCTAACCCCGACTTTTACATGCGGGTCCTGTTATCCATCTTCAGTTGCGATGGATGCCTGAATCACCTACACACCATTTTATACTTTCAGTACAGTTTGTGTGAGTTGTACATGGCTTGGGGCTTGTGTATTTTGTAGCCACTTGAATGGATATTTGGAAAAGGATTACGATCCTTTTAACATAATTTATACTTGGACGAAGGCTTGAAATGTGTGAACTGTCACTTTTTTGTCAATAAAATGAACGGACACTTATTCCAATCTTTTTGTAGTCTTAACTTTGATCCGGAGGGTGTGTGTGTGTGTGTGTGTGTGTGTGTGTGTGTGTGTGTGTGTGTACTTACTTAACGGAAAAAAAGTGAAGGAAGATATCACCGCGCCCTCCAGCGAAGAAACAGAAAGACAAACAAACAAGGTAAAAAGAAATTTTATTTACAAAAGCCATTCAAACCAGAAGACCTTTAGTTAAGACCATAAAAAAAAACAATAACAACAAACCCAAGAACAATAAATTAATTCTCTCTCTCTCTCTCTCTCTCTCTCTCTCTCTCTTGTCAGAAATATGTCCCTTGATCACCACAGGTGTCTGATGGTGATCTGTCTCATTTGAGAAGATTCCAAGGCGTGTCGTTTAAATGAGAAAACGTTACCACAATGCTCTACCTTCCCTCTCTGTTTTATATTTATTTTGATTCTTTTACGACGCTTGACGCTGCACTGCGAAGCTGCACTGCGGTTCCCGACACGGACCACTGCAAGTACATGTTTAAACCAGAGCTAGGCCGTAGATTCAGCGAGACAGCCACAATCCTCAACCTGTCTTATTAGGGTCGGTCCGCACACGACCGTTGAGATCAGCATCCCCCGGATTTGGAATCCCTCTTTACAATGCTGTTGGAACGAGATCGTCCAGATGTTGGACGCAGGAGAACAGGATCGCCGTCTGGATTTGTCTTCACGATACTGTTAGAACGAGATCTTTGGGACTGTGGATCCAAATTGACAATGCTGTTAGAACGAGATCTGCTAGATTTTGGATCCAAATTAACAATGCTGTTAGAACGAGATCTCCCGGACTTTGGGTCCAAACCCACGATGCTGTTTGAGCGAGATTTCCCGGATTTGGGGTCCGGATCCACAATGCTGTTAGAGCGAGATCTCCCGGACCTCGGGTCCGACTTCACTACACTGCTGGAGCGAGATCTCCCGGACGTTTCGTCCGATTTCACGATACTGTTTGAGCGAGACCGCGCGGACTTCGGACGTAGACGACAAACGTCTCCTTCTGGACTCATCTTCACGATACTGTTGGAACGAGATCGCCCAGACTTTGGCTCCAAATCCACAATGCTGTTAGAGCGAGATCTCCCGGACTTTAAATCCGCTTTCACCACACTGTTGGAACAAGATCGCGGGGAGTAAGGACGCAGGCGGCTGAAGTCGACGCCAGAGCCGTTGTGAACGATGCTGTTAGACCGGAAGCGACCTCCTCTGTGTCCTCCTTTGGGGTGCAGAAGACAGTAGTCCCCGTTAGGACCTTTGTGGACGTTCTTCTCGTCGCGTCGTGGTCCGGAAACTGAAGGGCGAATAACTCTTATCTCCGGTCGCGCCATCCCGATTCCTTCCATCTGTGGGAAAAAGGATGAAAGTGGATTGTGAACTTCTAGTCACAGGTAGTTCAAGTGTACTAATGGCGATGGCTTGTTGACGAGCAAACAAACACACAAACATTAAGAAAAGATTAAACAAAAAACCCCGCCGTTGTCATATAACAATAATAATAATAATAATATTGAGTTTTGTATAGGCGTTTTACCCAATTTCATGAATCGGCTCAAAGCGTGGGATTTCCCCGCTAGGCCCGAGACCGCTGCAGATTGCGTAGCAGTGGCTTGAAGTGGATTCTAGTGATCCAAAGATTTCAAATAAAATTGCGATTATTGCATGGGCTTTTAAGAGTGAAAGTATCATGACCTGTTGAAGTGGCCAATGTAAAAAATCACTCACGTGGAATTCCCCGAGAACTTGTTCGAAGATATCAGAACCTTTGGGCAAGGGAGGTCTGGTGATCATGAAGTCTCTCCTGCGATGCCCGCCTGCCGAAGTGGAGTGGGGACGGTCTACCACCATCTGACTGTTGACCAGCATTTTCTTCAGCTCGGTTGTATCGAAACTACGCTCCAGACTGTGTTTTTGTTGCTGTTGTTGTGGCATGGTTGCAGCTGGCATAGCTCCAGTGGGGCTGTGGGGGGCCTGTGGTCACACAGAACAAACCAAGCTGAACTTTAGTTCAAAGCACAAAAGAATTTGATTTGGGTCTCCTCTGAGCTTCACTTCGTTCAACTTTTGCTGGCGGAAATAACAATAATAATAATTATTATTATTGTGCAGGCGCTTTGTCCAATTTCGTGAATCGGCTCAAAGCGCCGCGAACTGAACCCAACACGCACGCTCACATGAATCACACGCATTCTCTCACACACTGGACATAAACACATTACAATCACTTGGTGCGAAGGGTCAGCTCAGCTATTTAAATTTCGGAATTTAGAATTGCATTTATTTTTCCATTTTGGCGGGCTGAGCATTTCCAAAGCAGAGGGGGAGGAAGCCGGAGTACCCGAAGAGAACCCCCGACGATCGGCCCGAATGAACGCTGTCACATACGAGAAGGAAAAATTCTTTGCCGACCCCCCCCCCCCAAGCTCTCGTGTGGGTGACAAGTCTCTTAACCACTAGACCACCGACCGACCGTGTTACGAGAATAGTATTATCATTACCACTATCATTTCTTTCTTTGGTAGACCACACACACAAAAATCAGATCGTTTACATTCACGAAGCTTAAAGGCATAGGGTTGTTTTTTTTTGTTTTTTTAAAGGTTTAGGCCCACAGATTATTTCTGAGCTGCACTACTTTTTAAAACAAAACTGCACAATGGCAGCATCTCATAGGCGGATACTAAGCCATTAGACGGCCTCGCGCCGGGACGCAATATGAAGGACTGAAGGAGTCAGTCATCAGGCTTACGGCACGGTCAACCGTAGACTGTGAGAATTTGAATTTTCACAGGGCCGTCAATTATTCAGTGCTGTCCTAATAATTAACATAGAGTATTTCCAGCACTCACGAGCGAAACTGTTCCAAACTTCTGTGAAGCCTAGTGAACAGGTGTAAACAGCGCCTTCAAATAAAACGAATCAAAACGCAATTTGTTCCTGCTTCCTTTACTTCACAAAGATGGCCGTTGCTTGGTTGTGGTCCTTTCCTGCCAGTACCTGAGATCTTGAGAACTACGTAACACAGCCTGGGCCCTGGAAGGGAGGGAACCGGGGAAATCAAGAGAAACATGATCGATTATTGGTCGGGTAAATAGTAGAGAGTATGTAGCGACTGCAAGCGGGTCTTAATTAGAAACTAATGAATGCCGCCACACGGCAATGTCATGCAGAGTTAATTGGGAGTCAGCAGGCGAAGGGGAAGGGGGGGGGGGTGACTAGCAAACAGACCCTCTGTTGTTCCAACCGAGTGAAAATTGTGGATAATCGTACGCATGCAGCCAGTAGATACACTCAGTTCATTCAAATATCTGGATAAAATGTCAAAAAAAATCGAAAAGGAGACAGTGAACTAACTTTAGGTTAGCGGTAAATGCGTTAGTCTGCAACCGACCAAAAATTACAGAAAATCAGCAATAGCAGAAGACAGACCAATTAATGAAGAATCTGGGCAATTTTAGCATGAAATAGAACCTGAAACTACCTTGTCGGTTAAGTTTATCATGTGTGCGCCATTACTCCTATTGAGTAACAATTACAGAGGATCTTTATCAGCCAATCAATTAACATCTTGTAATTTTATATTTACTCACGGAATGACGTAATCT
>JACVVK020000248.1:840000-872500 GCA_018292915.2 Batillaria attramentaria
TGGGGTTTGTTGTTGTTGTTGTTGTTGTTGTTTTGATTAACAAGGAAGCGGTTCCATTCCACCATGGTGCCTAAGACGTTAGAGAAGGAGTTTTTCCTACCTTTTCTTCTTTTTTATATTTAATTTTGTTTTGGGGTTTCTTTTGTCCTACTCTGGGTTAGACCCGAAGCCGTGGGTTAAAGTAACCCCGAGTTTTGCATACGGGCCCTGGACATGTGTATTGGGTACATATCCTGGGGGGTGATCTGGACACCAGAGTAATACGTCTACACATTACGTTATATACTTGTAACTTCTTGTTGGTATTGTTGTTGATGGTGGTGGGTTGGTGTTGTTGCTCTTGTTCTTCTTGGCGTTGTTGTCGGTGTTGTTGTTGCTGTTGTTGTGGTTGTTGTTGCTGTTGCCTCAACTCTTATTCCAGTGTTAAACCACAAGTTCGTGTGTGGAATCCAAGGAGCGCTCACGAGACTAAATGTTTTGGTTTGTTCTTTTTGTTGTGTACGATGGTGATGAGGAGGATGCTGCCTTGGAGGTCCGTGTGAACCACTGATTTTGTGATGCATTCTGACATCAATTACAATTTCGAGATGTGGTGGTGGTGGTGGCGGTAGCCACTTTTGTTATTGAGGGTGACTCGGTCATACCTTTCTAAATCCTTGATGACGTTCACAGGACTACGGCGCTTCAGCAGGCCCCTGCCTCCAGCTGGTTGGAGTGGAGTTCGAGACGCCACACAACTGGGCCCTCAGTGTCCACAGCGGCCTTCTAACGGCACGGTCATCAACCCGGTCACAGACGAGGATTGTCTGTATCTCAACGTCTACAGGCCGAAGGTCCTGTAACATTTCATACAGCTTTTGCTCTTCATTGCTCTTGTTGTTAGGGTTTTAGTTCTGGTGACCGCTGCGGTAGTCAGGCTGGTCTAGCTGTGATAGAAACCTGGACAGATACTAGTGTACTGCCCTCTTCCTGGGCACCACTATCATGTCTCATTGTCGTTTGTTTTTATATTTGGTGTGTGTGTGTGTGTGTGTGTGTGTGTGTGTGTGTGTGTGTGTGTGTGTGTGTGTGTGTGTGTGCGTGCGTGCGTGCGTGCGTGTGTCGGGAAACTGATTTTACCCTTGTTTTACACTTTGGGGAGCATCTTTCCATCAGTACTATTGTGTCTTTTTCCCATTCTCAGATGCCTGCTGATGGATCTCTGCTGCCAGTGATGGTGTGGATTCACGGTGGCTCACTGACGTCAAGCTCGGGCAACAAATACGACGGCACACAGCTGGCGGCCAAAGGCGTGGTGGTGGTTGCTATCAACTATAGACTGGATGCACTCGGTACGTGATTTTCTTCAGTTGTGTCTTATCCTTTCCGATCTAGGCATGTCTTACTTTAACCTGTGTCTTTCACCTCAAAGCCTATTCTAAAAGATATTAAAGAATGTATTGATATGTAGATAGGAAAATGTGTAGTGTACAGGGACATAATTTTTTCTCTGTTGTCTTTTTGTGTCTGATCAAGACCTTACCCAAGCCTGCGTCATCCCACTACAGTGAATCGCTTCTACGAGTTATTAAACGATGTTTGATTAACATTTGTAAACAAAAATATTGTTACTACGTTCTAAGGCACACTATGTATACGAGCGACACATTCTGTGTCCGATTTCGTCATCCAAATAAGGACAGATATGTTTGGTATTTATGTGGCTTGTTTCTCTTCTTCTGTTTACTTTCATGATTCCGAAATTTTGGAGAAAAAAAGGACTTGAACGCCATGGATTTATTGAGGGCATAGGCCCTTTCTCATATAACGGCCGGTATTACTCTTAAAGACACAACACCGAGAAGGGTAATGAATATTTATATGAAGAGGCAAGGCTACGGAACAGAAACATAAACTTTAATACTTAGGAATGTAAGCCTTAACGTTAAAACTGAGATCTGCGCAGGTTTCCTCTGCACTGAGGATGACGTCATCAGGGGCAACTTCGGGCTGTGGGACCAGGTGAAGGCACTACAGTGGGTCAGGGATTCCATTTCCTCCTTCGGGGGGAATCCCCATGACGTCACTGTCTTCGGGGAGAGCTCGGGCAGTGTGTCCGTGTCCCAGCTACTCCTGTCGCCTGAAGCTACAGGTACTGTTTGGTTGATCTCAACGGAATTTGTTTATTCAGTTAATGCCTGTGTCTGAAACAAAAAAAAAAAACAAACAAACAAAACGGCGTATGCAAGACACTATAACACTTGCCATGCATGCATAATGTTACAACCCTTGCACATTTTGAGATACTATAACACTTGCTATACATGCATATGTTACAACCCTTGCACATTTTGAGATACTATAACACTTGCTATACATGCATATGTAACACTTGCCATGCATATCATATGTTACAACCCTTGCACATTTTGAGATACTATGAGACTTGCTATACATGCATATGTTACAACCCTTGCACACTTTGAGATACTATGAGACTTGCTATACATGCATATGTTACAACCCTTGCACACTTTGAGATACTATGAGACTTGCTATACATTCATATGTTACAACCCTTCCACATTTTGAGATACTATAAGACTTGCTATACATGCATATGTTACAACCCTTGCACATTTTGAGATACCAGAAGACTTGCCAAGCATGCATATGTCACACTTGCTATGCATATCATATGTTACAACCCTTGCACACTTTGAGATACTATAAGACTTGCTATACATGCATATGTTACAACCCTTGCACATTTTGATATACTATAAGACTTGCTATACATGTATATGTTACAACCCTTCCACATTTTGAGATCGCAGCTCATATATTTCTAGAGAAAAACAGACCACCCAGATCAGTCCAGATAAAAATAATTGCCCATCCCATATCCCCCTTCCACCCAACAGGACTGTTTCAGAAAGCCATCATGGAGAGCGGCGTATCGTTGGTTGAATGGGGCATGGCTCGGCCCGGATTGGACCCCAACCCCAAGCGAAATGCCCGCAGGCTGGCGGAGCGCATGGGCTGCCCTACTGATGACTCGCACAAGATACGGGACTGTCTTCGGACCAAAGACGCCATGGCCATCGTGAACGTGACCGCTAACTGGGGAGTAAGTATGACCATGAGTTGTTCAAACAGACACAGAGTGACATACGCGCTCGCAAGATCAATGTCGTCCTAGTATACCTGTGCTGGTTGCGTCTCCTCCTTGGCACATAGAGATATCTACAGCACTAAGTTTGATCGCGGCTCGGAACTGTAAGTGCATGCTTTGCAATAAGCCGCGAAAGGGCGAGGGCGGGAAGGGGGGGGGGGGGGGGTCACAGTCCTCATGCCGTCAGCGTCGGACATAGTACGCAGAGGGGGAACTGCATGGTTATATCTCTGTTTCACGTGTCGAGTCCAAATACACGGTAGGGTGGATGGGTGTTTGGGGTTTAACGTCCTTTTCCACCACATACGGGTGATGTCAAAGACGGAGCAACGATGAAAAAGCTAGCAGAAATATTTGGCCCCAGCCGGGATTCGAACCCGCGACCCGAGCATTGGAAGTCCAACGTTCTACCATTCGGCCAACCCAGCTCCTCTCAAATACACGGTAGAGATCAAACTGTACACACACAAAAAATGATATAAATAAATAAATAATATAAACTCTTGTTAGGGGCCTCTGTTTCGTTTCGATTTTGTATCGTAGAATGCCGCACAGATGCGTCTTAAATAATAGACTACTGTCCCAGACCCTTTCCCTGAGTAGTTAAACAGCCGCACATCACGTCTCCTTATAATGTATCTGCAGTACTACCCGGTAGTGGAGCCAACGTTCGGACAGACTGGGTTGTTCTCGGCAGCACCTGAAGTGACCCTGGAGACAGACCAGTTCAGCAACGTCACCACCATCAGGGCATTCTGTAGCCAGGAGTCTGGCAACATGCTGAGTAAGATCAATAATAATAATAATGTTAATAATTCACATTTAATATTCAGCGCAGATCTTGAAAAATATTTCAACTCACTGGCAGTCACACATCACTCACGCGTGCACAGAACACATCAAAAGAAAGCAGGCACCACAGTTACATGTATCAGCAGGGGGCAAGTTGAAACAAATGGGTTTTAAGTTATGACTTGAAATATGACAGAGTAGGTTGCTGTCTCACGCTAGCAGGCAGCAAGTTCCAGGCTGTTAGGAGTGGAAAACCGGACACAACGTACTCCAAAACGCTTGTAGGCGATGGACAAGCACTTTTTTTGTTTGTTTCAGACAAGAACCAAACGGTTGGGGGATGGTGGGAAGGGGGGGGGGTAGAAAGAGGGGGTGACGCTGGAAGGGTTCAGGCAGTTTGCAAAGACGCTTCTAGGAGACGTCCAAGCACTTTTAGCACTATTTTCGTTTGTTTCAGACAAGGACCAAGGAGGGATGACGCTAGAAGAATTCCGAGAGCTTGTGAAGGGTTTTGTCGGTTATAACATGTGGCAGTCTTCCTTTGACGTCGATATGGACAGAATCACCGATCTCCTTGTCGACGCCTACGTGGTGAAGCCCAACATCACGGACCCGATACAGCGCAGAGCGGCTGCTGTTGAGGTGAGTCTATAGAATGGATCAGATCTGGATTAGAGTTTAGCACGGCGTTGTTCACCTTGGTGTGTTGGTGCCCTGAGTTTGAGCTATGCATGATTGTGTATTGACAGAAAAGGAGGACGGCTTTTCTACCTCAGGGTTTTGCGGGATTTCTTTATAAGCTCAGTCGCTAAACTTCAGACTCGACTTCAGAACGTCGTGGGTTCGACTCCAGGCAGTTTTATTTTTCCAGACCCGGTCCATTTTCACAGTGCACTCAGTTTCATAGTTTAAACAGAAGAGAAAAGAACAAGTCTGATGCACACAAAAAGTGTTCTGTCTAGACGTCTGTCCGTCAGCTTTTCTGTCTCAGTGTCTGTCTGTCTGCCTGCCTGCCTGCATGGCTGCATGCCTGCATGCCTGTCTGTCTGTCTGTCTCTGTAAGTTGAAAAGTTCATGTGCTAGACAACTTGCATGGTATTTATATAAATGTTTGGAACTGAGGAGGGGGGGGGGGACATACACCGCTGAACAATTCTGCACCTTACTGGCAGTCTAGATCTTTCCTGTATACCCCTGTACCTCTTCCACTGTTTCATTGATTGTTCCCTTTACCACCTCACACCAGGTGGTGATGGCCGTCGTGCCAATAAAAAAAAGTCCACTTCGACTAAGAAAATCCTTCTCATGTACTCGTCATTTTATCACCATGCTCATAAATACATTTCTCCTTTTCATCTCCCCTCTAGATGAGGTCGGACTACTCTGTCATCGCACCGACAATCCAAGAACTACAGATGACGACCAAGTTCCCTGTACAGCCCCAGTACCTCCTCAGCTTCTCCTATCGATCTCCAAACGATCCTCGACCCGACTGGCAAGGTAACCGTATATTTGCCAACGTTTAGTCTCGCAATGATACGGGGGAGTCGGTGGCTCAACGGTTTGAGCGTTGGACTCGAGATCGGAAGGTCCCGGGTTTGAATTCATTACAGTCAAGGATACAGAAAAATGTGGCCGACCTGGCAGTCTGACTGGATTGAATAAGTGTTGTTGTTGTGTTTTGGGGGGTCCAGGACGATAACCTATCCTTCCTCTATCCGGCGTATACACATAATCTCAGTTCCTCCACTGTCTCACATAATCTAAGTCCTTCCATTATCTCTGTACATGTTACAGGCACAGTTCATGCTGATGATCTGTTCTATGTGTTCGGCTACCCAGTGTCCGATACTTTTCTCTGGTACGACTTTGTGTCCGGCTGGACTGAAGCGGACAGACTTGTGTCTGAGAAGTTTATGACCTTGTGGACAAACTTTGCCAAATATGGGTACGGAATGATTTACCTGCTTTACTGCTTATGGCTTTTGCTGTTACTGTCAAGTAAAATACGAAAACAACAACAACAAAAATCAAAACTCCATCCCCATTCCCTTTCCATCCTGTTCGTCAGTTATGCGTATTATGTAATTTTATACTTCCTGAACGTTTGATATATACATATGTGTGTAATCTACCAGTATATGCAGGTTTTCATTAATTTGTTTTTAAATTTACTTTTACGTTCACACGCGGGATGATTAATCGTTACTAACTGCGCTTCATGTGCTGATTTCGGAGTGAATTTTGCCACTTTCAAACCAGCAACCCAACTCCAACCGACATGGACGGCGTAAACTGGTTACCATGGACACCAGCCACGCGATCCTACGTTGACCTCGGAAGCACTCTGACCTCGCAAGTGATGAGTGACGCCAGAATGGCCAAGGTCAAGGCCATGATGGACATCCTTGAGCACGAGCTGCACGAGAAAGGGTCCGCTGCGCATGCGTTGGTTGGGTGACTAATAAGGATTAGGAGATCGTGGTGCTTCTGCTCGATGTGATAAAAATAAAATAACTTATAACAATGTTCACATTCTTGTTGTTATGTTCCAGGATTGATCTAAATGTAGCCATTCGGTACAAGGGCGTAAGCGCTATGATTTGATCAGCACTTTGGCCCCATTGCCAACAGGCAGTAGTAACATTTAAGCTCTATAGAACAATTCACATTGTACTGTTCATGCTGTATGTCCGAGGGTATTCTACCACCATTTAATAAAATGGCATAAAGTGGTAAATGCCGTGGAGTTGATAAGCGCTTAACCCCATCAGCAAATTACGTTCCAGGGCTGGTATAATTGTGATTCTCATAAACTGAAGCATTTCAACATTTTTTTTTTTTTTTCTGTTTGGTCGGTGTGTGTGGGAAGAACCATATGAGATAAAAGTTCACACAGTCCGTCCTATTTATCCAAACTGTACCACGGTTCGTGTTCATTCTTATCTACAGTCACATCGTCCAGGCACGACAAGCAAAATCTGTGTAGTATAAGTACAATACATTGTTGTAATAAATGTGCTCATAGGGCAAAAACAGACACCGTCATTTCTAAACGCCGAACACGGAACTATGAGTACAGCCTGACACAGAACATGGTTTGAAGCTACACTTTTCATTGTGTCAATTGTGAAGAGATAAGGGAAATGTTCTTTTGTATCTATCTTATTAGAAAGCCACGCTCATCTGTTTAACATACAAAACAGGATATCTGCGGCGAGTACTTGATACGAGTACAGTTTACACTGATCAGAGTGGGCAACATCTGCTCAACTAGCTTTCACAGAGAATAATAGACAATCTACTCAAACACACAAAAAGACAGAGTAAGCACACAGGTGTACGTGTTTCCTGTATAAAGAAGTCAGAAGTGTTTACTAAGTCGTCACGGTGCTGGCTCAGATGTATCCAGTGTTGTTGCTGTTGTGCGTGGTAAGTGTGGTGACTGGCGCTGGTGACGAACCAGTGGTCACCACGCGTCATGGTACGCTACGAGGAACCAGGACAAGTGTAGGGAATGGTGGCTACGTGGACACGTTCCGCAAGATTCCATACGCCAAACCGCCGACAGGTAAGAACAAAAATAGAAGTGAGAAGCTGGTTGGTTGGTTGATACGGTATTAATGTCTTATTAATGTCAGGGCGGTCGGTGGTCTAGTGGTTAAGAGACTTGTCACCAATGCGAGAGGTTGAGGATTCGAGTCCCACTCGGGGCAAAGAATTTTTCCTTCTCGTACGTGGCACCGTTCATTCGGGCCGATCGTCGGGGGTTCTCCGGGTACTCCGGCTTCCTCCCCCTCTGCTTTGGAAATGTTCAGCCCACCAAATTTGAAAAATAAATGCATTTCTAAATTCCGAAATTTAAATAGCTGAGCTGACCCTTCGGACCATGTGATTGTAATGTGATTATGTCCAGTGTGTGAGAGAATGTGTGTGATTCAGGTGAGTGTGCGTGTTGGGTTCAGTTCGCGGCTCTTTGAGCTGATTCATGAAATTGGGTAAAGCGCCTATACAATATTCATTTTTCCCACCCGCAAGATAATGGTAATATCAAAGACGGGGCCACAAAGGTCAAGTAAGAGCAAATTCTTGGCTTTCAGCATTGATACGAACTCTTGACCTGAACATCTTATTCCACCACATAAGGTGAGACCAAGGTGAGATAAAGCCTGCACAAAATCTTGGCTTCCACCAAGGTCACGGCCCTAACACTGAGTTTACAATTCCTTACCGGCTCGGCTGTCTCGGCAGAAGTGACAGACATATTTTCGGGTAGCTGAGTTAGCCGAACTATTTTAGCATTGGATTGACGATGTTACTCACTTACGTAATTACGTGCTCGCATACGTATTCACTCACTATCCTATTCACTGACTTATTTATTTACATTTACTACTTACTTATTCACCTACGCTTGCGCGGTGTTAAGCCCCCAAAACTCACTCACTCACATACGTAAACACTCACTCAGTCACTCACGTTACATACTAACGTACTTCCACACACTCACTCACTCGCTCATTCACTCACGTAACATACTAACTTTAATTACGTCCACACACGCATTCACTCACGCACGCACTCACTCACTCATTTACTTACGTTACATACTAACTTTAATTACTTCCATTCACTCATTCACTCACGCACGCACTCACTCACTCATTCACTTACGTTACATACTAACTTACTTCCATACGCTCACTCATGCACGCACTCACTCACCCTATCACTCACTCACTAAGTCACATTACGTCTTACAGGTGATCTCAGATTTCGTCTCCCAGAGGCCCCCGATTCCTGGACAGGTGTTCGTGACGCCACAGCGTTTGGACCTCAGTGTCCTCAGCCAACATGGCCCGGTGAGGAGCTGCAGGTCCATTTCCCCAACAGTGAGGACTGTCTCTACCTCAACGTCTACACGCCCAAGTTACAGGCAAGAATGTCTGCTCTTTCAAAGCCGCACGAGTTGATAGACTTGACAAATAGCGACAAATGGGGGTGAGCAGTGGTGTAGAGGTAGGGCGTCCGACTTAGGTAGCTGCAGTACTAAACGACCGTCACCGCTGTCACGACGAAGTGTGGGTTTGACCCCCAAGTTGAGCAGCAAGTGATATGTGAATCCGGTTGTTGTTGTTGTCGTTGTTGTTTCTATTTTGACTCCGTTATGTAACAAAGGGAGTCACCTACCTAGGACCCATGTCACAAGGGAGCCATGAAGGCTTCTGCCTCTCTAGTTTGTTGTTGTTGTTGTGGTGGTGTTTTTATTGTTGTTTTTGTTGTTGTTGTTGTGTTTTGTATTTTATGTATGTTTTCGTTTTTCCCCCCTCACATTCGGGCTGCTTATCGTATTTTTTCTCCGGGTCTTCCGGCTTTCCTCCCCCAGCAAAAGCTTTAAAAAGTCTATGCTGGTCAGGTGGCGTTTCACCCCGTTCCAGTACTACCCAATGATTATGTCTTTCGTCAGAGCCAGTGCTTCGTTTGTGCTGCGGGCCATGTTAAGACCAGAAAACCACCACTATCACTGCCACCAACAGTGGAAGGGTTCTCGCCCCTCTCTCCTTGTGATTGCAGGCCTCAGATAACAGAAACCCCTTGCCGGTGATGCTGTGGGTGCACGGTGGATGGGTAGTTGGCACGGGCAACACGTATGACGGCACACAGCTGGCGACCAAAGGAGTGGTCATTGTAACAGTCAATTACAGGCTTACCGCTCTTGGTGAGAATTTTAGTCATTAGTTCACTACCCATCGATAAAAACCGAACGAACGAACAACAACATATTCAGCAACAGAAGCCAAGACCACCACCATCACCACCACCACCAACAACAAGAACAACAATCCAACAGGAGCCTTCAAGTTATGCTATGACTGTGCACTAGATATACACAGTGGGTGTTTGGGGGTTTAACGTCCTTTTCCACCACATAGGGTGATATCAAAGACGGAGCAACGATGAAAAAGCCAGCACAAAATATTTGGCCCCAGCCGGGATCGAACTCACGACCCGAGCATGAGAAGTCCAACGCTCTACCATTCGACCACCCCGGCTCCCCACACAGAAACAGAACTGACCACGTAACTATAGATTATCTATTGTTGTTAATTGCAGGTTTTCTTAGCACAGAGGATGGCGCCAGTCCGGGTAACTACGGATTGTGGGATATCATCCGGGCACTTGAGTGGGTCAGGGACTCTATTTCCGCCTTCTATGGTGATCCTGACAACGTCACTATCTTTGGAGAGAGCGCTGGTAGTGTCCTTGTGTCACTGCTGGTGGATGCTAGGGCGGCCAGAGGTATGTTTTTCCATTGTTTGTTTTTTCTTCCCCTCTTACTGTCCAGTGGTATTCTTCCCGGTTTGTTTGTGGAAGCCACCGCGGAGGGCTTGGAAGTTGATGAAAATGATTAAAATGAAAAACAAGTCGCCGTCTGTTCATCTTAGCAACAGAAAACGGCCTTAACAATCTCCTGGATGGGTATCAGAAAGCGTTTTAAACAAAACTATAAGGTCGACTGTGCCGAGCAAAGTGTCCCAATGCTGACTGAGGTGAGATCATGCTCTTCTCGATTGATACTGGGGTTTCAGAGACAATGAAAACCCTGTAAATGTTCAAGAGTTGACTGTGCACTGTGAACAATCACATGATGCTGGGCTGTGAACAGTCACATGGTTTTGCAGTCTCTTGTTGATACAGCTATTGCAGAACTGCAACCACACATCGGTAGCAGAGTTTCATGACTGTTGAGACTGGTAAGGGCCGCTGCTACACGTTGCCAGGATCGGCACTTGCAGGGCTGGAAACGCAGGAAACCCTAATTAAATCGCTGGCGGCCAGCTGGCATATCCCCCTTGCCTGTGAAAGCCGTCCTATTTTTCCTGGCAGCCAGCTAGCCACAGGCAGCCCGTACAGCCAATTGACCGATCACTGCCCAAACCTTGCAACGCCGCAGGCTGCGTGTGCGGCAAAACCGCTGCCCGCCAGCAGGCAGCCGAGTACGGCAACATGCAGACTGGCTGTCGTGTAACAGGTCTGTTCCAGAAAGCCATCATGGAGAGTGGGTGCTCGCTGACTTTCTACGCCATGACACATCCCCGTCTGGACCCCAAGCCCAAGGACAGTGCCAGGAAAGTGGCTGAAAGTGTGGGCTGTGATACTGACGACACAAACAAGATGGTGGACTGTCTCAGGACCAAAGACGCCATGACCATTGTCAACGCTACTGAGAAAATTAGGGTTAGTGTGTTCTGGTTTGGTTTGTTTGAAATTATATATAATATAGCTTAATATGATTATGGTCAAATGCCAATGTCAGTTGCCTCTGCAGGTTGTGTGTGTGTGTGTGTGTGTGTGTGTGTGTGTGTGTGTGTGTGTGTGTGTGTGTGTGTGTGTGTGTGTGTGTGTGTGTTGTTTGTTGGTATGAGTGCGGGAGTGCGCGCACTAAGTTACTTTGTGAGAATTTGCGATATATTATTATTATTGTTGTTATTGGTGTTTTTTTTTAGCAGGGGATGGGTGGGGAGCTCCAGATACCTTTCCAACCAGTGACAGAAACGACTTTCGGCCTGTATGGAGTGTTCTCCGCTGTACCTTTGACAGTGTTGGAAAACGGGTTGTTCTCTAACGTGTCCACATTGCGGGGATTCACGAAGGACGAGGTTGCGAAATCCGTTGCTGCCATGGGTATGAGGAGCAAAGAAAACAGTCTGTTCGTTTAACCCGTTCACTAGTCACAGCCACTGGCTCAGACACTCACCGATAGCAGTATTCATCGAATTCAACTCACGTGATGTAAAGTATGATAAACATGAACAAAACTGACGTGAGTGTATTTCTCACCTTAGACATGGAGAAAGGTTGTGGGGGGGGGGATCTATTTCCCACAGAACTCTTGTGAATGTCCAGTAAAGCGTACGTTTTAAACGGTAGCACTCGTGTAATGAATCTTCTTTGTCGCAGAGAAAGAATGTAGATGTAGCTACCATATGTTATTTCTTTATGTGGTCCGACTTATACGTGGGTTGTGCGCAGGCGGGATCCCAGGCGACACTGGAGCGCGTATGTGATTTTGTAGGTGCCCACTTTAACTTCCCAAAATGAACTGCACGTATAATGTGCGGACTGGTACGAAACTTGTCATCTCCGCTATTCACTTTCAACAGATCCAGACGATGATGGATTTACCTTGGAAGAGATTAGGAATGGAACAAAAGACCTGGTCAAGGGTTTCTTCGCTCAGTCTTCCTTCACTGTGGACGTGGACAGACTCGAAAGGGAGATCATGGACACGTACGTCTTCAAACCAAATATCACCGACCCTTTGGAGCTACGGTCTGCATACCTCCACGTACGTATACGCCTATATATTCGCCAATGGACAAAGCAGATTAGTTTTCTTATCAGTTTCATGATATCTGACGTGAAATAATACGTGAAATTATATGAGTGAACAAACTGAATTCAGATCAGGTCCTGACTTTCAGTGGTGTACGGTTGTACATCCAGGATGATAATTATATGAACTGTTTCTTTGATTTATGGTTACGCTCTATGCTGCCAGCCGTTCCATCATATGTCGTTGAAAGAGCGTGTAGGGTGGGTGGGGGTAGGTGTTTGGGGGTTTAACGTCCTTCTCCGCCACATACGGGTGATATCAAAGACGGGGCAACGATGAAAAAGCCAGCACAGATATTTGGTTCCAGCCGGGATACGAACTCACGACCCGAGCATTAGGAGTCCAACGCTCTACCATTCGACCATCCCGGCTCCCCGAAATAGTGTGTAGTATGGGGCATTATGTGAACACAAACCTCACACAACATAAACTGTAGCAATGACAACCTTAATGTTTGCTGTAGCCTCACATCCTTGTCGATGTCAGCAAGGGCAATAGTCTTTCAGCGAGGAAGGCGGCATTTCAATTTAAGGTATGGTATGCTGAGGCTATTCCTCGGCGCACATGTCTCTCGAGACGCTCAAGACGCCGCACGACTGGAAGACTCAGCAGTGAAAGCCTGCTGCCGCGAAGAGCTACTATTCACTATGGTGCGTGTGACAATGTTTATTTTCTCCACGCCGCCGGCCATTGCCTACTCTTCTTCGAAAGATGGACGTGGGATTTTTAGCGTGCGCACTTGATATTTGTGCGAACGTGTGTACACGAGGCTTAACAATTTTGATCCATCGGTTTGCTGTTAGTTCATTTTTTGGTGACTGGTGATTCATGTTTTGCCATAATCACAAGTGAAATGCATGAATAATGTTTGCAGATGTATGACGAGTTTAGCGTGGTGTCTCCCACTATCCACGAGCTGCAGTTGATAGCCAAGAACTCAGTCAAGCCCCACTACCTCTTCCGGTTTTCTTTCACGTCGCCCAACCACCTTCCTCCAGCCTGGGCAGGTAAAACACAACAGATCACAATTAACTCTTTGACGACGGAGCGCAATTTCTGACACACGATTTCCTATAGAGTTCAAAGAGTTAAAACATTCCGGCTGATCGTCGAGGGTTCTCTTCGTGTACTCCCCCCCCCCCTGCTTTAGACATGTTCAGTCCACAAAATTTGAAAATAAATGCAATTCTAAATTCTGATACTTAAAGTGCTGAGCTGGCCCTTCCCACCACGTGACTGGACTGTAATGTGTTCATGTCCAGTGTGTGAGAGAATGCGTGTGTTTTACGTGAGCGTACGTGGTGGGTTCAGTTCGCGGCGCTTTGGGTCAATTCAAGAAACTGGGTAAACAATACACAGTTACTATCAGTTATCATTATTTTTTTCATGATCTCCCTTAGGCTGACATCACACGGGAATGTTTGAAGTCCAAAGACACAGGTGCTTTTTTCTGTGTTTCTCGTGTGAAATTCTGCTACAGTATATGTCTTTGCACAAATTTTTCCAGACCCTGTTTTAATAATAATAATAATAATGATGAGTATTGTATAGGCGCTTTACCCAATTTCATGAATCGGCTCAAAGCGCCGCGAACTGAACCCAACACGCACGCTCACGTGAATCACACGCATTCTCTCACACACTGGACATAAACACGTTACAATCACGTGGTGCGAAGGGTCAGCTCAGCTATTTAAATTTCGGAATTCAGAATTGCATGTATTTTTCAAATTTGGTGGGCTGAACATTTCCAAAGCAGAGGGGGAGGAAGCCGGAGTACCCGGAGAGAACCCCCGACGATCGGCCCGAAGCTATTTCCCATGTTTGTTGGAACAAAAATGTCTCTCCCATGAAAATGATAAAATAATTGAATAGAGACAATGGAAATGTTGTTGTGCGTAGGTGCCAACCATGCTGACGACTTGCCCTACGTGTTCGGATCCCCCATCAGCAATGTGTCGATTCCCGGCCTTGACATGATTAACGTCTCTTTGGGCTGGACTGACGAGGACAGACATGTGTCGAAGGACGTCATGACCATGTGGACAAACTTCGCCAAATATGGGTATGTACGAACAGTTTGTGGGAGGTGCATCGTGGTGAGCAAAAACATACTGTTGCAGAGAGAGAGAGAGAGAGAGAGAGAGAGAGAGATGCACCGAAACTCGATAATTATCAAACGACAAAAACGACCTATGTAGAAAGACTATCTTCAGTCTTTTAAGTTCTACACTGAGTTGCTACCCTGCTATATTCACAAGCCACCCCCCCCCCACACACACACACACACATATCCACACTGAACTAAATGGGTAATAATATTTTAATGTTTGAAACTGGTTAGAATTTAACTCTCTACACTGACGCTACCAGTATATGTCTGCCAAGAAAACCTGATAACTACGGCGAGCTACGGTGGAGCAGAAGGAAGATTTCGCACACTGCTGAACGTTGCGACTAAAGCGGTAGCACTGTTGGCAGTGGGGACTGAAATCTTGTTAATAATAATAATAATAATAATAAAATGGGTACTTAAAGGACGCCCTCCCTCTCGCGGGAGCTCAGGGCGCCTTACAAAGAACAAACACTCACTCACCCAGAAACACACACAACATGCCTCCACACATACATTTAACTAAAAACACATGATGTGCAGCATCATACACGGGCTGCCCCTGGCTTACACACACACACATACACACACACACACACACACACACACACACACACACACACACACACACACACACACACACACACACACACATGACCAGCAGCTCGCTATAGTCGCAGCTCGGGCAGAACAAATACAAAACAACTAATAAGATTTGTTATCTGCCCTAACTACGAAACAGTCTTTGTTGCATGCTTACACGGCTTCCACATAAACACCCGGTATACTCGCTCCTCTGTATCGTTTGAATCATGTGCAGGTCACAGAATACAACTTTGTGCTGCTCTCTGGCTCCTACAAATGTGATGCAGCACAAGCCCTTGAAAACAATTTTGCAAACCAAAACCCACAATGGTTCCCAGAAGCAATGCATGTCTGGAAGCTGCATGCCTAAAATGAAGCCTGGAAACCGTAATTTACATACTCTGCCGGTGTGGCGTCCTTCCCCACCCCGTAAACAAAACTGTGCACTCACTGTGCACTCACTTATCCATGCTCTGGCACACGCCCACGGATATGGCCAAAAATAGGTCACCCCTCAAGTCAGCACTCCCAGTTTTCTGCGCATCAAACATCCCTCTTTTCACCCAAACCAAAAATCTGGGGTCAACTGCTCTTTTAGCAACTCACAAAAACACAGGGAAAGGGGGAGGGTGGGTGTTTGGGGGTTTAACGTCCTTTACCACCACATGCGGGTGATATCAAAGACGGGGTAACGATGAAAAAGTCAGCACAAATATTTGGCCCCAGCCGGGATACGAACTCAAGACCCGAGAACTGGAAGTCCAACGCTCTACCATTCGGCCACCCGGGATCCCCAGGGGAAAGGGGGAAAATCGTTTTAATTGTGGGTCCTCTTACTCCCTTGCCTGCCTCATTTGAATTATGTTCTGTGACCTACAGCGAGCCCACTCCTGATGGCCTGGATGAAGTGAGGTGGTTACCATGGACACCAGCCACGCCGAGCTACTTGGACATCGACCAGCCGCTGCGGGTTGGGTACACACAGGAGGTCATCACACCAGGAGTTGACTTCTGGATTAACACCGTTCCAAAGATTCTTGGAGACGACAATCCTGCTTCACTAATCGGATAACAAGCCACTAGAAGCAACACAAAAAAACACACACAAGAATTAGATAGACCACTTATCTTGGACGACACATCTCACAGTCAACGTTTCCGCCTGTGCTTTCGGCAGAACAAACAATGAAAATTATTGACAAATAATTCATTTTGTGTAAGGGCTTTCTGTTTGCTTGTTTGTTTATTTATTCTTGAATACCCTCTGGGGCATGTGAAGAAAAACAAAAAGCAACAAAAAACAAAACAAAACTATAAACAAAAACAAAAACCGAAAAGACCACAGCAACAGAAATAAAACACAATCAAACAAAGCAAAGAATACGAAAGTCAAAAAGAAAACCCGACACACAAAAAGGAGTGGTAACATAGCAAACAGAACACACAAAAAAAAGAAAAAAAAAGACTTCTTTCTCTTTCCCTTGTACCCTGGCAGACGACGCGAGTAGAGGGCGCCTTTGACCCAGCACAGCCTTTTCTGTTTGAATTGTTTTGTCCAATAATCAATGAACTAGCCTGTGTGATATACAGATACAGATATTGTCCTTAAAAAGGAAACTTGCCTTCGGCTTCACCGACATGTAAAGGACTAAATACATGAGATCACACAAGGAGTGTTGCCTTACGAAATCTCTCTCTCTCTCTCTCTCTCTCTCACACACACACACACACACACACACACACACACACACACACACACACACGATCCCCTCATGCCTCCAGCTGCAGTAGCACCAGAGTTAATAGATTAATAGACTACATATGTGCATAGACATGTAGAGGGTTGCTTAAACAAATAACGTTATTGTTCTTGTTGGTCCTGACGAAGGCAAAGGCCGACACGCTGACTGTTGGCCGTTAGATGTGTCGTCCGACATAAGTGGTCCATATAATTATTTTCTTTGGGGTTTTTGTTTGTTTGTTTGTTTGTTTTTTGGTCGCTTCTAGTTGTTTGTACTTCCACTTGCAGTCAGTACCGCTTCTTTTTCGGATAACAAGCCGTTCAGTTTTGTAAAAGGCCCTCCTCCTCACCACTTTTAAACATGGACTGCTGGATTTTCCACAATAAAAACAAGCGGGATTGTGAATTCGAATATTTGGTTTCTTTCTTCAGAAGGGGAGCCGGGGTGGCTGAATGGTAGAGCGTTGGACTGCCAAAGCTCGGGTCGTGAGTTCGAATCCCGGCTGGGGCAAAATATTTGTGCTGGCTTTTTCATCGTTGCCCCGTCTTTGATATCACCCGTATGTGGTGGAAAAGGACGTAAAACTCCCCCCTCCCCCCCCCCCTCTTCAGAATGTATATCTCACTGAACAAAATGCATAGATCATTGTGTCTGCACATTCACAATCATTCGACGTGTGCTACTGAAACAAACCTCCTCTACGATTAAAGTAGTAAGATTTTAATATTAAAACTTTTGTCAGTGTATCAGTAGAACTATTTACATTTACATCAGAGCCATGGGACGGACAGAGCACAGAGCAAGAACAATGGCATGATCTGACGAAATGATTACCATCATATTATGAACACGTTTGAATGTGTACACTACACATTCAAAATACTGGCAAGAGTGTGCTATTGTCTCCCAATGTATCTTACAAACCGTTCTGAGCAGTTCGGCAGTGTCTAATGATAATAATAATAATGAATTGTACTTATATAGCGCAAACTTATATAGCGCAAACTTATATAGCGCAAACTTATATAGCGCAAACTTCTCACAAAGTGACTCAGTGCACGTACTCCCGCACTCATACCAACTAACACACACACACACACACACACACACACACACACACACACACACACACACACACACACACACACACACACACACACGCACGCACACGCACACACACACACGCACACACACACACACACACACACGCACACACACACACACACACACACACACACACACAGAGAGAGAGACAGAGAGAGAGACAGAGAGAGAGAGAGGAGTTACCCAGCCGGAACAGATGCATTTTCAAGTCAGACTTGAAACGATCTATGTCCGACTGGTCTCTCAGGCCGGCAGGTAGTGCGTTCCAGAGTCGAACTGTGTACCACTTAGACACACTCACTTTTTTTTCCTCTCACAGATAGGCTGGCATTGAGCCAAACAGAAGGCTCACATCGGAGTGAAAAGCGAGGTCTGCGCTAGCCGTGTTGCGGTCACTCGCAGAGAAAAGTACGTCAGGTACATTGTTGCCTGGAGCAGTGAATGCCCCCAAAATTGTGCGACAGGCATCATTTCACCGCATGTATCAGCTAGGGCAGAAGGCTGTCCCAAGAATAAACATTCGCATTGGGCTGTATACACAAGTACGGGTACCCGTATTCTTTATGATATCCAAATACACCTCCTCCGTCCCCCCCTACCCCCCCCCCCCCCCCCCCCCGCCAGCAGGTATCATTTCACCGCGTGTATCAGACAGAATAGAACGTTGTCCCAAGAATAAACATTCGCATTGGGCTATGTACATAAGTATGGGTACCCGTATTCTTTATGATATCCAGATACACCCCCTCCGTCCCACCCTAACCCCCCTCCCCCCCCCCCCCCACACACACCGCCAACTTACACCTCTTTACCGAAAGGAAAACCCTGTTGTCAGGAAAGAAGCGCCAACGTCGTGTCTCAAGATGGCGACTGTCGTGCTCGCACTTCTGTTTTTGCTGGCTCCGGTCAGCTGTGTGAGAGGTCAGCCTACGGTCATCAAGTGTATCCCCGATGGCGCCTTGCGTGGTAGCAGATCTCAACTTGGAGACAACTCTTACGTGGATGCGTTCCTCAACATCCCTTACGCTCGTCCTCCAATCGGTATGTATGTTAGTTCAACCATGACTTGGTTGAGGACTTTATCCTTGAATGAAAGTGAAAGAGGACCCTTTGTAACTAAGTTTTTAACGTCTCAGTATGTGTGACAGGCATACAACATGTGGAAAACTTCGAATGCGCTGGGTGGGTGGGTGGGTGTTTGGGAGTTTAACGTCCTTTTCCACCACATACGGGTGATATCAAAGACGGGGCAACGATGAAAAAGGCAGCTAAAATATTTGGCCCCAGCCGGGATACGAAGTCACGGCCCGAGCATTAGAAGACAAACGCTCTACCGTTCAGCCACCCCGGCTCCCCTTTCGAATGAGCTGACTGAAGCACAGTTTGCCTGTTTTCTGGTCACATGAACCTGTCTTGGTCTTACCAACCGCATCTTATCATTTGCGTATCAATTAAAGCTTACCGTTTTCAGCATAATTATCACGGGGAGCCGGGGTGGCCGAATGATAGTGCGTTGGACTTCTGATGCTCGGGTCGTGAGTTCGTATCCCGGCTGGGGCCAAATATTTGTGCTGGCTTTTTCATCGTTGCCCCGTCTTTGATATCACCCGTATGTGGTTAAAAAAAAGAAAGAACGTTAAACCCCCAAACACCCACCCAACCACACTTTTCAGCATATCACAATGAAACTGGAAATATACAATGGAATTGTCCTTGATACATTGTGCAATGCTGGGTGGGTTCCTGTAGATAAGGTAAACATGGTAAAAGTGGGTTACGAAAGCTATAAGTACATGTTTACCGTCATCTGGAAAAAAGGGATAACCGCCTTGGATTTGACAGACTCTTAGGCTTTTTTTTTTTTCCATATGACGTTAGATGCGTTCTGACATTTAACCCTACTCTAGTATGTTAATCCCGTCTGCCCCAGACAAATGTTTCGGAAAACCTACTTCAGACATGACATTTCAGCATTAGTTCGTTACAGTATATAGCTGCCAGCTCCCACAGTAGACAGCAAACTCAAGACGCTCCCGTCTGTTGTGCAAACATTTCAACTGCTTCGGTTGCGTGCACACTTTAGATGAGATGATTTTAATTGCTTACACGCTGTTATGTGATGTGGCGATGGTGGTGAATGTTGTGAGTGGTGCTGGTGATGAACCGGTGGTCACCACTCAGTATGGCGCGTTACGAGGAACCAGGACAGCTGTCGGGGACGATTTTTACGTGGACACCTATCGTAACATCCCGTATGCGAAACCTCCCACAGGTAAAAACTAACTTCCAAACTGAGAAAGTGCCATGTTTAGACCAGCGGTCACAGGTGTGGTGCACGATACGTTCAGTAATGATTTTAAACATTTAGAGATAAATATTCTGCGCTGCAGTGTACTTAAAATGCATTATCTGATCCAGTGATCTTCTCCATAGCTGCATTGTGGCCACGAAAGGGAATCGAAAACACACACACACACACACACACACACACACACACACACACACACACACACACACACACACACACACACACACACACACACACACACACACACACACACACACACACAAACAAACAAACAAACAAGCAAACACATGCTTCGAACAACAAACCTTTTTGATCAATGTTGCAGTGCATAAAGTTACGACCGAGCTGATCCCTCCCTTCATTTGTTTACTGCTCCCCACCCCACGCCCTAACTCCCACCCCAACACCACGGCCATTCGCCCGTTCTGTCACCACCACCTCCCATCCTTTACAACTCTTCAGTCACGTCTTCATCAACTATCCCGAAATGGTAAAAAAACAAGAAAAAAAAACAACAACAGGATGTGGAGTTCACGAACACGCATGGGTAGCTCTTACTAGCCTAGGACTGGCTTCTGTCACATGTCAACGATTCTGCTCTGGACGAAAAGGGGAGTGTCAACAGCAAGGAAAACATAGAGTTTTGTTCACATGACGATGAACGTGTTGCCTTACATCTGACCGACTTTCACGACCGAATGATTTACACCGCACCTTAAATTGCCTTTGGTAGGGCCAGCAAATCGTCCGCCAAGTCCTCCTCTTTTACAACGGACACGAAGTCTAAAACGGTTTCTCTAATTTCCGGCAGGTGACCGCAGATTCCGTCCATCTGAGGCGCCAGAACCGTGGACGGGAGTTCGGGACGCAACAACCTTCGGGACGCAATGTCCGCAGCCGTTACTGCCCGATTTTGAAAACCCGTTCCCGAACAGCGAGGACTGTCTTTATCTGAACGTTTGGACGCCTAAAGTACAGGTTAGGGTATTTCTGATCCCGTCTTTCAGAAGGAAAAAAGGCCAGTTGATCGGCATTTTTAGGCGGTTTGTTGTTGTTGTTGCTGTTTGGGTTGGTTTGTGTTTTGGTTTGTTTGTAGACTAATGTCCTTGAAAACATCCACAGAAAAATGTACTGAACTTGGCTAAATACATCAAAATTAATAGAATAGTTTAAATGTAAACGTAACAAACTTGTGTGTGTGTGTGTGTGTGTGTGTGTGTGTGTGTGTGTGTGTGTGTGTGTGTGTGTGTGTGTGTGTGTGTGTGTGTGTGTGTGTAACAGCTCAAATTGCTGCTGCCAGTGTACAGGTATTAATTTTTGTTGTTGTTTTTGTTGTTTAATGCCATTGTCCCTTTCACTTCGTCAATTCCTCCACACCCCGATAGGAGAGAAAGGGATAAAATCTTTTGACTTTTGACTTTAACTTTGACTTTGGTTGTGGTATAGCCAGTCAAATAACCATTACTCCAGTTGCCCAGCTGAGATAGACATGGGTCAGGGTAAGTAATCGACTGGACATGAGCGATATGCCTTTATTGTCAGTGCCCTTCGAGTGGGGTACGTTTTCCGTTGTTGGTGTTTTCTCGATAATTATAATCTAACATGTAAGATTGTCTCGGTTAATCGGCAATCCACTAAAAACATCTTTGTCCTGGTAAAGTGTCGGTATGTAATAGTAAACAGCAGTTACTGGCTTGAACACACGGAGGATCTGACTGTTAATATAGATCTCAGAAAATTCACACATGATCTGTTTTGACGTTTACTGTGCATGCTGCTTCACTCCATCATGATTATTATTAAGTATCAAGCGTCACTTTTTTTTTTCAAAATCTTTTCCGAAGTATCTGTCAGCTGCACTCTCTACTGATCAGCCCTCCCGCAGACTGCGATCCTCCGATGAAAAACTTCTCAAAGTTCCTCTGCGTAATATGAAAACTACCGGTGAACGCGCGTTCAGCTACCTCGTCCCGACAATCTGGAACTCGCTGCCTTCTGCCCTCCGTGATGTCTACACACTGTCAGCCTTTAAATCACAACATAAAACATACCTGTTCCGTCAGGCTTTCCATTGAAAACTGGGACCTTCTGTTCATGTTCGTGTGTGGGTGTGTGCGTGCGTGTGTGTGTGGTGTGTGTGGGTATGTGTGTGAGTGTGTGCGCTCTGAGTCTGTCCTTCAGAGACGGGCGCCTTATAAGTATTATTATTATTATTATTATTAAGTGCCGTGAGCACGCATTAGTTACAGGTACATCTTCCATCTAATCTATGCTGACAAAGCGGCCACGGGTTAACGGCTGAGCAGGAAGGTTTTGCCGGCTGGCATAGCCTGTAGACGGCTCCATATAGCATTCAGAGCTCTGCTAATCATGCGTGCGTTGTAACAAGTCTTCTTCATCATCATTAAAGGCTTCGGACAACGGGAAACCTCTGCCGGTGATGTTGTATGTGCACGGTGGATGGTTCATCGGTACAGGCAACAGACTGGACGGCACACAACTGGCGGCTCACGGGGTTGTGGCGATTACCATTAACTTCAGGCTTAGTGCCTTGGGTAAGTCTTAGTTTCAGTCGAAACTCCTCCTGGAAGACATCGAGCCATGCATATTGATAAACCGGTAAATTGCAGAGAACTTACATTGTCTCTGTTTGCTAGCAAATATTTTGACAGCCATTCATTGTGTTAACCTGTAAGTGTGGGCGCCACTTAGTTGAATCTTTTTTGCCATTCGTATTGTTTTAAGTTGTTTTTGAACAGATTTTATGTCATAGCTGTAATTAACTAATAACGTTACATGTCTTTTTTTTTAACATAATTATTGTTTGTTTGTTTGTTTGTTTGTTACTTAATCAATTTTCTGTCGCAGTTTAACAACGGCAAATAAAAGTGGAAACATTGTCCACAATTGTAAAATGAAGTATTATTGTCATCGTCTCTGCCTTTGTCATTGTCTTTACACCATCTACTCTATAGTCCACACAGTATTCTAGTTTTCGCGGTAACAATCTACGTATTACTTATTGTGAACAAAGTTAGTTAATTCTTCTCAAAGATCCAGACAGTCTTCTGTCTTTTGCGAAAACAACCTCTGTGTTATATCCTATCATCGAATGAAGACCCTTTTCGCCAGGTTTTCTGAGCACGGAAGATGGCGCCAGTCCCGGTAATTACGGCTTGTGGGATATGATCCGGGCACTTGAGTGGGTCAGGGACTCCATTTCCGCTTTCAACGGGGATCCTAACAGGGTGACCATTTTTGGGGAGAGTGCTGGCAGTGTCAGTGTGGGGCTTCTGCTGGTGTCCAGGGCTGCTAAAGGTATGTGTTGACAGGGGATTTGGTCTACTGGTTAAGGCATCCGACTTCGGATCCTGAGCTACCTGGTTCGAGTCCCCGGTGGGCAGGAATATGGTGGGATTTTTCCTTTACCATATCGAGTCAAACCCATGTGCAGACTCGTTTACGGTGCCTGTCTCGCCTTCGTGTACATATACATACATCAAGTGTGCACGCTAAAAATCCCACGTTCATCTTTCCAAGAAGATAGGCTGTGGCTGGTGTCGTGGTAAACAGAAATACTGTCGCACGCACCAGGGTGGAGGTTTACACATAGAGTAGCGCCTAGCGGCAGCAGGCTTTCACTGCTTCGTCCCCCAGCCCTGCGGCGCCGTGAGCATTTCAGCAGAGATGGATATGTGCGCCGAGGAGAAGTCTGCCATACCGTAGACCGTAGATGTTAGGCTAGGCACAAAATGATTGTCTTTGAGTCTCTCTAGTACTATAGTAGTCGTCGTTGTTTTGACTTTAACCGTTATGACTGCTTGGTTGTGTGTCAGTTGGAGTTTAATGGCCGGGGGAGAGGTTGAGGGGAGGGGATGGGATGTGCGTTGGGGGGGGGGGAGCGGGGGGGGGGGGGGGGGGGGGGGAGGGGTCAGCTGCCTAAACGAACAGTTGTTCCGCTGAAAGCTGTTCAATCCAGAGAGACTGACAGGTCGGCCAAGTTTGATTTATCCTTGATACTGATGAACAACTTACGCAAACAGGTCTAATTCACACAGCCAGAGCGAATTTGTTTTGAGTTAACATAGTAGTAGCAGGAACAGTAGTAGTAGTAGCAGCAGTAGTAGTAGTTGTTGTTGTAGTAGTAGTAATAGTAGTAGTAGTAGTTGTTGTAGTAGTAGTTGTAGTAGTAGTAGTAGTAGTAGTAGTAATGCTAGTTTCTCTTGTAGTCTGTTCTTGCTGTGACGGTTAAGCCTCGTGCCAATTACTCAGCGCTTATGCAGTCTCAGTTGTTTTTGATTCCTACCCTAACATATGAAAACTTGACATTGAAAGTACATCCTGCGTATTAGACCACTTAAGAGGATATCAAGTGTAGGTGTATCGCCCTGCCCGATCCTTTGCAGGTCTTTTCCACCAGGTCATCATGGAGAGTGGGTGCTCGCTGACATTCTACGCCATGGCACATCCCCGCCTGGACCCCAAGCCCAAGGACAGTGCCAGGAAAGTGGCTGAAAGTGTGGGCTGTGAGACTGACGACACAAACAAGATGGTGGAATGTTTAAGGACTAAAGACGCCATGGCCATTGTCAACGCTACAGAGGAACTCAGAGTAAGCCACACAGTACACACACACACACACACACACACACACACACACACAGCAAACACAAATCGACCAAAACAGCGCGGCGAAACAGGTGTCTACCGCAGCGCAAAATACGAAAAACCGAGTAAGAGATTTTGAGCGCTGCTAAGGAGAGAACTGTACTCGAGCTTGTTCTTTCCTCTTGTTTTCCTTCGTCTTTCGCTCACCGTGCTGGGATCTGTAGGATTCTGTATTCAGTATACACATCGGGCCGACTCCATCCACACATTCCTGTGGGTCCGGACGTTTCATACTCCAACTCTATTTTGGTTCACAGCTGCAAGGGGTTGGAGAAAATCTGATGCCGTTCCAGCCCGTGGCGGAGACGACTTTTGGCGAGTATGGAGTCTTTGCTGCTACGCCTCTCTCAGTGCTGGAGAATGCTCAGTTCTCTAACGTTTCCACCCTGAGGGGTTTCACGAGTCAAGAGGGTGCAGGGTATACGGCTCAGAGTCTGGGTAGGTGCACATAAGCTATCAGTATGTATGGTTTCGTTTGTAGTTGGTCCTGTGCACTTTGTCTCAGTATTCTTTAATGGTTACATGACTCTTGAAAATGGTGCCAGTACCGCTTTTGGGCTCACTGTTTGTTTGTTTGTTTGTTTGTTTGGTTGGTTGGTTGGTTGGTTGGTTGGTTGGTTGGTTGTTTTTTGTTTGTTTGTTCCTACTAAGGCATGAAAAAAGTCATTGCTACCATTACGGGGAGCCGGGATAGCCGAACGGTAGAGCCTTGGACTTTCAATGCCCGCGTCGTGAGTTCGAATCCCGGCTGGGACCAAATTTTTGTCCTGGCCTTTTTATCGTTGCCCCGTCTTCGGTATCACCCATACGTGGTGGAAAAGGACGTGAAACTGCCTGTGTGTGCATGTATTTTTTTTTGCGCTGGTGTCTAATTGATGTGATGCTATAGACATCACCAAGACAACTCAGAACAATCTTTGAGCCTACAAAAAAAAATGGAAAGAATGGGGCCTTTAAGGGAACGGAGATTTTCTCAGTTTCTCTCTTTTCCTGCATGCGGTGTGTGTATACTGTACCAAAGAGTCTCACGTAAATTGCTGACTCGATCTGGTAAGGAGATATTCCCAAGAAAGTTCCTGCCCACAAGAGGACTCGAACTCGGCACCCCAGGATCTGCAGATACACGCCTTGGCCGCTAAAACATAATAACTTACTTGTGTTTCTTCATACTTTCTTAGCACACGGTGTTCCTGTTCCAGTACTACTTGTATTTGTTCTTATCTTTCTTTTCTCCATCAGACCCAGACGATGATGGATTCACTATGGAGGAATTTATGAGTTGGGAGAAAAATCTTATCAATGAGTTTTTCAACCAGACTTCTTTTGACGCGGACATAGACAGGCTGGAGAGGGCGATTTTAGACCACTACCTCTACGAACCCAACATCACCGACCCTATTGGGCTGAGAGACGCCTACATGCACGTATGATTTTATCAGTCACTGCTTTATGACATTTTTTGGCCATTTTACGTCGAAAGTAGCCTCTCTTTTTTTTTTTTTTTTTTTTCTTTTCGTTTTTTTCCCTCAGTGTCAGCATCTGGTTTCGCAAAGGGCGGAGCCTGTACGTCTCGAGATTAGAACACTGTGCAGATCTCTGAGCATGATATTCCTTTTAGTGTCGTTGCTCAATTACAAACATGGCATGGCATGACGTGACGTGACGTGACGTGACGTGACGTGACGTGACGTGGCGTGGCGTGGCGTGGCGTGACGTGGCGTGACATAACATAACATAACGTAACGTAACGTAACTTAACAGAACATATAACGACGCGAGGCAACACAACACAACACAACACAACACAACACAAGTCGCCGTTTGATATCTGTGGCACGACTGTCATCTTGTATCTTGTGACAGATGTATGACGACTTTGGCGTGAGAGCTCCTACAATCCACGAACTGCAGCTGATGACAAAGTACCCAGTGAAGCCCCAGTACTTGTTCGTCTTCTCCTACGTCTCACCCAACCGCGGTCTGCCCTCCTGGGCAGGTAACAACACAACACTACTAAGACAATACATACATGATCATGAATAAACACGAATGACAGAAATCAGAACACTTACTGTATTCTGTATCGGAATTCACCTTCCCAAAAAAAAAGTAGGATTATCTTTTATTCATTTTTTTTTCAAAGCTACTCTCGCTGAAGTCTACTTCTGCTGTAATTGCCAGGCTTAGACAAACAGGGGTCAAGGGAAGTAACTGAAAGTGAGGTGATCCGATTGGTTTCCTCCTGGGCAAATCCTCTCGAATGCAATTTCCATCTGAACAGAATGGTGATCAAGCCTAAGTTTTTTGTTTGTGTGTGTGTGTGTGTGTGTGTGTGTGTGTGTGTGTGTGTGTGTGTGTGTGTGTGTGTGTGTGTGTGTGTGTGTTGTTTTGTTGTTGTTGTTGTTGTTGTTGTTGTTGAATCACTCTATAGCTTCGATACGATGATCATGCCTTTTTGTTTGTTTTTTTGTTCGATCTCTCGAAAGTTTCAGAATTAATGTTTTGTAAAGCAGGTGTAAGTGATGATGTGATCTGTGTCGTTCGGTGGGCAATGGGAAAACTGTTTGTGATTTAGGTGCCTCTCATGGCGATGACGTCGCCTACGTCTTTGGATTCCCCGTCATGGATGAGCGCGCAGAAAGAAACAACGTGACCAGATGGACAGATGAGGACAAACGTATGTCTGACAACTTCATGACACTGTGGACAAACTTCGCCAAATACGGGTGAGGGTTTGATTTCTTTTTAAACTACTTTAAACTCCCCTCCACCTCCCCCCCCCCCCCGCCACTACCCCCCCCCCCCCCACCACTATTCCCACGCCACCCCCCCCCCCCCCCCCCCCAATGGTGGGAATGTATGCATTTAACTTTTCTTTACTGGTTTCCTTTTCCTCTTGGTGTTATTCCCATTCATGAAGCGAAAATATGCTTTACTGAACTGCCCGTGTGAAGTCATACCCCCGGTGTCAGAATTTCACAGAGAGAGCCTTGTCGTCAATTACTACTGTACTAATAGTTGCCCGTTTTCAACAACTAGCCAATGATTTGTTTTAGAGTAATCGTACTGTCAGCTACACATACTGTAATGTTGCAGCGACCCGACCCCTGATCTCAAGGACGGGGTGAGCTGGTTGCTATGGGGACCTGACGTACGCCCACCATTCACTCACCTTGACGTTGGCCGACTTTATCATGTTTCAGAGACCCGACACCTGATGGCATGGACGGGGTGAGGTGGTTGCCATGGGTACCTGACATACGCCCGCTATTCACTCATCTTGACGTTGGCCGACTTTATCATAATGTTTCAGAGACCCGACACCTGATGTCAAGGACGGGATGAGGTGGTTGTTATGGGGACCTGACATACGCCCGCCATTCACTTACCTTGACGTTGGCCGACTTTATCATAATGTTTTAGAGACCCGACACCTGATGTCAAGGACGGGGTGAGGTGGTTGCTATGGGGACCTGACGTACGCCCACCGTACACTTACCTTGATGCTGACCGACTTTATCATAATGTTTCAGAGACCCAACACCTGATGGCATGGACGGGGTGAGGTGGTTGCCATGGTCTTCTGACGCGAGTCAACCATCCACTTACCTTGACATTGACCGACCTGTGCGTCTAGGGCAAGCCAGTGAAATTCTGACACCGGGGGTTAACTTCTGGATCGACACCGTTCCCAAGATTCTAGGGGCAGGCAACCAGCTTATTCTTTTGGGATAGTTCTCGTTCTTGTGAGACTAAAACCTAGCAAAACAACACTCAGTTAAATTCAGCTCAGTGTATTCAGTTCGGTCTTACTCATTTGATTTCAGTTCAGTTAAACTGTCCCCATTCCAGTTGATTCCAATTCACGTCAGTTCAGTTCAGTTCAGTTTGATTCAGTTCATTTACATTCAGTTCAGTCCGGTTCATTCCAGCTCAGTCCAGTTCAATTCAGTTCAGTTTCAGCTTCATTCAGGTCCAGTCAAGTCAAGTCAAGTCAAGTCAAGTCAGTTCAACAAGTCGACAAGCAAGCAACAGCACACACACACACACACACACACACACACACACACACACACACACACACACACACACACACACACACAGTTTCGGGTTTTTGTTTGTGGCAAAACGTCCAGATTAAATTAAAGTGTGTTTAAAAAAAAAAACACTCTGGTTTTGAGGTGTGTGTGTGTGTGTGTGTGTGTGTGTGTGTGTGTGTGTGTGTGTGTGTGTGTGTGTGTGTGTGTGTGTGTGTGTGTGTGCGCGCGCGCGCGCGCGCGTGCTGTTGTTTGCTTGTCGACTTGTTCAGCTGAATTGTGTGGGTGCTGTTGTTTGCTCGTCGTCAAGATAGAGTATTTTTAGCGTACAGGCGCACCCACACGAGCGAAACTGTTCAAAAGCTGGCTTAGCAAAGACGCAATAATATAATAATATGATAATATTTTTAACAGTGTACCCAAGTACCATGTTCGCACAGACACACTGCTCAGGCCAGACCAGACATTGACATCTTCATGTTTATTTTAACCAAGTACAGTTCAGTAAGATCGCGTACGATTTGGGTTAGCTTTGTGTAAATTCTGGGGCAAAAAAAGTAGACTCACATTGTGACCTTGCACAAGATACCTCTGGTACATTGTTGCCTGGAGCAGTGACTGTCCCCAAAATAGTACGACAGGTAGCATTTCACCCCGAGTATCAGCTAAAATGGAAGGTTGTCCCAAGAATAAACATTCGCATTGGGCTGTGTACATAAGTACGAGTACCCGTATTCTTTATGATATCAAGATACACTCCCTCCCCCTTCCCCCTCCCCCTCCAGCTTACACCTCTTTATCGAAAGGTAAACCCTCTTGTCAGGAGAGAGGCGCCAACGTCATGTTTCAAAATGGCGACTGTCGTGCTCACACTTCTGCTTTTGCTGGCTACGGTCACCTGTGTGAGAGGTCAGCCTACGGTCATCAAGTGTATCCCCGATGGCGCCTTGCGTGGGAGCAGATCTCAACTTAGAGACAACCGCTCTTACGTGGATGCATTCCTCAACATCCCTTACGCTCGTCCTCCAGTCGGTGTGTATCTGTTAGTTCAACCATGACTTGGATGGGGACTTTACCCTTGAATGAAAGTAATGGGGACCCTTTGTAAATAGGTTTAACATCTCAGTATGTGTGACATGCATACAATAGTGTCAGTGTGGAAAACTTTTCATGGAATGCGCTGACTGTGCATCAGAATCAGTCACGTGGGTCACAATATAGCGTCTGAGACCATTGTGGTGACTCTGGCCGGCGTATTAATTAATTGGTGTAGAGGTATGTCGCAGACGACCTTGTTTGGTTGCGGGCTGAGAAACAGCTAGACGGCACTGGTTGGTGACTAATATTAAAAGCTTTGTCTAGTCCATTTCGGCTTTGGAAATGTTCAGCCCACCAAATTTGAGAAATAAATGCAATTTCAAATTCCGAGATTTAAATAGCTGAGCTGTCCCTTCGCACCACGTGATTGTAATGTGTTTATGTGCATTGTGTGAGAGAATGCGTGTGATTCACGTGAACGTGCGTGTTGGGTTCAGTTCGCGGCGCTTTGAGCCGATTCATGAAATTGGGTAAAGCGCCTATACAATACTCATTATTAGTCCCAGTCTGTCCGGGAAAGTATCGTAGGCTAAAAGAAAGTCGTATTTCTCTGATGTCAGAAGCCATAAAAGTCACGAAAACGGTCGCAACATCAAAATGAAACAACCTTCTATCTGGCAAACAGCACTAGATCTTTAAAGTTTCCCATCTCAGCGTCGGCCAACATAGAAGCTTTAAGGAGTTGTATGTGACCTAGGAATTTATAGTGGTGCCGTTCTAACTTCTGCCTTTAAGCGTACTTGAAAGCTGTGTCACAATACACTGAAACAGTCACAGTCAAAGATAAACTGAATACGTATGTCTTGTTCAGGTCAAAGTCGGCAGCTAGCTTTTAGGGTACAGGCATACACATTACGGGGTCGCATTGTGCTATGCTGCCCAGACTAACTGAAATTTGAAACAGCAGTTTAAGGACAAAGTAGGTTGTGGTGTTCAGTCGGCCTGATGGAGCGTGCACTGCTCATAGTCCTAGCGTTGTGCGTGCTGATAATGGCTTGTGGTCGCGGTGTAATTTGCCAGCCTGTTGTCACCACACACCAGGGCGCATTACGAGGAACCAGGACTGCTATCGGGGACGATATCTACGTGGACATTTTTCGCAACATCCCCTACGCCCGGCCGCCGACAGGTAAAATAGTCAGACTGTTATACTGGGACTGGCTGTTGGCAATTCTGTACTGTCGCCTTCACTCACGTTAGTCTCTGTACTGACACGAAACAGGCTAGCCGTGACCTTAGCCGAGACTGCCACTGAACTGATAACTAAGAAGAAAAACTAACAAACAAACAAACATGATCGGTGACAAGGGAAAGTGGACATTTCTGAAACAACTTTGTTGTCGTCGTGTTATTTCCCAGTGGACAAAGAAGCGGTTCATTCTGTCGAATTCACGGGTACAGTACGTAATTATTCAGCCTGTCTCAGAGATCATTGTCCACATGAGTTGACCCCTTGCAGCAGCAAGCATGCGTTTTCGTGGCAGAGCACAGAGTCAAGTTGCCAGGCCGAGGAAAAAATGAATTCTTGCTGCGGTTCTGTGTAGGCAAAGGAGACAAGTCATGCGAACAATAATCTCTAAGACAGGCTGAAAATGAACTGTTCTGGGTTTGTTTCTGGCTTCTTCTTTTTTTTTTTTTTTTTTTTAAAAACAGAATTCACCGCTTCTGTGCACATTGTGAAATAACAGAACTGTCCAGTTTCTTGTCACCGATCAGGTTTGTGTTTTTCTTCTTAGTTATTAGTTGACTCGGCTCAGGTCTCGGTTAGCCCGTTTCACGTCAGCACAGAGGTTAACGTCAGTGAAGCCGATTGTACAGAGAGTTGTCCCGAGTCTCAATTCTTGTTCAGGTGACCGCAGATTTCGGCGCCCCGAAGCGCCAGAACCGTGGACGGGAATCCGGGACGCCACAGCGTTTGGTAACCAGTGTCCTCAGTCGGAATGGCCCGCCATCAACCAGTTAGCTACCACCTTCCAAGACAGCGAAGACTGTCTCTACTTGAACGTCTACACACCAAAGGCAATATGAATGTACTAACAGTTTAAAAGAAGTCCTTTGGACAAAGATATTTTCAATACCAAGACTGCCTCTACTTGAACGTCTACACTCCAAAGGCAATGAATGTACCATCAGCTAACAGAAGTCCTTTGGACAAAGATATTTTCAATACCAAGACCCTGTAGGGTACTCTCTACCCCAGTACATTTGTCATGCATCTGTCTTGCTTGATTTTAAAGCCAAACTGAAAACCTTCTTGTTCAGACTGTCCTATGACTAGTTTACCATAATCTTCCGGCGTTCTGAACCCTAATGCCGGTCAGTCTTGTGAGGCTGATTTTATCTTTCTCGCATAGCCCTTTCAGCGATGGCATTTGTTGTTGTTTTGAGTATTGTATAGGCGCTTTACCCAATTTCATGAATCGGCTCAAAGCGCCGCGAACTGAACCCAACACGCACGCTCACGTGAATCACACGCATTCTCTCACACACTGGACATAAAC
>JACVVK020000248.1:877500-885000 GCA_018292915.2 Batillaria attramentaria
TCGAATGCTGTCCAAATGAGACAGACAAGGCCAAGGGAACTAATAGGCTACAAATACGACTCGAGTCATGTCCCATGTGCAAGAAAAGCTGGATTTTGAGATTTTACCGGGGGGATCCCCCGTTCTTGCTGAGCCATGCAGACTTAATGTGAGCTCCGGAAATCAATCTGCGACTCACAAATGGTTCTGTGTCTCTTTGAATTCTTGCGTGTAAAAGTTACTGAAGGATAAGCAAGATAGAGGAAGTCGTTACTATTATTATTGTTCATGTGTGTAACACTAACAGATGGCCATGGATTACGGCGTGGCTGCACCCACAATCCATGAGGTTCAGCTGGCGACCAAATTCCCTGTGCCGCCCCAGTATCTCTACCGCTTCTCCTACAGACCTTCTAACAGTCCCTATCCACTCTGGGCAGGTATGAAATTGGGTTGTTTGTTTGTTTGTTGGTTGGTTGGTTGGTTGTTGTTGTTTTTTTGTTGTTTTTTGTTTGTTTGTTTTTTTTGTTTTGTTTTTTTTGGGGGGGGGGCAACTCGCCAGAGAGTAAGAATGGTAACTGTTACTTAATGTGCTGTGTGTGTGTGTGTGTGTGTGTGTGTGTGTGTGTGTGTGTGTGTGTGTGTGTGTGTGTGACATTCACAGTCATACGTCACAACCAGATCATCACTCTCTGCTATCAGTATACGAGTCTTCTTTCTGTACGTCCCCCAGTCACACACGATTTTACGAAACTGTTGATTTCTGCTGACTTTTCCTACCATACCCTGCCAAAATCTCTCTGTGGTCTCTCCGTCTCATATTTATCTCTCTGTGGTCTCTCCGTCTCATATTTATCTCTCTGTGGTCTCTCCGTCTCATATTTATCTCTCTGTGGTCTCTCCGTCTCATATTTATCTCTCTGTGGTCTCTCCGTCTCATATTATCGTCTGTTGATGTTGCAGGTGTTGTACACACGGACGAACTTCCCTTCGTGTTTGGAGACCCGGTTAGCAACATCAACATCTTCGCCAATCGCAGCTGGACGGACGAAGACAGACTCATGTCACAGGAGGTTATGACCATGTGGACTAACTTTGCCAAACACGGGTAAAAACAGTTCTGGACTGCTGATCCTCTCTCTGATATTCAATACATTTTTTTTTTTTTTTTTTTTTTGGGGGGGGGGGAGCCTGTATGGCCAAGATGGTAGAGGGTTGACCTTTGGGTGCTCGAGTCGTGGGTTCGAATCCCACATAGAGGAAAAAAAAAAGGAAGGAAAGGAAAAAAAAAACCCACGAGTGCTGGCATTTTCGTTTTTGCTCCGTCTTTTGGGTCACACTTATGTGATTGAAAAGGACACAAACAACAAACCAACAATACTTTTCATCACGTCTGTTATGTCTGGCTTTTTGGGTTTCCCGTAGAGTGTTGTTTATAATTTCACAACGAACAACGATATTTCTTTATACTAACCAATTCCTGTTTTTTGTATTGTAGCAACCCCACCCCTGATCCTGTCGAAGGTGTAAGATGGCTGCCATGGACACAGACCAAACCGAACTTTCTCGACATTGCACGACCTTCGCGCATGCGTGATGACATCATTACGCCGGGAGTCAGATTTTGGCTGGAGACGATCCCAGCCCTGCTTGGCACAAACAGTGCGGCTACTCTGGTTGGATAGTGTTAGTTACGCCGATTTTAGATTTTACAAAAAGAGGCTATCATGGGCTCCGATTCTACGTGCAGACTTGTATCTTGCTCATAATTATCTCATGACTCCTATTTTTTGCAGAAATTAATGGGAAAATCTAATAACTTATACTTTTGACTTACATCCTACTTAATATGCCCTCCTACTTAGCAAATAAACCTTGTATCCGTTTGTTTGTTTGTTTGAGTGCTGGCTGATTGAATGGTTGGTCTGTGGGATGGTTAGTTGGTTACAAGTTAGTGGGGGCGACCTGTTCCAGTGGTGGAGTTCACGAAGACGCATAGGGTAGGTAGCCCAAGCTACCTACAAGCCTGGTAAAAATCGAAAAGGAAACTGTAGTGCGTGCAAAGTGGAAGAAACATACGGAAAATAGGTCGGAAAAAAAAACTGAATTTACTGAACGTCGACATTTTGGTACAAAACCTTCTTCAGGACAAAAACAAATGGGACACAATTTCAACAAATAAAGGCCAGCACTAGACTCTGAACACACACACACACAGTGACGTCATTAGTTCGTCCAGGTTGCAAAACATAATGAGTGGCCCTCGTAGATGGAAAGAAAGGAAACTGCCTCCACACACCACACCACAATACATCACAACAAAAGATAATACTTTTAAGCGCCATGCCCTTGATACTGATGTTCGGAATACCTACTTGTGATGTCGACCACACACACACACACACACACACACACACACACACACACACGCGCGCGCGCGCGCACAACACACATACACACACACGCGCGCGCGCGCGCACACGCACGCACGCACACGCGCGCACGCGCACACACACACACACACACACACACGCACGCACGCACACACACACACACACACACACACACATGAAACGTATTACTTTACCACCGGTGCCACAAAAAGTACCCATCCATAGGCAACAAGAGATCATGCATTTTGCGCTAAAAAAAAAAAAAAAAAAAAACCCTCACATTTAATTGGATACACGGGTTCCATATGAATAAAGCAACAGATGTTCGACAGTGCGGCTTAGATATGCCCGCGGCTACACAGCTGTGCGTCAGTACAGGTTAATAACATAATAGCAGCAAAATGGAATGTTTAGTGATACTGGAGTCACTGGTTCTTTCTCTGTAACAGTAAAAACCTACAGGCAGTTTTGCCGAGTGCGGTTTCAGCGTTGACAAGCGCGGACAAGGAACAGTGTGTGTGTGTGTTACAGTGAGTATCATTTCTCCTGGGCGACCAACCCCGTTTGCCACGAGAAGATGGTGGTAAAACGTAGGTGGTTGGACGGTCAGATGTCAGACGCAGCCTCGCTCACTAGTACACGTGAATGCTGAGTACTGTGCTTGGGAAATTTGAATGGGCGTGACTTGCAGAAAAGGCCACTGTCGACATTGCATTGTCGTAACTGGATGCAAGCGGGATTCATCGGTCAGTGTAAGAGTGACGAGTAAGTAACATTTCATGGTCAAAATTGGTCATACACAGGCACTGAATGGCAGTGATAAGCAATATGTGAATATGACATGGCACGATTTTTTGGAGGGGGGGGGGAGGGGGGCTCTAAAGTGACTCGAAATCGGAAGGTCGAGGATTCAAAACCCGACAAAACCATAATTAGAACAGGTTTTTTTCGTCCCAGTGACCAGGTCTTTGAAAGAGTGGATGGGTGGGTGGGTGGGGGGTTTGAGCTTTAACGTCTTTTGTCCACCGCAGTGGTGATTATCATAGTTATCGTTATTAACATTATTACTATTGTTATTATTTCAAAGACCTGGTCACTGGGACAAGAGAGCGAGAGATGATCGGAGAGTGCGCTGTGTTGTGTTGGCTGCTCTCGCTCGCCTACGTGAGTGGTCAGGCTGAGATCGTCAAGGGTATCCCCGATGGCTTATTGCGTGGAACCAGGACACGCGCTGGAGAAGACTCGTACGTGGATGCATTTCTCAGGATCCCCTACGCACGTCCGCCAGTCGGTGAGAGTTTGTTACTGTCTGCCGATTGTAGGTTCATTTTATGGATAATATTACTCGAAACAGGCTAATTCCGTTCCATCTGCCAACTTGTGTTTTGGAACAGTTTCGCTCGTGAGTGCGCCTGTACGCTCGAACTACTCTATTTTGATGATCATTTTAATACGTCTGCTGTTTCCTTGCTGCGAAGATGCAAAATCGTTTCGGATATAGGTCAGACGAAGATTACGTACAAACAGTACATAACTGACTGGAAATCAGTTCATGACTGTCACTAAATAGCAACATGCCGGAACGCAGCACAGATTTTTGCTGGACTCATAAAAACTGTCAGACACGAGCGGCCTCGCTGCTAGCCGCAGTCTCGCTGTTAGTTCAGGTAACCCATGAGTGTTCGGGGAAGACAAATCCAGGTTACAGGAGAGGGGAGTCCATGACTATATCGCTGTAAGCCTAGACTTCGGCTTTGGGCTACAACTTTCTTCTCTGTCACCTCCCTCGAACTACACCTACGTTTCCTACCCCCAAAAACCAACCTATACTGCCTACAGTAGTACTTTTCCAGGCCCATTTGATTTGCTGGCCGCTTCTTCAGAAGGAGCAAAGCCAAAGGTTCTGATCATCTTTTTTTTTTCCCGAGCAGGTGATCTGAGATTCCGAAGACCTGTAGCCCCAGAAAGATGGAGTGGAGTTAGAGACGCAACAAATATGGCGCCGAAATGTCCTCAGCCAGAGATACCCATCATTCCGCGTGTGTTTCCTGAAAGTGAAGACTGCCTTTACCTTAATGTCTTCACCCCAGAGGTGAGAGTGAAACGTACTTTTTTTTTTAAAACTCCATTTATTTGTGGCTATGAGATAGGTATAGGTTTTTGGCACCCTAAACCGTTTTATCCTGTCCGGTGACCAGTCCAATTCTTAAAAGCTCAAAATATACATAGTGTGTTACACCATGAAGATCTTAGTTTGAATATCGAGGGCTATACGATACACAGTGAATGGCCAGTGTAAATGACGTCACGCGCAGATGCAACTCGAGTGAGCTGGCGCCGCCATTTTCGTGGAACGGTTGCTGCGACTGCACAAAAACAGCAGCGGGGGGAGGGGTTGGTGTTGGGAGTTTGACGTCCTTTTCCCACACGTATTGGTGGCAACGAGAAAAAAAAGTATTTGGCCCACGCCGTGATTCGAACTCACTTCCCGAGTATTGAAAGTCCGACGCTCTACCATTCGGTTATCCCGGTTCCCCCACAAAAGAGCAGCGAACAGATTATTGCCTGCAACGCTTAGCGAGCAATGGCAACAAACAGCTTGTTCCACAGAATTAAATGGCAACAAGAAACAAGTAAGCGATGTGTGTCCACTATCACAACACCTCATGTTTAATTTTGATCCTTTAGCCTGGTTTCCCCCTGGTCCATTGTTTTTATGAAGCAATTCAAATATTTATTCTTTTTTATATATTCATGTATTCCCCTTGAAGCGTCCTGATGACGGCTGGTTGTTGCCGGTAATGGTGTGGATACATGGCGGTGGTTTCTATCAGGGCACGGGCAGCAACTACGACGGCACACAGCTGGCGGCTCAAGGGGTCGTTGTCGTCACCATCAACTACAGACTCGGGGCCTTGGGTACGCTACCTAAAAACATGATACTTGATTTTGTTTGATAGATTTCATTTCTTATCATTTCAGTTCGGTTCGGGTCCTGTGTTTGGTTGTGGGAGCGTATTCAGGATGTTCCTTCCATGGTGTGGGAATGGGATATGGGGCGAGGGAGGGTGGGGTGTGTTTGGAGCCGGGATGAAGGGTGTCATAGCTGTGAACGTTGAACTAGCTAGTGATGGGAAGGAAGCGAGTTTGGTCCCGACCTTATCAGTTATACAGGGACCTGGTGCTGCAGGTCTCATAGCTGATGAGTGTTACGAGCGTGGCTGTGCCTTTTGTCTGTGTTGTGTTTTGTGTGCTGTAGGATAACAGCTGTAATGCTTTTTTTGTAGCTTTGGTGAGATAGAGAAGTCGCTTTGTTTAGTTTATATTCTTTTATAGTAATGTAAATCTGTTTCCCGTGATCCAGAAGTTTCTTTTGTTATCACGAGTATTCGAGAAGTGGTGACCTTGTTTTGGCTGCCCCCTTTTACCCTCGGGCGACGGTATGCACTTCGGGCCTAGGGCTCAGTCGCTCGGAAATTTCGTGCAAAGCGCTTTGTTCTGACCTGTTTACGATTAGGTGTTATATAACGCGCCTAGGTTCGGCGGGCAGGTACTTGATTATTCTGGATTCTTCTTTAGTTTTAAAATAGTAATAAGGTGATTCACGTTCTGATTTTTTATTGGTTATTCTGTATTAGTTGATCGGAATGTGCTGGAATGCTGTGTCTGTTATAAGGCTCTGAGATGTTTGCGTGTGTGTGGGCACGAGAGAAGCTTGTATTTGCGAAGCTTGAAAGGGGGTCGGCCCGCTATTGCGCGGGTCCGTTAGTGCGCGGGGCCGCTAGTGCGCGGGGCCGCTAGTGCGCGGGTCCGGGTCCGCTAGTGCGCGGGGCCGCTAGTGCGCGGGGCCGCTATTGCGCGGCCATATCATCTATAAGAAGCAATACTTGCCAAGGTGACGGGGCCTACCGTGCACCCCCCCCCCCCCCCCACCCCGGGAATGTACTACGATGGTGCCAGATGTCTTCCTAGGATGTCCTGATTGTATTTCAAAAATGTTCCCAAGAATCCATAGGGATGCACCAGAGTTCAGCCCTTAACTTAAAGGCGCGCTTTCACGCTTCGACGACTTACGTGATATTCACAAACAGCTGGTCTAAATCATAAACAGATTCTTGTACTACTTAAATCAATTATTATGCCACTTGCCAATGGTTTATTATCATTTAAACAAACAGAAATGAAGTATATATCAAAATGCTTATTATATACGGTGATGGTCAATGTACGCGTAGTATTATGGACGACTTGCCGGTATTGGTAAAAATCTGACAAATGAGGTTTTCATTGGTTGTACTTCTTTATAATAAAATACATCATAAACTCTTTATTAAATGGCCAAAGTAACATTTATACATGTATATAAATTTGAAATTTGTTTTGTATCACTTTGGTGCTCGTGAGTCACAGCACATGATCTGAGATATTTTCCTCGAGCTACAAAAGTATATGACATACATTATGACAGATGAAAATAAGAGCAATGTTTTGATCTTCGAAAATGTCAGGTTCATATCACATGAAAAATCTGCAGGAGTCCGTAAATGTGACATGTCAAACACAGTGTGTATAGTGCCTAATCACGAGTCAGAATATAGCATGTCTGAATTTGTCAACATACATTCATCAAGTGAATCACCCAGCCCATCCTACACAAATATGAGTGATTTAATGCTTTAAAACTTCCACATTAGAAAAGCATGATCACAGGGCTTTCCTGTGCCACCCCCCCCCCCACCCATCAACCCATTGATCCAACACACACACACACACACACACACACAGACACACACACACACACACACACACACACACGTCCCTATATATACGAGAAATTTCCATTTGAAAAAAATGGGTTTCACAAAAACAGTGGGTTCCTTGGAAAATCGTCAATATTTTCCATATAATTATACTACTTCACATTTGCTTTGCATCACTACAAAGACAAAGACTGTTGAATAGACAATCTGCTTTTATTTCATTAAGGTAATTACATTGCAATCCTCGCGCATAAGGCAACAAAACAGAACAATCATAACCGAACATTTCATTCAGAAAACAGTTGAAAAGACAGAAGTCTGTTACACTGTCTTGAGAGACTAGTTCAATGAGTTCAAACTAGTCACCG
>JACVVK020000248.1:890000-930000 GCA_018292915.2 Batillaria attramentaria
TTTTGCCCCCCTTATCACTTGACCGCGTGACGAAATAGCAGTTAAGGCATCTAGCTGAACCAGGGTAGCATCAGGGTGCTTCTGCCCCACCGACTCTGTAAAACAGAAAGGGGAATGCGAAACCCTGTTTGGAACAAAACAGTGGAATATGTAATGGCATGTGTAGGAATAACAATTAAATATGATAATTCTCGTAACTGTCAGACCTGCCTGGCAACATCAGTATTACATACATGTATACTATTTTAGTCAGTAACTTACAATTTCTCAGAAAAAAATCTAAACTGTACTAATTTACCTAAGTACACGGATCTACAGAGAGAGAGAGAGAGAGAGAAAAAAAAAACATTTTTCCGGTTAATCACCCCCCCCCCCCACCCCCTAATAAAAAAATTTCCCCTAACTTTGACTAATAACAAATACAACAGTGCTTGTTATATAATAAACACCCAAAATCCAAACACGTGATTCTTTTCATCACAGAGCTGTTTGTTTAGCAGTAGTTTAATAAAATTGTTGACACACGCAAACAGGATATTTTCACCTACATGTACCATACACGGTGTGCAGCAAACGCTGAAGGTCCCGTAGCTTGCCTTTATTCTTGACTTTAATCAATGTATAGGTAAAAGAAAGTCTCGGGCAGATGTCTGATGAGCCTCTTCCATATTTTTGTGGCAATTTCCTTAAGGCTGGCGCTTACAATTTCCTCACGGCTGGTGCTCCCGATGGCTGAGAGGAACAGGACCTGCAATTATATTTTATTAACATCTTAAAGGAAACAGTCATACTCAACAGGAGCCCGGCTGGGGCCAAATATTTGCGCTGGCTTTTTCATCGTTGCCCCGTCTTTGATATCACCCTATGTGGTGGAAAAGGACGTTAAACCCCCAAACACCCACCCACACCCATACTCAACAGACCTGCAATTATATTTTATTAACATCTTAAAGGAAACAGTCATACTCAGCAATCATCCTTTTATCAGTGTGCACCTACGTTTGGTTCATTCTTATTTTTTTACAAAAATCCAAGGCAATGACCTTGATGACCCACTAAAGTATTCCTTTGTACCTTCACTTTAATCACTGTATCAAGTTTTGTAAGACATACTACTGAACTTAAGTCAGTAGCAAGTCTGCGAGATAAACTGGCCGCGGTTCTGTGGTAAGAAGTACAGATGATTACAGTCATGAAAGCCCAAATTTACTTACAGCCTTGGTTGCTTCTTTCTGCTTGCTCACCCAGCTGGGTGCTCAGCAGCTCCAGATCGTCCCTCGTTTCTACACAGTACTGCCGTGGTGGCAGAGCTGGAGGTGGTGCCTGGGCTGGGGCAGCAACATGGCCATCTCCAAGTTGTAGGGCTTTGAGGGCTTCCCCCACCCTCCCTACCCTGTTAGCGACGATGGTGACCCGACTGAGTATGTCATCAAGTCGGGTATGCACCCTCGCAAAAAAGGGTGATAGTTGCTCCACTAGTTTGTCTGAAAATAAAATAGAAAATTTGATTAAGCACCACTGTACATCTGTCTCGCAAACCTGTCATGTCCGGGATGATCATTTCAAAAGAGGAATGCAACTTATTTTGGATCATACACCAATACAGTCTGCAAATGGAAAAATGTCATTGGCCATTTTATAAGTGGTGTTTCTATGTTTCACCCTTGCATCTAAAGAATACTCTGATTAAAAACACGGAGAAACTCAGTGCTAAACCATTCTTACTAAAGAGCTGATTGAAAAAAAAAAAAATTAAATGTGCTTTTAGAAGGGTTTGCAATTTCTTGCAAGAATTGGCAAAAGTTGTTTGTAACCACTTTTAGAAACAGGTAAGCCATCAATATTTATCTATAGTGAAATGACAGGGGTGTCTGGAAGACAGCCACAAAGAAAATCTCTTAAGTTGCATCATTTTGGACAAAAACTTGAAAATGCCACAGTGCAAGTATGATCCATTTTCAGTTGACTTTCATAGTACTACAGTATTACGAGGTGTTTTTAACAGAGTTCTTGCATATTTTGGGAGGTCAGGTTGAAAAATGCCAAGTATGACTAACAAAGCAGAAAATGCAGAAAGTTGTAGCCCACAAAAGTTCAATTGCTAAATTTGGGATCTTTCGTGTTTCTTCCTGCTGAACTGAAGTGTTCACCATCTCTGTCGCTGGAATTAACCTCTTCAGTTGATGAGTCTCTTGCTTCAACTTCATCTAAAAACTCCTAGATACCTATATCATCTTCCTTTTCGTCGACATCAAACGTTTCATCAATGTTATCATCTTGGTTAACCCCTTCTACTAACGGTGCCAATGGCGCCGCTCTCTGACACTGATATGGGTCAACCTTTGATCCTGCAGTTTCTACGCACAGTACATTTGTAGCGGGCAGTTCTATACTACAACTTTCAGATGAAGTATAACCAGGACAGTTGAAAGAACTGACATTTGGTCTTTTTGAATATCCTGTCTTTCGTGTGTAAAACCTGAACAAGTTTCTGAATCATGCCAAGTGGACATCGACAATCAGCAAGACTGACTAGCACACACCTCATCTCTAGCTGTTTTTCTGATTTTCCTCCTTTCTGACCAGTAGGATACCGACGACATTGTTTTCAGTGATTAAATGCAACTTTGCCTTAGATTTTCATACTGATAAATAAACAAAAATACCTGAAATCCAGGCTGATGATTACAACTGTTTGCCGCGGAGGTCTCACCAAATGCACGGTGCCAGAGTGGTTTCAAAATGGCGGCCTTGGTCTAAACACAAAAATCACTGCATGTGCATGCGAATGCGAAACACGTGCGTGGAATAACGCGCGAGGTCTAGGGGCTGGCAGGGGCAGCACGCGCGCGCTCAGCCAGCTCTATTGGAACCGCAATTCAGTGCGTGTGCAGGTGCAGCTTGCTTCAGCAAAGGCGATAGAGCACGCCGCGCGAAGCGGTGCAGTGCCAGTTCGGGGTACGCTACTCCTTGTACCTGGATTCCGAGGCAAAAGCAACATTGCTGCAGTATTGACCCAATAGACTGTGCTTTCTGTGAAACACACTATATCCGCTCCGCTATAGCAGATCTAGAATCTTAGGAGAGAGGGAGTAGCTGGGTGTTTGGGGGTTTAACGTCCTTTTCCACCACATACGGGTGATATCAAAGATGGGACAACGAAGAAAAAAAAACAACCCAAAAACCCCCCAAAAAACAGCACAAATGTTTGGCTCCAGCAGGGATACAAACTCACGACCAGATCATTAGAAGTCCAAAGCTCTACCATTCCGCTACCCTGGCTCTGGTAGGAGAGAGGGAGAGAGAAAGATATATGACGTCAAATCCGTGAACTAAACATTTTTCCTATAACTAACTTTTTTTTCTCGATCCTATCCATGTCCCCGCCGTCGTGTACCCGGCAGTCATTCTATGTATGACTCCCAACTCTTTCTACTAACTGCTGACGACTGACACCATCTTGTGTCATACATCATGACATTGAAGGATGCATTCCCCTACACTACTGTGGCCGTTTCATATCTGAAAGTCAGATAAATTTTCGCGTTTGCTACCGCGCTCATCAGCCATTTCACCAAAATCCAGTATCTGCTCCTTTAAACCAAATTTTCCACTACTCCAACAGCTACACCATACTGCTGTTATATACCATCAGATTCAGCATGTAAATCTCGTTGTACATCGCTAGATAGGTAAGCGGCTCAACGGCTCGTTTTCCTATAATATACTTTTTTTCCCCGATCCTGCCAATATCCCCGCCGTCGTGCGCCCTGCAGTCAGTCTGTGTATTTGCCGACTCCCAACTTCTAACCTCTTTCTAAGTACCTCTGACGGCTGACACCACCTTGCGTCTTGCATCATGACATTAAGGCTGCGAGTATAGTGCATCCGTGTCGTACACAGCCGCACGGTAACTGAGAGGTGCTCGGACCCAGGCAATCCTTTCGTGGGCTTATACTAGAGGCGACAGAAACAGAGTATACTGCACCCGACCCGACCCGTACAATCAGACCCCGTGTTTCCGACGTTTGCGCGAACCGCACGTTTCACGGCATCACGGGTGAAGGGGCAGAACTCTTTTTAAACTTTTTGCTGGAGTTCCCCGACTTCCCAACATGGATGACGAAATACTTGTGACGGACAAACTCAAAGTGCAATTCCAGTCCCAAATATTTGTTTGAGAATGGACAGTCTCTGGTTACGCGGCTTTCTGCTTCATGCGGCGAAACACTATTTAGCCTGAGGTAGAATGCTTCGTAAAAATAATATGCAAGGAGAAAGGTACACCTTTGGCGGTTAACATATTCGACGAAAAGCTAATTGAAGCAGTGAGAGCGCGAGAATTCAGTTTATTTACACAAAGAGTGACAAGAACCACTCGAACAGAGATATGCTGTGCTTTGCTTGGGAGAACATCGCACCATGTTGTGTGTTGCAGCAGGCTTACGCACAGGTCACTATACTCAATTTCAAGACCCGTGCAGCTGTGTACGACACGGATGCACTATACTTGCAGCCTAAGCATGCATTTTTCTACACTACTACGACCGTTTCATGCCGACTGAATGCCATCAGATCATCATCAGACTAAATTCTCCCGTTTTTTTTCCCCGAATCCAGTATCTACTCCTGTAAACCTTATTTTCCACAACTCCGACGGTTACACTGTACTGGTGTTATATACCATTAGATTCAACATGCAATTCTCGTTGTGCATCACTAGATGTCTAAACGGCTCAACGATCAGTGTTCCTATAACAAACGTTTTGTTGGGTTTTTTTCTTTTCTTTTTTCCCCGATCCTACCCATATCCCCACCGTTGTGTATTTGCCGACTCCCAACTTCTAACATCTTTCCGACGACTGACACAATTTTGTGTCATACACCATGGCATTCAGCATGCATTCCCCTACAATGTTATGACCGTTTGATGCCGGCTGAAAGCCATCAGATAAATCTTCGCGTTTGCTACGGCACTGACCAGCCACTTCACAGAATCCATTACTTCTTCCTTTAATTTTTAACCATATTTTCCACTACTCCGACGGCTACACCATACTGTTGTTATAATTATACCATTAGATTCGGCATGCAAATCTCGTTGTGCATCACTAGATAGCTAAGCGGCTCAACGGCACGTTTTCCTATGATATACCCCCCCCCCCCCCCCCGATTCTACCAATATGCCCGTCGTGGAGCGCCCGGCAGTCAGTCTGTGTATTTGCCGACTCCCAACTTCTAATCTCTTTCTGAGTACCTCTGACGACTGACAACACATTTGTGTCATACATCAGGACATTCAGCATGCATTTCTCTACACTACACTACTATGACAGTTTCATACCGACTGAAAGCAATCAGAGGGCCATGAGATTCTCCCGTTTTTTACAGCACTCATCAACCATTTCACCGAATGCAGGGTCTGTCCCTTTCAAACACATTTTCCACTACTCCGACGGCTACACCATACTGATGTTATATAACATCAGATACAGCATGCACTTTTCGTTGTTCATCACTAGTTGGCTAAGGGGCTGAACTGCCCGTATTCCGATGATAACTCAAGTTTTCCCCGATCCTTTTCATCTCACTTTCCGCGCCTCCGCCGCCGTATGCAGGGCAGCCGATGTACCTGCTGACTCCTAACTTGTAACCTCTTCCTACATATTTCTGACCATTGACAGCATCTTGTATCAAACACCATGACATTCAGCATGCATTCCCCTACACTACTATGACCATTTCATGCCGGCAGAGAACTTTTCGCGTTTCCTACCGCACTGATCCACCATTTCACCTCATCAGTCCAGCATCTGCTCCTTTAAACCTTATTTTCCACTACTCCGACGGCTACACCATACCGTTATTATGCACCATTAGATTCCGCATGCAATGCTCCTTGTGCATCACTAGATGGGTAAGCGGATCAACGACTAGTTTTCCTATAACAAACATGTTTTTCCCGATCCAACCTATAAATATCCCCACCATCGTTGGCCCGACAGTAAGTCTCTGTATTTGCCGACTCCCATCTTGTAAACTCTTTCTACATACCACTGACGACTGACAACATCTTGTGCCATACACCATGACATTCAACGTGCATTCCCCTGCATTACTATGACGGTTCCATTCCGGCTGGAAGCCATCAGATAAATTTTCGCGTTTGCTACCGCGATGATCAGCCATTTCACCAAATCCAGTATCTGCTCCTTTAAACCATATTTTCCACTACTCCGACGGCTACACCATACTGCTGTTATATACCATTAGATTCAGCATGTAAATCTCATTGTGAATTGATAGATAGCTACGCGGCTCAACGGCACGTTTTCCTATTCTACTTTTTTCTCCATTCTGCCATTATCCCGGACGTCGTGCGCCCTGCAGTCAGTCTGTGTATTAACTATTTGCCGACTCTCAACTTCTAACTTCTTACTAAGTACCTCTGACGGCTGAAACCACCTTGTGTCTTACATCATAAGGCATTCCCCTACACTACCGCTGCCGTTTCATGCCGGCTGAAATCATTCAGATCATCATCAGACAAACTGATTCTCCCGTTTTCTACCGCACCTGTCAGCCATTTCCCGGAATCCAGTTTCTGCTCCTTTAAACTTTATTTTCCACTACTCCGACGGTTACACTGTACTGGTGTTATATACCATAAGATTCAGCATGTAATTCTCGTTGTGCATCAGTAGGTGTCTCCGCGGCTTAACCACCAGTTTTCCTATAACAAACGTTTTTGTGGTTTGCTTTGTCCCCCCCCCCCCCCCCGATCCTACCCATATCCCCGCCGTTGTGTATTTGACTCCCAACTTCTAACCTCTTTTTACATATTTTTGACGACAGACACTATCTTGTGTCACACACCATGACATTCAGCATGCATTCCCCTACACCTCTATGACCGGATTCAGAATGCATTTCTCTACACCACTATGACCGTTTCATACCGACTGAAAGACATCAGAGGCCCATTAGACATTTATTTGTCCACTACAGATATAACACTGTGACTGAAACTTGCCGAAAAACGCGAAACACTGAAACAAAGGCCAGCAATCATACACTCGTACAGCAAGGCCGGAAAACCGTCCAGAGACCACGTGTTCAACCAGATCAAAGGAACCTAATCGGTAAAATAAACCTTTGTCTGGAAAAGAAGACTGACAAAACTAGCAATACAAAATACGAGAGTGAATTCAAAATAAAAACTTACTTATTAGCTGGCCGGTGTCCGCCTAGGGATTTGAGTTCATGCTGGCTAGTCGGAGTAGACACAATACGGTCACACGTGGCATGCAGCAATGTGAGGTTCGAACGGGAAGAGTCGCGCGCCGGCGTGTCGCGCTTAAGCTGGTCCCACACGTTGTTAGAAGTCGCCCTATCCCTGTCCTGTCGACTGAAAGCCATCAGAAAAATTTTCGCGTTTCTACGGCACTGATCAGCCATTTCACAGAATCCAGTACTTCTTCCTTTAAACCTTATTTTCCACTACTCCGGCGGCTACACCATACTGTTGTTATATACCAGTAGAATCGACATGCAAATTACGTTGTGCTTCACTAGATAGTTAGCGGTTCAACGGCACGTTTTCCTATGCTATTCTTTTTTCCCGTTTCTACCAATATCCCCACCGTCGTACCGTGCGCCCGGCAGTCAGTCTATGTTTTTGCCGACTCTGAAATTCTACCTTTTTCTAAGTACCTCTGACCGTGCGGCTGACACCCCGCTGTGTGATCCATCATGACATTCAGAATGCATTCCTCTACACCACTATGACCGCTTCATACCGACTGAAAGACATCAGAGGCCCATTAGACATTTATTTGTCCACTACAGACATATAACACTGTGACTGAAACTTGCCGATAAACGCGAAACACTGAAACAAAGGCCAGCAGCCATACACTCGTACAGCAAGGCCGGCAAACCGTCCACGTGGCTGGTCAGACAGCGACCACGTGTTCAACCAGAACAAAGGAACCTAATCGGTAGAATAAACCTTTGTCTGGAGAGAAGAGGCCACAGAACTAATCGGTAGAATAAACCTTTGTCTGGAAAAGAAGACTGACAAAACTAGCAATACAAAATACGAGAGTGAATCAGAGGCCCATTAGACGTTTCTTTGTCCACTACAGACATATAACACTGTGACTGAAACTTGCCGAAAAACGCGAAACACTGAAACAAAGGCCAGCAATCATACACTCGTACAGCAAGGCCGGCAAACCGTCCACGTGGCTGGTCAGACAGAGGCCACGTGTTCAACCAGAACAAAGGAACCTAATCGGTAAAATAAACCTTTGTCTGGAAAAGAAGACTGACAAAACTAGCAATACAAAATACGAGAGTGAATTCAAAATATAAAAAAAACTTACTTATAAGCTGGCCGGTGTCCGCCTAGGGATTTCAGTCCATGCTGGCTAGTCGGAGTAGACACAATACGGTCACACGTGGCATGCAGCAATGTGAGGTTCGAACGGGAAGAGTCGCGCTCTCGCGTTTCTCTCGCGGCTGCGTTCCCGTGCATATGCGGAAGTCGCTCCGGCTGCCTCGTTCGGAAACGGCCAATTAGAACAAGGCGATTTCAAAATGGCGGCGGAACCACGAACGAGGCCTTCGGTCGGCGCCGCCATCTTTGTTTACATAGAAACTGACCACGTGACCTGCTCCTGGCGAACAAGCGGCGGGCAAGTAGGGGACTGTCCGCAGGGATGGATATAGACTAGCGGATGACTATCTCTCGTCTGCTATAGCCGAGGGTAGAGATGGTATAAACCACTCGGCTACAGATCACTAGATGGCGAAGCGGCTCAACGACCAGTTTACCTATAACAAACCCCCGATCCTACCCATATCCACGCCGTTGTGCACCTCGCAATCAGTACTTTCCGACTCACAACTTGTAACCTCTTTCTGCATACTTCTGACGGCTGACGCCATCTTGTGTCGCACCATGACTTTCAGCATGCATTCCCCTACATTACTATGACCGTTTCATGCCGGCTGAAAGTCATCACCGTTTGCTACCTCACTGATAAGCCGTTTCACGGAATCAGTATCTGCTCCTTTAAACATTATTTTCCACTACTCCGTCGGTACTCCATACTGTTGTTATATACCTTTAGATTCAGCATGCAAATTACGTTGTGCATCACTAGATAGTTAAGCGGCTCAACGGCACGTTTTCCTATGATTTCTTTCCCGATTCTATCAATATTCCCGCCGCCGTGCGCCCGGCAGCCAGTCTGTGTATTTGCCGACTCCCAACTTCTAACCTCTTTCTAACTGCCTCTGTCGGCTGACCACTTTGTGCCATTCATCGTGACATTCAGCATGCATTTCTCTACACTACTGCGGCCGTTCCATGCCGGCTTAAAGCCATCAGATAAATTTTCGCGTTTGCTACTTCCCTTATCACCCATTTCACCAAATCCAGTAGCTGTTCCTTTAAACCTTATTTTCCACTACTCTCCACTACACTACAATCCACAAGTGGCATCATTCTGAAGCAGACGAGTGGGTGGGGTGTGGGTGTTTGGGGGTTTAACGTCCTTTTCCACCACACACTGGTTATATCAAAGACGGAGCAACGATGAATAAGCCAGCACAATATTTGGTCCCAGCCGGGATACGAACTCACGACCCGAGCATTAGAAGTCCACCGCTCTACCATTCGGCCACCCCGGAAGCAGACGAAAATAAATCCAAGTAGTGCCTTTAGCACATGCAGGGGCGCCGGAACCGGGGGGGGGGGGATGGGGGCAGGTGACCCCCCTGTACCCAAGCAGGGGTGGGGGCAAGAGTATCTTTTTGCCCCCCCCCCCTCCCCCGGAAAATCAGGTGACTATGGCAAAAGGGGGGGGGGGGCAAAGCCATGGTCTTGCCCCCCCCCCCCCCCTCCCTCTTCCTGCTATCTCCCTCATCCCACCCAACAGAGAACTCAGTTTAGCCGTTGTATGAAACATCAAAACGACTTGGCAGAAAGTCGTGTGATAATCACTCCACCCCCGCCCCCCCCCCCACCCCCTCGCTTTTCACTTTCTTTGAGCAACGTTCTTCCTTTCAGTGGGTCCCTGGTTCGGAAAGGTTTTTGTCTGCGCAGCATCTGATGCCCCCCCCCCCCCCCCATCCCCCGCTTTTCACTTTCTTCGGGCAACGTCCTTCCTTTCACTGGCTCACTGGTTTGGAAAGGTTTTTTCTGTGCAGCATCTGAACGCCGCCGCCGCCGCCCCCCCCCCCCCCCTTTCAATTTCTCCGGGCACTTTTACTGGCTCTGGCGTTTCCCCCCTCTGAGATTCTGCCCCCCCCCCTCCCCCCAACATCTTCCGGCGCCCCTGACATGAGAAGGTCATATAGCCGCTTTGAGTATTATTTTGGAGACTACAAAAAAGAAGGCTTAGGAGGCCGCTATGATTTACAGTAAAGGAAAATTCTACTCTGAAAAGGACGATAACTTCTCGCAACACGTCATACATCAACATTCACTTTATGCCAAGCCTTCGTTTATGTACAGCCCATGCCCCATTCAAGTTTCAAAAACTGACGGACGTGTACGTGCCTTTTGGAATTGTCTGCGTGTCCTAAGTCAGCTGTTTTTGCTGATTTTATCCAGCCCCCCCCCCACCCCACCCCACCCGCGCTGATTTTATCCAGTCCCCCCCCCCCCCCCCCCCCCAACGGGTTTGCTGCTGCGATCCTGATTACACGAAAGTATCGCACGGCGTTTTGCGGAAGAACACTGCAAGTGATCCTGTCCTACCTATTATTTTTCTCAGAGGTCGTAGTTGTAGTGTCTGCAGACGGGGAGTAGTCAAAATAGACCGTGCTACTCGCTTCAAAACTTTCGTTGTTTGTCCGCTTGAAAGGATAGGGGTCACTTATTAACAAGATCACCACTTTAACTAACACGTCACTCCTTTGCCAAGAAGCGCGCACGCTCATATTTCAAATATAATTATGACTTTAAGTTTCTGAGTAATCATAGTCAAAAGATTTATAGCGTAGTATCACCGGTGCTACTGACTGGCGTCCGTACTGAATGCACCCCGGAATCTTGTTGTATGAACAGTTTGACCGCATAATTATTGTTTAGCTTGGGATAATTCTTTGAAGCTAACCCGAAGTGTATCATGTCTCCTCTATCTGAGGAATTATGTAAAATCAAGAAATGCAGCCGACACACAGAAGACAGACGAGTGTCCCTAAATTACTAATTTATTTTACCAACATTCCACAGTCACTGTTGGTGATTTTCTATTTTGACTCAAGACAAAAATTTGTAAAAGTCTGCCTTGAAATCGACGCGGTAGGATTTTTGTGGAAAAAGCACTTTATGTGTTACTTCTATGTGACTTTTGGGTGCTGTCTGCCAAGCTGTGAATAAATCATAAAAAAAAAATGCTTGCCAAACCTCGCTTTACGTACCCGATCTTTTCAACCCACACCCCCATGTTGGTGTGTAGGTCATGGAGCCTTGGGGTGTACTGTAATCGCCAGTCATTTTCTGGTTAAATCTGTTGACACGTGCACGACCTAAGAAAAGTCGCCTGCTCGTAACTCCAAAGAAAGATCATAACGACAATCTTTCACTTTATAATTGCAAGTTGGTCCAGCATCAGTTTCGTAAACTTTTCCCTAGGGTTTCAACTGCACACATTTTCCATTGAGTCGCAGATCTACTGGGTTTTATGTCAGCTGGCGGGAAGAGGCGTTTCAACCTCTCCACTTCAGGTTACGCTGATATCTAAATTCCGTCCAAAAAATAAAATAAAAGTGCAGTATTTAGGCAGACATAAAAGTCTGTGCTTGAAAAAGTTTCCAGTTTTACGCGCAAGTTGGCTATTTCGAAACAAATTCTTCTCTGACTTGGGTGTAGCGGCATTCATTGTGGTCGTTATGGGGTGAAGTGGTGATCAATTTCACGGACACAGTTTCGAACACTGGACTATTCAAAATAGCTGAGCATGATTTTTTTTTTCTTGAGACAGCGCGTAACGTTTGAAATATTAAAAGCGTATCCATAGTCTTTGTAAAGTTCGTTTTCTCCACAGTTCGTAATAAAGGCAATTGTTATGTTTGTTTGTATAATGTTTTGTTTGTTTGTTTGTTTGTGTGTTTCTTTTTGGTGTTTTTATAATTTTCTTTGTTGTAGTTTTGGGGTGTGTTTTTAGTTTTGTTTGTTTTGGGGTTGTTGGTTTTTTTTTTTTTTTTTTTGTTGGTTGATGTTTTGTTGTTGTTTGCGGTGGGGGGGGGGGGGGATTGTGTCTTCCTGGAGGGCAGATGTTTATTAACCAATGGAAAATAGGAGAATGGGATATAATAACTGGGTATTGTTCAGGAGCTTTACGTAATTTCTTGAATTCGCCCAAGGCACTGAAAACAAAATTTAATCCTCACATTAAACACACACACACACACATTCTGTCGCGCACACTTGACATAAATCACAACCACGTGTTGACATTTTCGGCTCAACGCTTAAGTTTCTAAATTCAGAATTGCATATTTCAAATATTGGGGGCTAGATATTTCCATAACTAAATCAACGCACACCAATAAGCTCAGTCCCGTGTCTACTGTGCCTTGGCTATGGGGCACGCGTGGATAATGGGATTATAGGAGACATTGTAATAATTCTGCTGCAAGCGCCAATAGACGATAGGGAGCCTATTTGATTAGATGTATCTTTGATCTGTTACACAAACAGATTCAGTTTTACAAAGTAAACAGTACATTGGTACAATGGAACCGCTCAAAACAGTTCAAGAACGGGAGGGAACTGCCTGAAAACTTGTTGTTTTCTTCCTAAAATTGTGTATTAACGTTCCTCCACAAGAGTGGTGGGGGACAACCTAAAAAAATGCATTGAACCACGTGAAGGCAACGCTCCCGTTGCTGAAGTCGGAGTCGAATCGGTCCAAATGGTGAGGATGTTCGAGGAAGAGTTCATCTGAAATGATGAATATGCGTCTGTGGTAGTCATGTATTGAAATGAGAAAAGAAAAATATGGTTAGTAAGGACATCATGTGAAACATAGGCACGTGTCCACCCACTAATGCCTTAAGGGCTGGGAGGCGGGTGTTTGCTGATTAACTAATTATAGACTATTGATCCATGGCGTGGCGCAGCTATTCAGGGCCAAGGCAAGTCTTCACACCTTTCGAGACTGGTGCCGATAGAAATGGGTCAGGGATTCTTTACCTTAGTTACTTTTTTTGATTAGCTGATAATCGAGCTAAACCGGGTACGTTTTAATTACCAGAGAGAGAGAAAGAGAGAGCACCCAGTATCCATTTCTTTTTGTTGTGACTGGGCCCGCTTGGTAAAAACTAATCAGGTCTACGTGATATATGCCCGCTGACGCCGCCAGCGTGTCCCGTCTTCGGGGTGTCTGCTGCGGGGTATTGGACGTTTCACACCACCGCGATACATGACCGCGAGCGGCGTCCGTGGCGAAGTGTTCTCAGAAGTATTAATCCACAGAGAGTTATTTTTTGGGTTTTTTTGTTTTGTTTTTGTTTTGTTTTGTTAAACAAGAAGCGCCAAAGTTGTCACGCACCAAACAGTTAAGGAAAGAATTTAATTAAAGATTCGTAGCTATGAAGGTAACGACTTAAGGGTATTTAAACAAACAGTGCGATACACATCAAGAAAGTGGAGAAAACTCAGATGCGAGGTGAGGTTTTGTGTACAATGTTTGCTTCTTTGGTCAGTTACCACCTCAGCACCCCCCCCCCCCCCCGCCAAGTTACCAGAACCTTGATACCAAGGTGTTTCAGAGAGATATATATATATTTGTTTAGTCCATGCTTTCAACGGTCACAGCTGCTCGTACGCCATGGCGCCTAAACTGTTTAAGAAGGAATTTTTTCCTTCCATTCTTCCCTTCCTTTGTTGTTGTTGTTGTTTCGTCCGTCTTTCATCGTTTGCCAAATTCTTTTTAATTATTTGCATGTTTACGATGCGCATTTCATAATAATAAATCGTACAAGCTGTGCCGTCAGACGCTTATCATTTTGTGGTTAACGTGTGCATGCACATGTTTATTATCAGCGAAAAAAATCATTGCAGGACGGAAATTTATATAACACTCAATGAGCATAAACAAGCTGAGCTACTAGTATACTAGTATCGATCAGGGTGAAACAAACACAGTGTAACCGTATTGCAACGGCAGACGAAATTAATCCTAAAATCTAATTAATCAATAAGAGAGAGAGAGAGAGATTAAATGGAAACTGCACAGACGACGGTTCACAATAAAAAAAAAAAAATTAACAGTGTTGGGTTGGTGTGCGGAACAGAACTAAGAACATTTCCTTTTTAATTTTTTCCATGATTTTAATGGTTCCTATTCCTCGCACGACTTCGAACATTCTCACGTGCGTAACACTATTGACCGACCCTCCTTGCATTTAGAACGTGGTCCTCATGTTCCACGCGACAAGGTGTCAAGCTGGCTACTCGGCGGGCTTGATCATTGGGTACGTGCGGATAATGAATGGGAGTATAGCTGAGGAGAGTGCCTTCTCTTTCGTTTCTCTCTCTCTCTCTGTGGCGGTCGTCAGTAGCGGATTGCTTGATCGGTGTGATTGTTCACGCTTAATTATAAACAGTGTCGTTGTCTGCTGTCACACCATCTTCCCCCCCACCCCAACCCTGCTTGCTGTATAGTTTTAACACACCGTAGTATCGCTCAGGGGTGAAACAAACACAGTGTTACCGTATTGCAACGGCAGACGAAATTAATCCTAAAATCTCATTTATCAATAAGAGAAAAGAAGAGAGAGAGAGGAGAGAGAGAGAGAGAGAGAGAGAGAGAGAGAGAGAAAAGATATTAAATGGAAACTGTAACTGCACAGACAGCGGTTCACCATTTAAAAAAAAAATTAACAGTATTGGGTTGGTGTGTGGAACAGAACTAAGAATATTTTATTCCCCCCAACCCCCCCCCCCCCCCCCCCCCCCCCCCCCCCCTCCCCCCCCCCCCCCCCCCCCCCCCCCCCCCCCCCCCCCCCCCCCCCCCCCCCCCCCCCCCCCCCCGATGAAAAGTGTTCATCTTTTCCTCGCACGACTGCGAACATTCTCACGTGCGTAACACTATTGACCGACTCCTTGCATTTAGAACGTGGTCCTCATGTTCCACGGACAAGGTGTCAAGCTGGCTACTCGGCCTTGATCATGGGGCACCTGGGAGTATAGGCGGCCTAGTGGTTAGAAGAGTGCTCTCGTTCTCTCTCTCTGCTTTCACCGTGCTTTACCAGAGAGAGAGAGAGCACCTAGCGTATACACTGGGCCCGATCAGATCAAAAGCACTGCTAAAAAGGGCGGAGCATCAATTCCTGTGCCACCGTGCTTGGGTCGGCTGTAACGAAGGGACTTGGCGGCTGTCAGACGATGAGATCAAAAGGAAATGGGCGGAGCTGTAAGAGGCGAAGGGATTTGGCGGCTGTCAGACGATGAGATCAAAAGGAAATGGGCGGAGCTCCAAGTCCCCTGCTACCAGCCAAGTGAGACGAGAGAGCAAAGCCGCGGCGACTACCCGACAACAATTAAGCGGGTGCCCCTTCTTGCGGGACGAGCCAGCCATACTGGAAACCAGTTAACTGTTTTAGCGGCTCCAACGCATAAGAGACGGAGGACACCAAATAACCGGCTAAATACAATAATTATGTTCAGTTTAAACCGGGCAATGCCTTTTGCTGGGAACCCAGAAAAGATTTGACATGTTTTATATTTACTATTTAGCTGTTATTTCACATCAAGCTGTTGTATACCGGACGAGTATTTTGATTCAAGATGCAAATCAACCCTGGATATTAAAAAAGGGTCGGAATACCAACAGCTTGATGGGGTGTAAATGCTTTTATAATATAATCCTTTTCGGGGGCCACTTTATGGAATATTTTGAACGTTTATCGTACTAAAAAACTGACAGCCGTGACCGGCTGCACATAGCAGACGAAGGAGTTTGTACGCCGGGAGATCACGGAGCCGACAGAATAAGGTGCGTCTTTTTATGCAAGCAATGTCAATTCACTCAAGAAATGAAGACACATACAAGGGTGGGTGGGTGGGTGTTTTGGGGTTTAACGTCCTTTTCCATCACATACGGGTGATAACAAAGACCGGGCAACAATGAAAAAGCCAGCACAAATAATTATTAGAAGTTCAACGCTCTACCATTCGGCCACCACGGCTCCCGAAGAAGACACAAACATGCTAACGCTTTGAAGGAGATGCAAGTTTGCAAGGTAAATTCGAAACCGACCAAGCACAGCTAAGTCTGTTCACACCAGCATGGGTCTCGTGTAGTCGCGCAACATGAAGCTTCCCGAGTGTTTATTCTAATCTTCTTAACTTCTAGTACTTCAAGAAGCTTCTGCTGGACCGGAGATCTAGACAAGGAATACGCTATGACTGGAGAAATTTTAGATGACAAGATGCATTTTTTTTTCGTAAAGAAACAGTGGTGTTTTTTGGGGTTTTTTTTTCCTTCGTGACAAAAACAATTTTTTTCACGACAAAACAGTTGTTTCGCGAAAAAGGAAAAATTGTCGCAAAAACGTCTTTTTTTCCGCGAAAAACGGCGATTGTCTATTTCGCAAATATATTTGATTTTTTCGTGAAAAAAATTCTTGAGGAAAAACTGACTTTTTTCGCGAAAAAAAAATCTTTCGTTCCGACTTTTCTCGGAAAACTTTTTTTTCCCGCAAAAACAAACAACAAACCAACAAAAACAGTTTTTCCCTTCACGACAAGTGCACGAACTGTGGTCAGTATCCATTTTACAATTAACTTAGTGCAAAAAAGCAAGCAAACAAACAAAAAACCCCAACAACTGACGGCTCTTGATGCTTCCGTTTTTGTGGTGATTCAACAGGCATGACAATTGTGATAAACATGTTTACATGACATCAAAGTGAATGACAACTGTTCCGTTTGAAGTTCGTTGAAACTGCATAGTTACAACTTTATTTGACTCAAGCTATGAAAGAAAGCCAAATGTGGAAAATGTTTTCAAAAATGTTTGGAAGAAGATTTTGCAGGGAAAAATATGGACTAGCACTGGTGAATGTGAAATGCTTTTGAAACGGAACATTTCCTGAATCAGCCCTCAGTTAGCGCCTTTAATTCTTGGATGGTGAAGAAAATAGTCCATAGAAACGACTGCAGCACTAACTGATTTCTTTGTTTTTGTTGTGAGTGCTGCTCGTGCACACACGAGATACTCAGGACCAAAAGGTGTCCTCTGTTCTAACTGTTTTGCGATACGTAGGGGAGAGGATGTGAAACTCCGATTTTCCAAGATTTATTTCCGTCCGTGTCAGGGTCGACCTCAATACCCGTGAACAGCCACTAAGTCTGATCGCTGTGTGAGGTTTTATCGCGCACAGACAGACATTAGCTGTTGTTTTATAATAATAGAGATAGACGAGAAGGACAGGGAGGAAGATGAAGAGAAAGAAGAGGGAGAGAGACAGAAAGGGCTGGTTTGGCTGGCGCACCTGACCAAATATTCGCAGGATTGTAAATACTTTACTGGTTATTTTTTTTACCCATGCGGTGGTAGCCAATGTTTCAACGCTGGATATAGGCCTACCGCGGTTTTCCCCCCAGCGGCTCCCAAGACCCCCAATCGAAATTTAGGGTTTTCGGTGATTCAACACCAATGACAGACAGGAATACATAAGTGCGAGTTTGGATGCAAGCATTTTTGTGATTGGCTGATTGCTTGTTGTGTTTGACCTTGCTTTGTTTGCTTTATATACACCCACAGATTTTAACATGTATGCGAATGGTAGCGATGATCCTAAATGTAAAACATTTGCATTTCTTTTTGTTTTATTCACACGGGATAAAGGTCTGCACCGGATTCAGCTTCATTTAGTGGGATACCGACACGCAATGAATGTCTGCATCGGAATCAGCTTCATTTAATCGGGTATCAACACGGAGTGAATGTCTGCACGGGATTCAGCTTCATCCAGTGGGATACCGACACGGGATAAAGGTCTGCACCGAATTCAGTTTCATTTAGTGGGATACCGACACGGGATAAAGGTGTCACCAGATTCAGCTTCATTTAGTGGGATTCGAACACGAAGCGAATGTCTGCGCCGGATACAGCTTCATTTAGTGGGATACTGACACGAAATAAAGGTCTGCGCCTGATTCAGCTTCATTTAGTGGGAATCGAACACGGAGCGAATGTCTGCGCCGGATTCATTTAGTGGGATGCCGACACGGAGTGAATGTCTGCGCCGGATTCAGCTTCATTTAGTGGGATACCGACACGGGATAAAGGTCTGCACCGGATTCAGCATAATTTACTGGGTATCAACACGCAATGAATGTCTGCATCGGAAACAGCTTCATTTAGTGGGTATTACACGCAATGAATGTCTGCATCGAAATCAGCTTCATTTCGTCGGCTGTTAACACGTTCTCTAGTGCCATGTTCAGTCAAAAATAAAGCGCTTAAGCCCAGACGCGCATTCCCGGTAAAAGCCTTGTCAGCTGATCAAGTTCAGCATCATCAAGGCACGTGTCAGTGTCGTCAGTGTCTACGTTACATCCGATCCCATTTAGTAAAGCTTATTTTTGGTGATAATATTTATTCCGGCCGCGTGAACACGTATTTAGGACAGGAAGAAAATGCCAGCATTGAAAATAGATTTAGTTTTACGTGTATTAACACGGAATCAATGTCTGTATCGGAATCAGCTTCATTTAGTCGGGTATCAACACGCAATGAATGTCTGCATCGGAATCAGCTTCATTTAGTCGGGTATCAACACGCAATGGATGTCTGCATCGGAATCGGCTTCATTTAGTCGGGTATCAACACGCAATGGATGTCTGCACCGGAATCAGCTTCATTTAGTCGGGTATCAACACGCAATGAATGTCTGCATCAGAATCGGCTTCATTTATTCGGGTATCAACACGCAATGAATGTCTGCATCGGAATCGGCTTCATTTAGTCGGGTATCAACACGCAATGGATGTCGGCATCGGAATCAGCTTCATTTAGTCGGGTATCAACACGGAGTGAATGTGTGCACCGGATTCAGCTTCATTTGGTGGTATACCGACACGGGATAAAGGTCTGCACCGGATTCAGCTTCATTTAGTGGAATACCGACACGGGATGAAGGTCTGCACCGGATTCCGCTTCATTTACTGGGATTCGAACACGGAGCGAATGTCTGCGCCGGATTCAGCTTCATTTAGCGGGATACGAACGCGGAGTGAATGTCTGCGCCGGATTCAGCTTCATTTAGTGGGATACCGACACGGGATAAAGGTCTGCACCGGATTCAGCTTCATTTAGTGGGATACCGACACGGGATAAAGGTCTGCACTGGATTCAGCTTCATTTACTGGGTATCAACACGCAATGAATGTTTGCATCGGAATCAGCTTCATTTAGTCGGGTATTAAGACGCATTGAATGTCTGCATCGGAATCGGTATCATTTCGTCGGCTGTTAACACGCAATGAATGTCTGCATCGGAATCAGCTTCATTTCGTCGGCTGTTAACGCGCAATGAATGTCTGCATCGGAATCAGCTTCATTTCGTCGGCTGTTAACACGCAATGAATGTCTGCTTCGGAATCAGCTTCATTTAGTCGGGTATCAACACGCAATGAAATTCTTAAAACCGGGCCAAACATTCGAGAGGGCACACATTACTTGTACGCATGATTTGTCGTATTGCATTACTTACGGTACGGGAAATGCTGTGTGTGCGTGAATACGGCTCACCCTTGGGATACGAACACGGAGTGAATGTCTGCGCCGGATTCAGCTTCATTTAGTGGGATACCGACACGCAATAAATGCCTGCATCGGAATCAGCTTCATTTAATCGGGTATCAACACGCAATGAATGTCTGCATCGAAATCAGCTTCAGTTAGTCGGGTATCACCACGCAATGAATGTCTACATCGGAATCGGCTTCATTTAGTGGGTATCAACACGCAATGAATGTCTGCATCGGAATCGGCTTCATTTAGTTGGGTATCAACACGGACTGAATGTCTGCACGGGATTCAGCTTCATTTAGTGGGATACCGACACGGGATAAAGGTCTGCACCGGATTCAGCATAATTTACTGGGTATCAACACGCAATGGATGTCGGCATCGGAATCAGCTTCATTTAGTCTGGTATCAACACGCAATGAATGTTTGCATCGGAATCAGCTTCATTTAGTCGGGTATCAACATGGAGTGAATGTCTGCACCGGATTCAGCTTCATTTAGTGGAATACCGACACGGGATGGAGGTCTGCACCAGATACAGCCTCATTTAGTGGGATACGAACACGGAGTCAATGTCTGCGCCGGATTCAGCTTCATTTAGTGGGATACCGACACGGGATAAAGGTCTGCACTGGATTCAGCTTCATTTACTGGGTATCAACACGCAATGAATGTTTGCATCGGAATCAGCTTCATTTCGTCTGCTGTTAAGACGCAATGAATGTCTGCATCGGAATCAGCTTCATTTCGTCGGCTGTTAACACGCAATGACTGTCAACATCGGAATCAGCTTCATTTCGTCTGCTGTTAACACGCAATGAATGTCTGCATCGGAATCAGCTTCATTTCGTCGGCTGTTAACACGCAATGACTGTCAACATCGGAATCAGCTTCATTTCGTCGGCTGTTAACACGCAATGAATGTCTGCATCGGAATCAGCTTCATTTAGTCAGGTATCAACAAGCAATTGAAATTCTTAAAACCGGTCCAAACATTCGAGAGGGCACACATTACTTGTATTCATGATTTGTCGCATTGCATTACTCACGGTACGGGAAATGCCGTGTGTGCGTGAATACGGCTCACCCGTTCTCTAGTGTCATGTTCAGTCAAATATAAAGCGCTCAATCCCAGACGCGCATTCCCGGTAAAAGCCTTGTCAACTGGTCAAGTTCAGTATTATCAAAGGCACGTATTCAGTGAGTGTCTACGTTACATCCGATCCCATTTAGTGAAGCGTATTTTTTGGTGATAATATTTATTCCGGTCGTGTGGACACTTATTTAGGACAGGAAAAAAAATGCCAGCATTGAAAATAGATTTAGTTTTACGTGTATTAACACGGAATAAATGTCAGTCTGCATCGGCCTCGGAATCAGTTTCATTTAGTCGGGTTTCAATACGCAGTGAATGTCTGCGTCTACGGAATCAGCTTCGTTTAGACGGATATCGCCGGACACGCTATAAATGTCTGCCGGCTTCGGAATCACCTTCATTTAATCGGGTATCAACACGCAATGAATGTCTGCATCGGAATCGGCTTCATTTAGTCAGGTATCAACACGCAGTGGATGTCTGCATCGGAATCGGCTTCATCTAGTCGGGTATCAACACGCAATGAATGTCTGCATCGGAATCGGCTTCATTAGTCGGGTATCAACACGCAATGATGTCTGCATCGGATTCAGCTTCATTTAGTCGGGTATCACCACGCAATGGATGTCTACATCGGAATCTGCTTCATTTAGTCGGGTATCAATACGCAACAATGAATGTTTGCATCGGAATCAGTTTCATTTAGTCGGGTATAAACACGGAGTGAATGTCTGCACCGGATTCAGCTTCATTTAGTTGGATACCGACACGGGATAAAGGTCTGCACCGGTACAGCTTCATTAGTGGGATTCGAACACGGAGCGAATGTCTGCGCCAGATTCAGCTTCAGCATTTAGTTGGATACTGATACGGGATAAAGGTCTGCACCGGATTCAGCTTCATTTAGTGGGATTCGAACACGGAGCGAATGTCTGCACCGGATTTAGCTTCATTTAGTTGGATACCGACACGGATAAAGGTCTGCACCGGATTCAGCTTCATTAGTGGGATTCGAACACGGAGCGAATGTCTGCGCCAGATTCAGCTTCAGCATTTAGTTGGATACCGATACCGGATAAAGGTCTGCACCGGATTCAGCTTCATTTAGTGGGATTCGAACACGGAGCGAATGTCTGCACCGGATTCAGCTTCAATGAGTGGGATACCGACACGGGATAAAAGTCTGCACCGGATTGAGCTTCATTTAGTGGGATACGAACGCGGAGTGAATGTCTGCGCCGGATTGAGCTTCATTTAGTGGGATACGAACACGTAGTGAATGTCTGCGCCGGATTCAGCTTCATTTAGTGGGATACGACCACGGAGCGAATGTCTGCGCCGGATTCAGCTTCATTTAGTGGGATACGACCACGGAGGAATGGTCTGCGCCGGATTCAGCTTCATTAAGTGGGGTACCGACACGGGATAAAGGTCTGCACCGGATTCAGCTTCATTTAGTGGGATTCGAACACGGAGCGAATGTCTGCACCGGATTCAGCTTCATTTACTGGGTATCAACACGCAATGATGTCTGCATCGAATCAGTCTCATTTAGTCGGGTATCAACACGCAATGAATGTCTGCATCGGAATCAGTCTTCATTTAGTCGGGTATCAACACGCAATGAATGTCTGCATCGGAATTAGCTTCATTTAGTCGGCTGTTAACACGCAAATGACTGTCAACATCGGAATCAGCTTCATTTCGTCGCTGTTAACACGCAATGAATGTCTGCATCGAAATCAGCTTCATTTAGTCAGGTATCAACAAGCAATTGAAATTCTTAAAACCGGTCCAAACATTCGAGAGGGCACACATTACTTGTATTCATGATTTGTCGCATTGCATTACTCACGGTACGGGAAATGCCGTGTGTGCGCGAATACGGCTCACCCGTTCTCTAGTGCATGTTCAGTCAAATATAAAGCGCTCAAGCCCAGACGTGCATTCCCGGTAAAAGCCTTGTCAACTGATCAAGTTCAGCATCATCAAGGCACGTGTTCAGTCAGCGTCTACGATACATCCGATCCCATTTAGTGAAGCTTATTTTTGGTGATGATATTTATTTCGGCCGCGTGGACACTTATTTAGGTCAGGAAAAAAAAAATGCCAGCATTGAAAATAGATTTAGTTTTACGTGTATTAACACGGAATAAATGTCAGTCTGAGTCAGCCTCGGAACCAGTTTCATTCAGTCTGGTATTAATACGCAGTGAATGTCTGCATCGGCGGAATCAGCTTCGTGTATACGGATATCGTCGGACACGCTATAAATGTCTGCCGGCATCGGAATCAGCTTCATTTAGTCGGGCATTAACACGCAATGAATGTCTGCATCGGAATCAGTTTCATTTAGTCGGGTATCAACACGCAATGAATCTCTGCATCGGAATCAGCTGCATTTAGTGGGATACCGACACGGGATAAAGGTCTGCACCGGATTCAGCTTCATTTAGTCGGATTTGAACACAGAGCGAATGTCTGCCCCAGGATTCAGCTTCATTTAGTGGGATACGAACACGGAGTGAATGTCTGCGCCGGATTCAGCTTCATTTAGTGGGATACTGACGCGGGATAAAGGTCTGCACCGGATTCAGCTTCATTTACTAGGTATCAACACGCAATGAATGACTGCATCAGAATCAGCTTCATTTAGTCGGGTATGTCTGCATGGGAATCAGCTTCATTTCGTCGGCTGTTAACACGCAATGAATGTTTGCATCGGAATCAGCTTCATTTAGTCGGGTATCAACACGGGTATCCCACTAAATCAAGCTGAATCTGGTGCAGACATTCAGTCCGTGTTGATACCCGACTGAATGTCTGCACTGGATTCATCTTCAATTAGTGGGATACCGACACGGAATATAATTATGTCCGCACCAGATTCAGCATCTTTTAGTCGGTTACGTACACTGAGTAAACTTCTGTGCCGGGTTACCAACACGGACTGAATGCCGTCTGCCCCGGAATCAGCTTCATTAATAAAGAAATCACATTTATTAGCGTTTTTCAGTCCCATTTTCTGCCGCAAAATGTTCGTGGGATAAATGTTATGTAAGATTCTACAATGATGTAGGTCTTAATCTGGTTTCTTTTGTGCAGTTAATAGCCACTGACCAGTGCAGATTGCGTAGACCATATTTGCCATGCCAAAATCGAACGGAACAAGACACAATTGTGCCTGACTTTGACAATAACAATCGTATATCTTGTGGGGATGTCTTCGTCTATTTCGTATATGACCCGGGGGGAGGGGGGGGGGCATTTTTTAAAACTTGCCACGATAAGACACAGCATGCTACAGTGGTTTGACTTAATCCCACGGGAGAGAGAGAGAGAGAGAGTGCACAAGAGAGAGAGAGAGAGAGAGAGAGACTCAGACTCAGACATTTAATGCTCTTCAGGCATCCGCCCATAAACAATGATTACAAACATATATGAATACTGCGTAACATAAAACAAAAATAGCAAAGCTGGAATCCAGCCTTAGTCCGATGCGGAAATCCTACAGTCAGTAATGTCTTTAGGAATTACAATTTTGATTTGTCTCACACTTTACAAGGATGATTCCTGGTCGCACGATCAGCAGCCTAAGTATTGTCTGATTAGATTTACGATGACCCGCCTGTCCTCGTTCCCACGTCTCAGCAACACGTCATAGTCCGAACGTTTCACTGGTGGTCGTACTCTTATGGATATGAGGAGGGTACGGTCCTGTAGACGCAGCTGAGGAGGGGGGGGGGATTTTTTTCAAAATTGCCGCAATAAGGCTAAGGGTGCTACTATACTTTCAGATGTGCACGCATTGACGGACTCCAATAGGAAGTGGGGGCAGTTTTTCAGCACGGTTTTGTCGCGGCCGGTTTCTGGACACTGTGTGAACTCTGCAACTGACCGTGGGTGTGACAGAGTTGGGGAGCCGGGGTGGCCGAATGGTAGAGCGTTGGACTTATGATGCTCGGGTCGTGAGTTCGTATCCCGGCTGGGGCCAAATATTTGTACTGGCTTTTTCATCGTTGCCCCGTCTTTGATATCACCCGTATGTGGTGGAAAAGGACGTTAAATCCCCAAACACCCACCCCCACCCCCTGTAAAAAAATTTCGCACGTCGGAAAGCTTTTTGTTGGGAGCTTAGATCTTTAACAGTGTTGGGTGGGGGTGTGGGGCACAGCTAAGAACATTCTGTTTCAGTCATTGCGGGTTCGTGATTATCATGGTTCACCTCTTCAGTCCGTCCTCGCACTACTTTGAACCGGCAATCGCACGTGCCTCACACAATTGGAGGACTCTCCTTGACGTGGTCCTCGCGCTTCACGCGACCAGGTGACAAGCTGGTAACTTGGCCTTGACGGATAAAGGGATTATGGGTCGCCTTATGCTGACCAGATAACTCGGGCACCAAGCCAATGATAGCTCTTGGCTTGGCGTCCATGCCTCTACAGAACCGGTAAGGAATGGCAAATTTGTGGCGACTAAGAACAATGGTAAAACCACAAAAAAAGTCTAATTTGGTCAAAAGTAAGGGTGTGTGGGTGTTTGGGAGTTTAATGGTCAAGAATAACGTAGCGTTTACGGCGGCAAGCATACTCTGGCAGTAACACTGACTGTGCATGTGAATAAGTCGCAGCAAGGGTTTCGTTCCATTCGAGAGGCTAGCGGACGATTTTTCCTCGCCATGTTTGATTGCGTATTGACAACGTGACACATCACGTGGTGTCTAAAAAATAGTACCGGCGGTAAACAAACGTGCAGCAGACCGGCGACACAATCTACATAGACAGACGAAATGCTAAATGTGCTAGGGTATTAGACTCAAACTGCCAGACGTAGCGTCGCCAGCCGAGATCCGACGCGTTATACACCCTCTGTAGCCATGCTAGAAATCTCAGAGGTAAATGTTGTTTGAACGGACACATACAAAAGGAAAAAGAAATCATCCTACATGTAGTCAGGCAGTGAGATGATAGTGTGGTATCATTCTACTCATGATTACACTAAGTAAAGACAGCAATCTTACAATCACATACCACATCACTGTAGAAGATGCAAACATTTCTTGTATACGTCACCGACGATGCAAATATTACTCAATTTTCACCAAAACTTAAACTGCAGTTCGGGAGGGAAGCAAAACTGCCACCATTTTTGTTTTGTCGTCATCATTAGCTTGCTTCACGTCCTATGGTTTTTAGCCCTTAAGGACAAGTTGTTCCTGGTATGTGTCTTTGGCTGCTTGGCTTGGCGAGTGTCTTTGAGGTAGATAAGGGCTGTTTTGCTTTGATTTAAACATGGTTTTATTTCGCTGGTCAGGTCAGTTACACAAACAAATATTTAGGTGATGGCAAGAGGCCAGAAGCCTATATATATAGCCTCCGCCTGTGAACACTCACAACGTCAGTATTACGGCGATACTGTCACAGCGTACAGCGTAATAATAACAGTGAAAAGACAGGAGAGGGGAGGAGGGAAAGTAAGAAGAGGAGAAAGTGAGAAGAAGAGAGAGGGAGGGGAAGGCAAGGTCAGGGAGGGGGAATTGGTTCGGTTGGCGCAGCCGACAGACTGCCCGCGGCACAGTAAGTGCTTAAACTACTCATTACTGTATGGTAAAGCGCTGGCTGTTTATTATAAACTCATGTACAAATTTGAAGATTGTGAGGTTTTCTTGACTGTTTTGCTTTGCTTTGGGCAACGTCAGAGGTTCTCTGCTTAGGTTTCAGATGTCTGGTCTGAGTTGTTTTTCAGTGCCTCAGTCTGTTCTGTCATCCGTGCTTTAGCCTTTGGATCATCACTGGGGTGTCCTTTCGCTCTTAGGTATTAATGTACATGTACAACCATTTTGTCAGATCTGATCTGACGATTGCGTCGGCCAGGATTCTCACTGGCCTATCGGCAAGTGCTTGGTGTGGCCTGAGGAAGTCTGCGGTCTTCAGTGAGTGTCTGTCTCTCAGGTCCCAGACTGGCTGGAGGCTGACAGGCAAGCCTTCACAGCCATTCTTTTTTTTTTTTTGTCTCGGTTGTCCACGACATACATGGAGAGATAGTGGCGTGGTCTCTGGTGATAAAGTCGAAACCAAGGTTATTTCAGCGAAAACGATTTTTAGCCTCTAGCCATTTTTAGCGCCACTCGCCATCCGCGGAAAGTAATTTGCCCCCAATGTTATGGGGTATAGGCACATAACGGTTACAATTACTAACCTCTCGCTATCACAGTTTTCACTCACCCAGGAACACATAGTTTGGACCTGTGGCTAAAGGTACGACCCCGACCTCTTAGCCACGTGACTAGGGTTAGTGACGAGAATGCCCCCCACCCCCACCCTCTCTCTCCCTCTGAGGTTGCCTATGGTGAACTCAGCTGCTTAATCAGTTTTATAGTTAACGCTTAAAACGTTAGCGTGGCCACCTTCTACTGTCACACATTCACCCCCCCCCCCCGCCTGCTCCCCCCCCCCCCGTCTCTACCCTCACCTCCCCCCCCCCCCCGCCTCCTCCACCCCCCCCCCCCCCCCGTAACTACGTAAGGTGGTCTCACAACTTTCACTCCCCTTTCACATCACAGACAGTCAGAAAGGCACGCATGCAAAACGTCATTCACTCCCTTTCCTACACACAGGTAAATAGCGGTTCCTTTTTTACCTTTATACACAAATAGAATCAGACAACTAAACACTCACTCAATCAATACACTGAATTCACACGCAGTTACTAAAGACTTAATTACTTAGCTACTTTGACAAATGACTAACACAGAAGTCTCAAGTTAACAAAAGTACCCCAGTTACCCTTCAAACATGTGCTTAAATAAGAAATATACTACAGCGCGGACATAACCATCCACAAAGACACCATGTGAAACATAGGTATGTGTCCACTTACTGGCGCCGTTCCGGGGGGAGGGGTGGGGGTGCTAATTATCCAGTAATAGACTGCTACTGCAAATCGAGTCTTCATACCTAGTGACGGCAGAAATTGGTCGTGTTGTTACTTACCTGATCGAGGTAAAACCGTTGAGAGAGGGAGAGAGAGAGAGAGTTGGGGTGTTTGGGAGTTTAGCGTCCTTTTCCACCAGTTTGATATCAAAGACAGGGCAACGAGAAAAAGGCCAGCAGAAATATTTGGCCCAAGCCGGGATTCGAACTCACAACCCGAGCATTGAGAGTCCAACGCTATACTATTCTGCTATTCCAGCTCCCAGAGAGAGAGAGAGAGAGTATCCATTTCTGAGTTTCATTTCATCTAAATCAACAATGCGTTGCTGTGTGCCATTTTTCCGTTCCAGTTGTGGCAACCCCCCGCATTTTACATCTAGACATCTTGTGTGCTCTTCAGACATGCCCACGATTTACAAATGAAATTTGCGCTTTATGCATGACTGCGTTTTACATGTACAATTTGTGCTTATGGTATGACTGCATTTTACATGTACAATTTGTGCTCATCATATGACTGCATTTTACATGTACAATTTGTGCTCATCGTATGCCCGCATCTTACAGGTACAATTTGTGCTCATCAAATGCCCGCATCTTACATGTACAATTTGAGCTTATCTTTTAAATTGTAATGTACCTCACTGTATGGATGTTTCTGCTTTTTTATGCCAACAGACATTTCACGTATACTCCACACAGTCTAGATACAAATGTTTTGAAACATAAAATTCACAAACAAAGAAGTTATGCAATCTAGCCCGCATCTTACATGTACAATTTGTGCAGTATGTAAAACTGTACTGTACACAAATTGTGTGTGTTTTACATCATTTAAGCCCCCCAAAACGTGTCACTGATATCCTAAACATTTTATTAAGTATAGTCTTGAAACAAGAAAGTTACAAACAAACGAGTTATACAAGTAGACCGCATCTTACTGGTACAATTTGTGCTCAGGCTGCAGAAAAATGCCCGCGTTTTACATGTTGAGTGCGAATGTGTGTGTGTGTGTGTGTGTGTGTGTGTGTGTGTGTGTGTGTGTGTGTGTGTGTGTGTGTGTGTGTGTGTGTGTGTGTGTGTGTGTGTGTGTGTGTGTGTGACTCAAGCTTCTAGAGCGAAGAGTACCAACTCTTACCGGTTTACATGGGCCGGAAATCAGTGGCGTTAATTCCCTTGCTGTACTCCCCAGTGTAAATTTCCAGTGAGGTAAAAAAGAGAGTTTTACGTCCAGGAAACGGAGAGCGTGAGAGTGGGTTTTCCACATACCACTCGATGTTTCAACCTTAGCCAGGGGCTTGGTAGCTACGACAAAAATTGGAACATCAAGTGGTTTCTAATCATCATCATCATCATCATCATCATCATATTTATAGGGCGCCTATCCCTGGGGAACGAGCTCTAGGCGCCTTACAATCTAAAACCCAAGTGAAAACAGGGAAGAAAAAAAAACAGCAAAAAAACATTCACTCAATGTGCACTACGTCAGAACAACTAAAAAAGTAAAAGATCGCGCGCGCGCGCACACACACACACACACACACACACACACACACACACACACACACACACACACACACAACTGAGTGGAAAAAGTAAAGGACAGTCAGAGACCAAGATTAAAAACCAAGAACAAGTACCAGTAGCGAACCGCTCAAAATAATCATGTGATCTCTGTTTATTTCATATTAATCATTTATTTATTTATATGTTTATTTATTTTGTAGATACAGTCAGACTATTGCTACATCGTGCCCATACATCAAGAACTGGAACTTACGACCAAGTTTCCCGTGAAGCCACAGTACCTGTACCGCTTTTCCTACAGATCGCCCAACCGCCTGAACAACGAGTGGCAAGGTCAGGGTTTGAAGCATGTGGTGATAAATAAAGTTATTCCGAGCAAAGGCCATATCTTTGTAAATCTTGAGAGCGGAAAGATGACACGGTTGAAGGGTTGGTAGAGGAGTAGAAAGGGATGGCGGTGGACGCGGAGTGGTTTATACGAGGCATATATAACGTTTTTTCAGCTTGTAAACAGTAAGGCAGTTTTTGTGTTTGCTGGCATGCATGTTCACTCGTTTGGTTTGTTGGTTGGTTGTTGTTTTGTTTGTTTATTTGTTTGGGTTGTTTTCTTGTTTTCATAGTGCTTGAAGACTTACATATAAACATCATCATCTTCCACAGCTCCCAGACAGTGTATAAGTTCAAGATCAAAACTCTTTCTATGGTGAGACTTAGTTTTTTTTCCCAGTGGCATAACTGCTTCCCTTTGACTGGAAGAAACCCCTTTTGCTAGCGCTATATTCTATCCATCTGTCTATTCAAAAAATATTTAGTTCCTCACTTTATGATGTCATGACTGAGAATAAAAATAGAAAGTTGGTGGTCCCGTAACTCGGACCCCTGCAATCAAGCGTTGTGTGTGTGTGTGTGGGGGGGGGGGGTGTCCCACATGGGGACCTTGGCATAGAGAGAGTTAAAGACTAGCACATCTGTTTTGTCAATAAAGTGAAGTTTAAGAACCATTCTACGAACACGTTGACGAAAGTACTTCCGCCAAAAGAATGGTTTCTTTTGTTTTGTTTGGTTACGTTTTGTTTTCCTGCTGTCTCATAAACAACACTTCACTTGCTACGGTCATACATTTCAGGAGTCATTCATGCAGATGAACTGCATCACGTGTTCGGTTATCCAGTCATGAACGACGTCATGGTGACGAATGCTGTCTCCAGCTGGACGGATGACGACAGACGTATGTCTGAGTACGTCATGGCCTTGTGGACAAACTTCGCCAAATATGGGTAACGTTTTCTTCGTCGCCTGTTTAATCTCCTTTTAAAGATTTGACTGTCGATGGTCGAGTTGTTTCGAGCTAAAATGGTTCCTTTCAAGGCTCTGTCAGGGCGGTCGGTGGTCTAGTGGTTAAGACTTCGTAACCAGTGCGAGAGGTCAGGTTCGAGTCCCACTCTGGACGAAGAATCTTTCTTTCTCGTATGTGGCACCGTTCATTCGGGCCGACCGTCGGGGGTTCTCTCCGGGTACTCCGGCTTCCTCCCCCTCTGCTTTGGAATATTCAGCCCACGAATTTTGAAAAAAAATTCAATTCTAAAATTCCGAAACTTGAATTGCTGAGCTTGCCTTTTCGCAACACGTGATTGTTATGTGTTCATGGCTAGTGTCTGAGAAAATGCGAGTGATTCACGTGAGCGTGCGTGTTGGGTTTATCTCGTGGCGCTTTGAGCCAAATATACGGGATAAAGCACCTTTATTAAAGCGATTATTATTATTATTATTATTAAGTGTTCATGCTAGTTCGTAATACATATAGGAATACGTCTTCATTAGAAAATGATGTTTCTTTCTTTAATTTGTCTGATGTATATTGTAAAACTTTCAACTCTTCTTTTTACCCTCACCCATTTTCACTTTTTTGTGGATTTTGTTTGTGGTTCTCTGCGGAGTGAACTGCAACTCTCATAAAATACATATGTTCCCTGACCAAAAAGTACCCGAATTATAGGTCGAATAAATTTTGAACTTACTTTTTTTTTAAATAGCAACCCAACCCCGGATGACCTTGACGGGGTCAAGTGGTTACCATGGACACCGATGACGCCTGCTGCCCTTGACATTTCCAGCAGCACACACATGATAGGCGAGACCCGTCCTCGGCAAATGCGGCTCTGGCTTGATATCATGGCTGCCCTGTATAGAAGAGAAAGCAGACCATACCTTGTTTAGCTCTTCTAACCCCACGGAGATAGATTTTTTTTTTTTCAGTATTACCGTTCGTTTTGTTCCTAAGAGTTTACAATAATCGTCAAAAAATAAATTCAACGATAAATCATCGAAGGAGTTGATAATCATTGATTAAAACACATGTATTCGCGCATTCAGCCTACCGTACTTGTGCATATGTATTACTGGTGTCACCTGTTTAGTTCCTTTTCATTTCTGTTCTATTTTTGACGTACAGGGCCTACCTTACTTTACTTCCCCTATATAATCTAACGGTCTGTATTTGCGCTACGTGACGTATAATAAATCTGTGTGTGTGTGTGTGTGTGTGTGTGTGTGTGTGTGTGTGTGTGTGTGTGTGAAATCAGTGTGTGTGTGTGTGTGTGTTGTGTGTGTGTGTGTGTGTGTGTGTGTGTGTGTGTGTGAAATCAGTGTGTGTGTGTGTGTGTGTGTGTGTGTGTGTGTGTGTGTGTGTGTGTGTGTGTGAAATCAATGTGTGTGTGTGTGTGTGTGTGTGTGTGTGTGTGTGTGTGTGTGTGTGTGTGAAATCAATGTGTGTGTGTGTGTTGTGTGTGTGTGTGAAATCAATGTGTGTGTGTGTGTGGTGTGTGTGTGTGTGTGTGTGTGTGTGTGTGAAATCAATGTGTGTGTGTGTGTGTGTGTGTGTGTGTGTGTGTGTGTGTGTGTGTGTGTGTGTGTGAAATCAATGTGTGTGTGTGTGTGTGTGTGTCTGTGTGTGGTTGTGTGTGTGTGTGTGTGTGTGTGTGTGTGTGTGTGTGATTCTGATTTTTTAAACGCCACGACAGGGAGGTATCAAGAAGTAAATGATAAATAAATGCATTTTATCAACAAGTTACAACTTAAGTTACCAATCAGTCATCAGTCAACTCATTCATCGGTTAGCCAGTCAATTAACTATGTCCCTTCCACTCACTGATTATTAATTTGAGAAATATAACAAGTCTTTTCAACGTAATACTGTTTACTGCTTGACGGTGATCCGGCTTCAATGAATAAAAATGTTTAAAGCAAATATAACAAGTCTTAATTTTTCTCAGACAACATTCCGTACAACTAGATAATTAGGTCAGGCGATCGTAAAGTAGGTCACTGGAAATGTATGTCACTTGTGCGATAATTTAGGGCGATACACGACCCAGAACCTAATACTTATAACTCGCTCGCCAATATGTAGGCAAGTCGGTTTCAGCTAAATTAGAGCAACCGGAATATCCACCCACACGTTCGCAATTTTCGTAAGAGTTCATTCACACTGTTCAAAACTTTTAGCTGAGTGTGTCAAATCCGGAAACCCAGACCTTAAACCCAACTGTATACAAAGTATGAGAGCCGCCAGAGTATGTATAGAGTACTGTTAAAGCAAAACCATAAAATCCGTTTGGCTGAACCCAGGCCTTAAAACTAGTTTTATACAAACTATGAGAACGTCAGAGCTTGTATAGAGTACCACTGAAACAAAAACATTAACACACACACACACACACACACACACACACACACACACGCATGCACAAAACGTTTGGCTGAATGTGTCAGATCCGGAAACCCAGACCTAAAAAAAACAAAAAAAAACAAAAAAGTTTTATAGAAACCGTATGAGTCATCCGTTTCTATACAATACCACATTTTAAAAAAAGAAAAACGTGTAGGTCACTCGTTTGAAGAAAGTTTCTCCGTTGTCTAGGAGCAGTAGTAGCTGAGCTGATAGCGTTCTGGACAGCCAAAGCGACTGAGAGTTCGATTGGTTTAAACATTTTTTTTTTCATTGAAGCCGGATCACCGTCAAGCAGTAAACAGTATTACATTGAAAGAGAGCACAACAAGACAAAACTTTTATACGTGCTCCTCTGAACCAGTTTACAAAAAAGCATGGCGGAGAAATTGACGTGGAAAATCTGGACTGAAATGTAAAGACGTAAAGAAGAAGAAGGAGAAGAGAGCAGGAAGAAGAAAGGAAAGAAGAAAGTTCGATTCCCGGCAAGGAGGGGGGGATGGGGGGGGGGGGAGGTGCTGGGAGGCATACATTTGCTTCTTCATCAAAGTTACGTGGTAAAAATCCCAAAACGTCATTTGGCGTCTCTGATAGTTACTTCATCTACATCTTACTGAAAACTGGACAGAAACCTAGAGTGTAACGTTTCCTTTAGCAAACCGCCCAATATCCTGCCCAAGTGTCCCAGGCCCTTAATTCCCCCCTTATCACCTCACCACAATAGCTCAGCGGTCACTACCGCCTGCCCCTTGCCTTTAATATCCAATATGTCCGAGAAGCCGGACCAATAAAGAGCCGTATCGGTCAGCCGTTATCTCCAGTCACGCTGAGTTAAAGTCTCAGTACTCACTACGACAGGCATGCAACAGCGTCTGGAAAACTTTTCCTTCAATGCTCTGAGTCTGTGCATCAGAATCAGTCACGTGGGTCACAACATAGCATCGGAGACCATTGTGGTGAGTCTGGCAGGCGTTTAAATTGTTCTAGAAGTGTACCGCGTACTAGGCAGACGACGTTAATTGGTTGCGGACTGACTGAGGTCCACATAGACGGCGCTGATTGGTGGCTGTTTTCTTCAGCTTTGTCGAGTCCCAGTCTATTCAGGACTGGACCATATGCTCAAAACAGCCCTTTTTCTCTAATATTAGAAAGCCACAAAGTCAGGAAAACGGTCGCAATGGTCAAATAAAACACCCGTCTATCTGGCAAACAGCTTAGAGCTTCGAAAGCGACAGATTTGCATCAAAGCGGCGTTAGGAACATCGAGGCTTTAAGTAAGAAACGCGGCAACACTGGCGATACCTGTGACAGAAGAAGGTCAAGGGAAATGTGTAGATGAGTTATACACTTGTTTGGCCGCTGTATTAGGGGAGGGTGGAGGGAAGGGCAGGTGTGGCTAGCTATTGGATCTTGCTGATGACAATGGTCAGAGTCCATAAGTCGTGAGATTTAGGTCGATAAGGAAAAGGTATAAAGACGAGGCTTCAAGGGGGGAAGACCTCACTTTCTGAACCTGTCCGCAGCTTCTTGGAGGCTCTGTGTGCTGGGTTTGTTTAGACTCGGTCATTGCAATCCTTAGCCGCTGGATAACGTTACTGAAGAAAACCGACTGGATTGTTTCTGGCCAAACCGATAAAAACTACTTTTCCTCATACTGCGAGGCGGGTAAGAACCTTTTGTTGTTGTGGTTGTGGTTATGGTTGCTGTTTGTTTGTTTGTTTGTTTGTTTGTTTGTTTGTTTGTTTGTTTGTTTGTTTGTTTGTTTGTTTGTTTTTGGTTTGTTTGTTTTTTGGTTTGTTTGGTGTGTGTTTTTTTTTTGTTTGTTTGGTTTGGTTTTTTTTTGGTTTTTTTTTTGGGGGGGGTTGTTGTTTGTTTGTTTTTTCGGTGATGGTGGTGGTGTTGATTTTTGTTGTTGTTGTTTTCTTGCCTTTTTTGGAAACAAATTGTGTCATTATTAACGTGTCCGTGTACACACACATGCAAATATCAAAAATACGCGTTGATGTTCCCACTCCATACAGGAGGAGCCTTGGAATGAAGCATACCTTGCATACAGCAAAAAGAAAGAAAGAAAAATAACAAATAGATGGCGCTATACATCTGGAGAGGCGTTCTCCTTGCGCTGGGTGTTTGGGGATGGGGGAAGGGGTGCTGCCCGACTCTCCCTTAGCAGGGTATGGGAGAAAACAAAAAAATATTCCGGTGTGACAAAAAAGAAATGTTCCTGTAAGGCAATGATTATTCCAAAATGATTGCATCGCGAAGTAACTGTCCTATGGGTTGTTTCAGGTCTCTCTGTCGCTGACATCGCATGCTGGTCGACAACGATCACCTTCGCTCTCAGAATAACACCACCGCCATCAACTACAGCAGCAGCAGGACAACCACCGGAACAGCAAGCACGCCTTCAAGAACAGCAGTGAACAGGACAATGACGTCACAAAACTCCATGGTGACAATTTCCGGTGACCGCCCACCTTTGCCTGAGGGGTCATGTGCCTTCCAAACGGTGATGAACGAATTTGCTCCCCACAAAAACGGTTCGAGCTCAGGTCGACAAGCTTTGGCCGCGGAGTGCAACGGGGTTGACCACAAAGATTTATGTAAGCGCGGTGGTGGGTGTGCCACGCATGAGCGGAAGGGTCGTGTATCTATCTGGCACGGTCCACTGATTTTTCACAAGGGCACTGAAATCCATCTGGGAACTCTTCAGTATCTGAGGCAAAAACTGAGTGAATACAAACGCTGCGGACATGAAAGTGACTGAAAATAATGTGTTGAAAGCAAAAAACAAACAAACAAACAAACAAACAAATAAACATACAAACGCCTGAAACTCAACCTGCAATACAGACATTACTGGTGGATATTGTGAGGGTGTGAAGTTTAAATGTGTATTGCACGAAGGAATATTAAGAGTTTATTGTGTACTGCATAGTGGGACAGGTTTGTGCTTGCCGCGATGCGTGCGTGGATGCGTGCGTGCGTGCGTGCGTGTGTGTGTGTGTGTGTGTGTGTGTGTGTGTGTGTGTGTGTGTGTGTGTGTGTGTGTGTGTGTGTGTGTGTGTGTGTGTGTGTGTGAGTGAGTGTACGTGTGTGCGGAGAGAGGAAAATATTGGAGAAACAGTTCAAATGAAACACTGGCTGTATATCAAATGTTTAATGTCATCTGTGTTGTAGTTGTAATTAAAGGTAACGAACATGCTTTCGCTTCTCGTTCCTCATTTACTGTAGAACTGACGATAGAGACTCCAAAGAATGCTCCGCAATTAGCCTTCACTTAAAGCGACATCGTCTAGTTTGAGCCAGTTCACGAAATTGGGTAAAGCGCCTATACAATATTTATTATTATTATTATTATTATTGATTCCATTCTCTCCAACAGTCACCCTCCCTTGAAACTTTCAAGAAAAATCATAACAAGATCGTAAACCCATCTGTTTCCATCCCTGAACACCATTTAACTGTTTGCACTATGTTCTCGGTATGTGTGTGTCGTTGCGCCTTGGTCCTGACCTTCTGGCTCTCTACATTTGTGTGTATATATTTCTTCCTTTTCACTTTTTTAAAATTTATCTTTAAGCGCTTACAACCATTATTTATTAAAAGGCTACAGCGCTATATAAGTACTATCATTATTACTTACTTACTTAGAGAATAGCACACGCAAACACGCGCTCACACATCAACAAAGAATGTGTGTGGAGGTTGCCTCTGTCGCCAAGTTTACTTAAAGTCTTACGCCTACTTTATCACACGCACCTGGGACCAGGGTGTCGGCAAACAAATGCGCATTGGATAATGTAGTTTTGTAGACAGTGAAGGACTGTGCTTATTTCCATTGATGCAGACAGCGATGGAATTCTTTCATCATACGTTTGTGTGTTTGTGTGATCCACCCTACATGGTCATTACACAAACCAGACTCGGAACGAAATGCAATGACGAGCTTTGCTTTCAGGGTTTTTCAAACAAACTGCGCCATACAGACAGAAGGACACAAATACACAGGGCCTCAAAATGCGTATATATTCCCTATTAGCCTCAGGCACCATAGTCACCCCTGAAAATGTTCTAGAAACAATCACCACCAGGAACAGCAAACCATTCAAAGGCACGCGCCTGACAGGGTTTAAAAAAATTTGAATGCCTCCTTTCCGCTCAGGCCTCATTGGAGTAATGCACGTCTACTTTCTGTTTAGGCCAGAGAGGCAGTTTGCACAAACCCGCTTGCCTCACTTGTGTCCGACCTCTGTGAAAAAAGTCCCAGCTTCACTGGCGGCTTGCCTTTTTTTTTTCTTTTTTTTCCTTTTTTTTTTTTTTCTTTTTGACCGCCTGGCATGCGTCTTGACCTACATAACACGAAAATCACGCTTTTTCATGAGAACAAAAATCACTACAGACTAAAACGTTCGCCAAACAGGGTACCTGAAATAAACGCCAAACATGACCCCACGCTACATCAAAGTTTATTCTCGGCCACAAAGTTCCGTAAATCGCCTTTCGGTTTCAGCATTTCAGAAAAGAGCGATTGACCACAATCAGTAAAGCATTTTGAGTGCACATGAGTCCATCAGTTAAAAAAAAAGAGAAAGCTAAAAGAGCTAAACAGTTTAGAAAATTGTTGTCTGCGCTTGAGCAGAAAATTGTCACAGTGATACGTTTTGTTATAAACTGCTCCCTTGCGGGATCACCTTGGTCAAATGAAGAACTTAATTTTAATTAACCTGAAATGGTCAATTTCGTATAGATTAAACCATCTCAGCATTAATTAACATACAATTTTACATACATTGTTGGTTCGTGTGCCATAGTCCAACGGTGCATGTTGGGAGCCGGGGTGGCCGAATGGTAGAGCGTTGGACTTCTAATGCTCGGGTCGTGAGTTCGTATCCCGGCTGGGGCCAAATATTTTTGCTGGCTTTTTCATCGTTGCCCCGTCTTTGATATCACCCGTTCTTGGTGGAAAAGGACGTTAAACCCCCAAACACGCACTCACTCACTGAACGGTGCATGCCACACCCAACGCCAGATCAGTCACGCCCTTCTCCTGTTGCCAAGCAACGGACTACGCCTACAAGCGCTCGTCCAGCTGTTCGTGCGAGGTCTATTCGTCACGCTTGTGGATTTCTAGTTTCACTAATCCGCCGTGCAAATCATTAGCGTGTTTCGCATACTTTGGTTGAGTAATAAACGCATGGTTTGGTCTGTTTGAGGGGTCATAATTGATTTGTCTTTTTGTCGGTGTGGTTGAATTGACACAGAGAAATCAGTTTTTCGCTCTGTCCAGCTTTTCATCAGTCTTGTTATTACTATTTTGAGAGGTCGTTTTTATAACCCAGGCGGTTTTCTGGACATTTGGAGTTGATAAAATTTCAAAATGGGATTCAGCTTTACTGTTTTCAGATCTTTACAGATATGTTGTGGGTGCCTTTTGTTCTTATCGGCAGGTAAGTTACGCTGTGCTGCTTACATTACCAATTTTTGAATATTTTTGTCTGGTGGCTGTCTCTTTGTTTATTTCTTTATATTAATATTTATCTGTTCTTGTTGTTACTTGGAATGAAACTTCTCACTCATAAAAAAATTATCCTCTCTCTCCTCTCTCTCTCTCTCTCCCTCCCTTGTGTCTCTCTCCCCTTATTCCCTTCACACCTAAATAAATAAGAGAATAAAGATATCAAAATTCATCTGTTTTGCGTCGTTTGCTTTGCAGTAATGGGTTTAACATTGCAAGATGGCGTCGCTGAAGTCTCTGTGTTGAAAGGAAACAACCAGACACTGCGATGCGAAGTCACACCCGAGGAGCACATCCATTTGATCGTATGGAAAAAGGTAAGCACGGTTACATGTAAGAGAACGAACTCCTTCCTGTGATGTCTTACAATCCAGTCCCTTGAACTGCCTGTCGAAACAGCGTTGCGGCTCCTCGGTACCTCTAGGAACCTCTTTGTCCAGTCGTCCAATACTCGGATCGTGAGTTCGAATCCCGGCTGGGGCCAAATATTTGTGCTGGCTTTTTTCTCGTTGCCCCGTCTTTTATATCACCCGTATGTGGTGGAAAAGGACGTTGAACTCCCAAACACCCAGCCACCCACCCTTGCCCAGTCGTCGCCTGCATGATCTTCATTAGGTGTCTCGTCCCCTTTGTGATTCCCCAGGACCAACGTCCGGCCAGGAAGGGGAGCTAAGTGTCGCCTTGGGGAGTTGTCGCCTCTCTCGCTTTTAGTGCCATTTTCCAAAAGGAGGGCAAAAACCATTACGTCTGTTTTGCTGCTTCATCTAACACGTCAATATTTTGTCTTTTGAAATCACAGCATATGATCGAATGATTTGATCGATTTTAGTATCAGTATAGCAATTAAACCCCTGATGTTAAAAGATGTAAGTCTCGCGAACTTAAATTATTTATGCTAATGTTTGTGAGCGTCTGGACCAAAGAAATGTCCCTGCAATGGGATTAATAATGTTATCTTTATCTTTATCTTTGTGTACGCGGCATTTTGTTGCAGTCCTATCAGAAAGGTAGGTTAGTTATTTAGGGCTTAACGCCGCGCGAGCAACAAAGACTATTTCGCGGCTATGTCAGAAGGGTGTTCGGTTTTAAAAAAAAAAAAAAAAAGTCACAACGATAAAGTATCATGTAGTGGACACGCGCGACCGGTGTCGTTGCTATGTGATTATGTCCATCGATTTATCTGTACTTGTGTCGACAGATTGAAAACGATGCCGAGGACATCGTGACCTACAACAACGTTACAACAGACGCCGACAGATACGAAGTGGTCCCGCCCGATGGGATGTTGCTGATTCATGTAAGAGTGGAGGATGAAGGGTTGTACCAGTGTGAGATGGGAGGAGTAGCAGCCAGGACCCGCGTTAATGTGCTGGGTAAGTAAGAAGGGTGGGTGGGTAAGTAAGAAGGGTGGGTGGG